>OU342631.1:56686745-57286745 GCA_910589415.1 Malachius bipustulatus | reverse complement strand
AACCCTAGAGGGGAAAAATAGTCGCTGAGAGCATGAGACAAGAGAAACAAGGGTCGTAGGTTGAGTCGCTAGTCTAAGAGGGTCAACAATAACAAGCGGGTCAGCAGAATAACAGGTTCTCTTTATTAAAATATAAAATATCACAATTATTATGAATACTATTAACTTGAGCACGGTTAACAGATAGTAAAAAGAATAACAAGAGCGTGCGGTGCTAGTCGAATGAATTGGTAGGATGGTTAAAAGGCACTTAGCTTCGTCTGGCTCTTCAGAGGTCTAGCTGGAAGTGGCCTGGGTCTTCTTGCTTGGCTCCGGACAATCGGCCTGGCACGGAAAAGGCAGGTGCCTCCGGGAATAATGTGCCTCCAGGTAAAAATGTGATCCGTAGAAAAAAATGTGCCTCCAGGTAAAAATGCAATCCGCAGGAAAAAATGTGCCTCCAGGTAAAAATGCAATCCGCAGGAAAAAACAAGCCAGAAACGTGGGCGATGTTTAGAATAATTAAAAATAAATAACGTGAAAGTTCACGACGCCATTTCAGGAACCTCAGGTGTTTTGCGGAACCGACCTTTCTTTTGCGAGTTCCAGGAGAGAAAGAAAGTGAAAACGCAGGTATGATGCTGAAACGCACCTCATTGCAACTTGACAGTCGAGGTTACGACTCGAGTTGGTCGATGCACTAACAACCACTGTCACTCACGAACTGCGCACGCCCGCCGTTGTCTCTGTTTTACCGGCTATGTTACCGGCATCTAGCCGGTACGTACGAAATGTTCGTTACAAAGAAGAGTAGCTGACCTGAGTCTATTTTACAGATATTTTAATGGAAAGTATTCAAAAGACGTGGCCCGCTTGATCCCACCAAGAACAAGACCGGGCAGAAATACACGTCGAGCCACAGACGCTCATCCGTATCAGGTTCAGCTCGTTACACCTCGTACCACCCTATTTCAGACTTCTTTTATGTACAGAACCGCATCACTTTGCAATAGCATTCCAAAGGGCGTGTTTCCCGAAGTATACAACCTACAGAGATTCAAGGGCAACGTGAATCGATATCTCCGCTCATGCACCGCTCCCAGAGCGTCATAGGGATTTCCCTGCAGTGCATGTGCATTTTCACGTGTTGTGTTCATTATATCATTATATTCTATTGTTACGGGTCTCACAATAAATAAATCACCACCAAAGTCTGTAAATTTCTTTATTGTTTAACACCACAAGTACTTATAACCTCTAATAATTATTCTAAATATAATCAAAACACACACAGCTGACTACACTTACTACTACTTGTACTTGTCTATTCTTTATATCCGCTATACTGTCACTACTGGCATTCTTACTTCACACTTCACTTCACTACTGCTCTGTCTATACTTCAGTCTTCACTGCTCCACGTCCAGGATACTACTACCGCTGCACGCAGTCGCACGGCGGTCCTTATATAGTCCCTACCGACGTGTCGGCGAAACAGTAGGTACCTTCTCGCAGGTTGTAGAACTTGCACCGGCGCGTCGGCCGTGGATTCTGGTAATGTCAGATTGTTCGGCGAGACCACTCCAGTAATCCATAGAACTAACGACTGTCTGTCAATGTCATATGACATGTGACTGGAATTGTCGCGAACGTGTCATTGACTAACTCAGTATAAAAAAAGGAATGTAATGTAAACAAGCAAATGGTGGACTAGAATGTTAAAGGTTAAAGAAGCAATTACTAGAATTTTTCCAGAGCGGTCTCGTTATACTATTATATCATAAAAAATTATAGAAATATTGTAATAATAGTATATTATTCAACAAGCGCATAATGATAGCTATTATCCACGAAGATGAAAATTGCAGCACGAGCCTCCGGCGAGTGCTGTAACATCTAAGTGGATAATAGCCATTATGCGCGAGTGGAATACTATACTTTATCTACGAGTATACGTGAATAAAAATAGTTTTACTTATGGTAGAATAAAATTTTTATGTAAAAAAGTTTTATGGATTGCAGTTTTATTAAAAAAAAATGGTTCTCTTTAAGTAAATATTTTGGTTAATGAAATATTGCAAAAATACAGATAATATTACATACTTTACTGTCGACTGAAAATTTGTAAAATAACTTTAAAAGGAGAAAAATTACAAAATCAGGGTGAAAGATTTCGTCACGCATCGTATTTCACTTTTGATTTTGCAGGCAGTAAACCATTAATTGATGCATTTGTTGCTTTTCCCCATATTATATCAGGTGGCGTATTATTCAAGATGTTATTTTCTTCGAAGAACATCCCGTATTATTTCGCTTATAATAATTTTAAGTTTAATTTTTCTAATAGAATAATTTGTATTGTAAAATTGAAACTAAACATAAACAAATGTGAATGTTAGGTTATCGTGATTAGCTGTCACTACTGTCAGTCGACTAAACCTATTGGCAGCGTTCCAAAGGCATGCAAACAGCAGTTTACCAGGGCTTTATAATTACTCACGGATACTAAAACATGTTAATTTTAGTATTATCAAAGTAGCTTTGTATGCCATAGTAGTTGAACGATCAAAATCATCCTAATATTCTGCGACTTTCATATTTTTATAACATTTTATTAAACGTAAAATGGGCGTTTAGGGACTCTACTTTCACGTCAGTGAAACATTGACAGTAGGCAATAGTTTGAATCTGCCAAACGTACGACAGAATAGGGCGGTAAAGTTAAACAATTGACATTAACGATTGAATAATGAGCTCATTGTTCAATCGACCTGACACTATTATTCGATAGGGCAATAATAATGCATGCCATTACTTCGTTAAAATTAGACTAATAATTGATTTGTTATTTTATAGGAGTAGGTAGATAAAATATAGAATTTTTATTTATTTTTTTTTCAAGAGGGAACATCGGTCTTAACTGTGTAGGTAAGACATAGTCGCTCCACTCTGGTAATTTTGGCTTTGAGCACGAACTTTTTAGCCACACACACTTTAAATTATATATTTTTGCCTTTTAAACGTTCGATGGCTTGTTTTACTTTTCACAGACATTCGAAAATGAATCTGAAAAGTAAAGCGGGCCGAGGTGAGTTTCGAACCCGCGATCTATGGCTTCGTGAGCCAGCGGAGAACCACTTGGCCACGCAAGTCACTAAAATATAGAATAATATAGCGAATAATAAAATTATAGAAAGTCTTCGTCTAAGCATGACATTTTGTATTGGTTCGTTGACAGTTAATGAAAACCTATGATTGGTGATTGTTATAGCCTCTTTAGCAACCACCAAACAGTTTGTTATTGCAACATGCCTCATCGACCAATGAGTCATGATTATCTCTGCATTCAATTCACCGTGCTTGACTATCGATAGCTAGTCGAGAGGAAGTATAAGGAAATTCGTACAATATGAGTTGTATAATCAGAGATAATATAATAAGTGGTACGATTATTACCAATTTTTTAAATTTGCTGGTACGTAACATTTAATCATTAGAAAATTATTAGAAACAATGTTACCGAACTTAGTGTAAAGTTTTCTGAACCTTGCGAGCATTTTGTATTTGAAACATTGCAGTGCTGTATTTTTGATGCTTCTCAAGATCTCAGTGATGAGAGAGATAGAAAAAGCTCTGTATAAATTCGTTTATTTTTACCTCTTGCAGCTACACTGAAAGACTCGCAAAAATTTAACAATTTTTAGATAAAAACATGTCTATGTTAAGTGTGTGTTTTCAAACAGAATACAGGGTGTCCCAGCTTATTCGAAGCGGTCTCTGTAGGCCAAACGATGGACTTTTTCAAAAAACTTTTTGAAAATTCAAGTACAGAATCACAATGGCCATAATTTAAAATTATTTTGGACTATACAGAGTGTCCCATATGAGAGTGGCATATCAAAGTTATGTTTTTTTAAATGGAATGCTCCTATGTTATTACATTTTTAGAATGTCTGAGAAGAGAAAATAAGGTTGGCTTTTACAGTTGGTGTTTAAATTCAGAAGTTTTTGAGTTATAAACAAGTGAAAATCGTCATTTTTCAAGTTCAAGGCCCTGTACAACGAAAACGACTGAAGATAGAGAAAAACGGTTTACATGTCCCTATTTTAACTTTTCATATACTATCCTATGGTATTGAAACATTTGTACTTTCTTTGATTTTTTTATTTGGCGACGCGTGGAGAAATCTCCGATTTTTTCAAATTTTTTATCACCCTGTATAAACATTTTATCTACATCATAGGATAGTACATGAAAAAGTAAAATAGGGACATGTAAGCCGTTTTTCTCTATCTTGAACCGTTTTCGTTGTACAGGGCCTTGAACTTGAAAAATGACGATTTTCACTTGTTTATAACTCAAAAACTTCTGAATTTAAACACCAATTGTAAAAGCCAATCTTATTTTCTTTTCTCAGACAATCTAAAAATGCAATAACATAGGAGCATTCCATTTAAAAAAACATAACTTTGGTATGCCACTCTCATATGGGACACTCTGTATACCCCAAAATAATTTTAAATTATGGCCATTGTGATTCTATACTTGAATTTGCAAATTTTTTTTGGAAAAAATGAATCGTTTGGCCAACAGAGACCGCTTCGAATAAGCTGGGACACCCTGTATATATTTTTTTAGGTATAATGTTTGAAAACGATTAAAGCTCGTATTTCTTAAGCTTTATATGTTTGTGAAAGAGATTATTAAGTTTTATTATTAGAAATTATCCAGAAGGCACAGTTAATATTTACAAGAAACTAAATTCATGGTTTTAATCTTGATTAGAATTTTTCTGATACTAAGTGATTCACTCTCTTACAGTCTGACTCTCTATTTTATGGTTTTACAAGTATTTTATAGAGTAAGTTTGAACTAGACTATTATCCGCGCTAAGCCAGGTTTAATATGTTTTATTTTAGCAATTAAGAATAAATAAAGCTTAATCCGAGAAGATTTAGGACATGCGAAAAACACAATACCTCTAGACGCCGATTTCTCAATGTCAATAAAATAAGCATTAAAAGGAAAATTTATTTCGCAATAAATTCTTAGGGCATCTCTATAATCACAACAGGCAATTTTCACGAACAAATTCCGGGTGCGACCTGTTTATACATTTTGTATGCACTATATTATACATACCTAAACCTACATAACATTATCAAATGTCAGGTTTTAATTATCTTTCATATATTTACATAAGAAAACCAACGAGTTTGGTAGAAAGATAGTTAATATTTCTGTCTGGCGGGTATGTAATCATTAAAAATTAAGAATTTTTATGATGAGTATTATTGTTTTTATTAATTTATTTAATAAGATGGAACAATACAAAAGCAATCGCTTAACGGATATAAATTGAAAAAAACATAAGGGAAATTCCCTTATCTAGGTATATAATAGAAAATGAAGGTGGGGAGATTACATTAATATCTAATAAGTGATCTTTAAATAGTTATGATTGTAAATCTTTTTAGTATTGTTGAAATATTCTAGGTCGGTCGCGATAGTCTATTTGTATAATATGTTTTGTTTTCATTGTAGTTTACACAAATTTCGTACCGAATAATATCAGTGCGGTGCTTTGAAATTCAACCATTCAAAAACCAATACACATCGAAGATGTAAGTATCCAAAACAAATTCTACTAAATGCAGTTATATTGCCATTTTTATCGTACGTCCTTGTTAAATCATACATATTTCAAATACAAAACAATGAAGTTCGTTCACAAAATCGATTATATACCTACTATGTCGTTAATTATTGCCATGAGCGATCATTGTTAATAAAACTTTTAATATTTACATTCTCGTGAAGCAGATTATTTTGTCGGAAATTTTGAGTATGTACAAGGTGTAAATTGTTTCGTAAGGGAAAATTTGCAAAGCATGAAAAGCTCATTCAACTGCTATTTATTTTTAAGTCTGTTAAGCAATATCAATATACATATATAATTTATAAAGGTAAATTTTACATCTAAGTTAAATTATTGTTAATTGGTAAGAAACGTTTTTACGATATTTGAGGTTTCGATTTTGAATTGTAAAAAATTCTAGTCTATTATAATAATAAGGTCAAAAATTGAAAAGTTTGTACAACATTTTCGTTAATAGAAAATTGATAAACAGGCTCAAAATGAAACTTTAGAAGCAGCAGTAGCTTGTTTTATCCAAGAAATTATTCATTTAACATTTTTACTCTAAAAGAATTAGGGAAGCCTATAAATAATAATCACTTAGGCAAAAAATATTACAGCAAGCCAGTAACTGTCAATGTAGGTATTCATTTCAAAAAATAAAGTTTTGGAGAGGACAAATTGGTCACAAAATTCGGCAAGACAATACCGAAGATAATGACATCTTTTACTTTAGGTATTAACTTTTGATATAATTAAGATATAAAATCCTTGCACGTTGACATCTACGAGCTCAGTAGAGCACCCGTATTCCCTACGGACATATTAAGTATATTACCAACACTTCAAACCAAAATGGCTTGGAAAAGATAATAATGCGTCTGACAGGAAAAAAGGGACAGGGGTTTGGAGTCAGCGACCAGTGAGCAGAAACCGATTCCACATCATATTATCCTGTGAATTCACAACAAAATGCTGTAATGCTTGTGGTTGTCGGGAGACAGGTTGTCGAAAACATATTCTAACGCGAAAATTCTGGGTTAAGGTCTCCATCCAATACCCTTTCGAATCATCAAGAAAAAAAAAGTTTCATTTTTTGACAACCATTGACATTGTTTCATACATTGACATGTTTCAACATAGGACTCTGTGGTGGAACGTTGTGGTTGAAATTATTATTTAAATTGAAAAAGGGATTTTCAAATACGTTTTCAGTAGTGTAGATTTATCATAAAAAATTAATTCCGGGAAAACCATGCAAGATCTTTGATCGCTTTTACAATTTCTCAATTTTTGATTTATTCTTGGAAATATGTATTTGGTTGACCCTCTTTTAAGAACTGTATCTTGAAATGGGTGCCATTTTGGATATAGATAATTCCCGTTAAATCGGCATATTTTGACTTCAGGAATCTGTGGGTGTTCTGTGTCTAAGGAATATTGGGACACTCTGTACAGGGAAATAGTTAACATATCCTTGTCTGAACTGTTCAGGTAGTATATCCAATGGCGTGACTGAAATTTTTATATAGGGTGCTAAAAATCTATAATTTTGCTACTTTCCACAAAAAAATTGTAATGAAGTCGTGAATTTTCGCCTTCATTTAACTTTTGATTTTGTCGATATAACCATTTTCCATAAGCAGCGAAATACATAATTCCGTAGGTAGGTATATTAACCATTCCAAATTATTTTTGGTTCTATAAATTCATTCGAGATATCACGTTTTTTTATACACAGGATAATTTTTAAAGAACTAAATCGAGGCAGTTGGCTTCATATTCGAGCAATTTATCAACGAATATCACTTGATAAAAAACGCCAAAATGCATCAGGTCTGCGATAGAAAATTTCAAATTATTTTTTTATACGCAGCGTTCTTCTCAAAAAAGGTTAGATAGCCGGAGAATTGATAATGAGTCGCTATAAGAGCCGTAGGATTATTTTCAAAAATTAACTTTTAAATTCGACTTCACCGATTGCGCCTCGTGGAGAAGAACGATCTGACCATCGGGTTTATCTCGCCAATCATGATTTAAGTGTAAAGTAAATTGGTTTCGTGAAGAAGTCCTGACCGAGAGCCACCGTATCCGATCATAAGGTAGATGCCATTTAATTCAATTCCGCATTTATTTACTTGGTACTGTCGTCGTCATTGTCATCCATCACCGCTCAACCCCCCTGCTTTTCATTCCACCCCCCCCCCCCCCCCGCATTCCCGTCATAGTTCACTACTGCGAACGAGGTATGGAGGTTGCGTTCTCGGGACGTCGTTGCAGGCTTGGCTTTGGTCAGGGGTGATTACGTCTCGGGGCACAACCGATACGGTGTACACGGAGTGGCACTAGCAAGCAGTCTCCCGTCCCCGTCTACGATTTCAGGCTCGGCTTTGGTCGGGGGAAATCGCGGGACGAGGACGACACTAGCGAAATACCCTCTCGCCCCTCACTGCTCACACAGGTCGTTCTCTGGAGGCGTCGTTTCAGGCCTGGCTTTGGTCAGGGGTCGCGACGACTTGAGGTAAGAAAGACTTGGAAGTGCGCAAGAGGGTCGCTCATTACGCCCCGATCGCCGTTGTGGCGCCGTGAGGTAACGTTATGGCGCCGTGAGGTAACAAAGGCCTCGCTCCCAATCACGATTTCAGGCTTGGCTTTGATCAGGGGAAATCGTGGGTTGCGTGCGGTGCCTGGTACCGGTCAAGCATCAACCCTTACCTGAAATCCTGAAAACCACGTACTCTTAACCGCCGTGTCTCGGGTCGAACTTCTACAACACGCCCAGCGACGGAAAACCTGAAATCCTGAAAACCACGTACTCGTAACCGCCGTGTCTCGGGTCGAACTTCTACAACACGCTCAGCGACGGAACACTGAACCGACGCCAGTGAGACGACTCGCCGAAGGGAAGACTGCCCAAATCATGGAGAACTGCTTCCAGGACAGCTCGACCTAACAAAGACAGAATCAATCCGGTCAAGGAAACGTGATTCGAAGATAGGTAAACGGGAGAACCGATCCCACCAAAAACCGAGTCGACATCAGCAAAGAGACCTGACGTGGCCTAGTGGACCCAATAAAGGCAAACCGTTCCGACGGAGAAGCGAAGCTGCGTTGGTGAACTGAGTTGGTGCAAATGAGAGTGCAAAATCAGAGCAACCGGCTCAACCTAGAAGTCCGACCCCAACGCTACATCGACATCAATCTTAACATCTGTAATGTTTTAATAATGTTCGTTTCCAGTCAATAAATAATTAAATAAAACCACTGATAGGAATTAGATCTCTATTACTATTTAAGAACATCATTATAATATACGGAAGTTAATAATAATAATTTGTGACCGTGAGTCGCGTAGCCCGTGCTGACCGATCGATGGTTAATTTCCAACTTACTGCCTATCCTTAGGTAGGTACCTACTAATAATTGATTAGGTATCTTATCAATCGGCGCGCATGGATGCAACTTGGTCTGCATAATTTTTTTAGTTTATTAAATACATTACAATCCTCCCCCACTAAATTAACAAACGTTACCCAACTTAAATCTAAAATAACAAGAAGCCAATTAATAATACATCAGCCTTGTAGGAGCTACACAATTGAGCTTCGATCGAGTCGACACTGGAGTGTCACAAATATCTGTATTATTAATTATTTCCTCGGTAACATTTTCATGCCCTGTATCATCTATATCTGTAACATTTTTATCGGCCGAACTCCGTACTAAAATTCGAGAAGAGTTCTTATCCGAAGACTGCTTCCGTTCTGAACTATTTCTATCTAAGTCTGCAATCATATCACTATTTGAAAATTCGTACGGAATTAACTGGTTCGCATGTCTAGTCCAAATCAGATTAGAATTATAAATTTTGACTCCATAAATATTTTTTGAAATAACACTAATTATAGTCCACACTGTCCATTGAGGCTTTTTCCCACGATAATCTCTGAACTTGACTCTTTGTCCCACTTCGATCTGAATATACCTCCTCCACTTAAAATATCTTTTTTGTTTATTTTGTGATTCGGATAATTTCTGTTTTATGTGATTATTGATACAGTCATTATTCTTGTAAGCAACTAAACTTATTAAATCTAAACGCATGCTGAGCGACCTACCTAATAAGGACATTGCGGGAGACACTCCCGTAGAACAATGAGGAGTATTCCTAAAAACTAATAATAAATATTTGCTAATAAACTCTGCCAAGTCCAGTTTATCACATTCTTTAATTTTCTTCATTAAGAAATATTTCAAATTTTTTACTGCGTTTTCCGCTAATCCGTTTTAGGTAGGATTAAAAGGAGGACTGAACATTTGTTTGATCCCATTAAATCTTAAAAAGTTTGTAAACTCTGTTGAGGCGAAATATTGTAAACGCATTATCCGAGCAAACTACTTTTGGTAGTCCGAACCTGGCAAAAGTTTCCCTCAATTTCCCAATGGTTTGAGCTGATGACATTGAGGGTACTATGAATGCTTCCACCCATTTTGAATAACTATCTACTATTACTAGAATAATTTTCCCCTGCAACGGTCCCAAATAGTCTATGTGTAGACGTTCCCAGACTCTTTCTATAGTAGGCCAGGGTGTCAGTTCAATTTTAGGTGGGGTCTGCTTATGTGTACCACACGTATCACATAAACGGCAGTGCTTTTCGATTTCCTCGTTTAAAGAGGACCACCAGACATAAGATCTGACTAGCGATTTTGTCTTAACAATGCCTTGATGTGACCTGTGAAACTCATTTAATACGTAATTTCTAAAAGCATTTTGCAATAATCACGCGATGCCCCCATAACAGTACATTATCTTCCAAATATATTTCATTTTTTCCTTGAAAATAGGGCTGAAATTCTGGTTTTTCCAACTTATGACTTATGAATTCTACAAACTTATGTGAACATTAAAGCAAACATTCTCTTGAAAGGTAATTTATCCCTTCCTTGTATTCAAGTTTTAAGGAAGTAAATTAACTTTAAACGACATATTCTTAGAAGAAGCACATTATGGTGTATGCAGTGTTATATTTTAAGAAGTCCGGACCTGTTTTCACAATTCACCATCACCGTTTATTTTTAGGCAGATATAAGATTTTCTGAGTAAACCAGTCCCAGTCCCTTTATGTAAAATGTTTACTTACCGCTGTGCTCTTACACCCGTATAATTTACCATGATAAGTCAATTTTCACTATAGGTTTATACAATTTGATACACAATTTGTCTAGGATCGGTCCTAGTTCAAGTCCAACTATGAACTTATCCAACAAAACTGCATCCAAATTAGGCCCGAATTGGCAATTAATTGCATGACTTTTTAAACGTGCCACATACTCAGGTAGAAATTGTACCCTCAGCCCACTTGAGTTTGAGTTCACCAAAATGCGCATCCAAGGCATCTAGAATGTTCGCATATGATTCCGTATCCGCCGTGAGTGGTAACACTAAATTATCTACCAGCTTGTAGGTTTCTTCCGAAAGTCCTGCTAATAAAATAGCCCTTCGTTTTTCTTTCACCGTAATATCTTTCGCAATAAATAATTGTTGAAGTCGTTTCTTGTGAACATACCAACTGTCCTTTCTAAAATCGAAAGTTATGATCGTTTCCCCGGCCATTTTATTCGTTTTCTGTCATTGAACTGCCCTGGGACAAGAGCACGACAACTGTACCACTGAACGTGACACTAGTAACTGGGAAACAAGAAACCTGCGAGTGTATTATTTAGTTTTTCCCCGGGGAGTAAGCCCCTAACAAAAATCTGGCGCCCGAGGAAGCCGCCCGGATAGGAGTTCCGACCGCCCAGTGAAATAGTGTCACAAAATGCAAATTTTAATTTTTGAAATGTTTATCTACCATAGAATAAGCCGTTTCCTCTACCTTGAGCCATTTCCGTTATGAATTGCTTGAATTAAAAAAATGAATTCAGCTGGTTTTGGAACTCATAATAAACTATTTGATTCAAATGCCAACTCTGTACCTCAGAGCCAGATTATTTTAAGTTCAAAACAGTAATTCTAGAGTAGAGTATTTTTTATATTAATTAATTACTTTAAATAACGTATAAGGCAAACTATATGGGATTGCAACACAACTTTATTGAGCTCTTAGGAACGCTAAAACGATGAAGATACCGTTAAAAAGCATACAAAAGTTATATGACTTGAGATATTTATTGAAAAATATAACCATTTGGACTTGGCAAAGTCTGACTCTGAGTTACAGAACTGAAACAGCTAGTATTATTTTTTCTTATGCTATTCTCATATTGGATATAGGGTGTCCCAGCTCATTCGAATCTGTAGGCCAAACGATGGATTTTTCAAAATTTTTTTTGAAAAATTTCATCATCAGAGAGGGGCATATTCAGCTCTGGTATATTAAAATCCCCCAATATTAAAATATTTTTAGAAAATTGGAGATGCCTCCTCAAATAATCAAGTAAAAATTCCAGATCATCTGATGTCGGCGTTCTATTAATATATACAACAAAAATGAAGAAGGTATCAAAATCAAAGTAGATTTTAGATCCAACAGTATCAATAAAAGGTTACGAGTTATTCAAGAAAGATAAATCTAATTGTTCTGATTTGATAACACACTTGATGGCAAGCAGGACACCACCTCCTCTAGTCAAATGAGTTGCATCTGAGTCTCTGTCTTGTCTATACACACTATAATAATTAGCAGTTGAAATAAATTCAGTCTTGTATATCCCTATTAAGCCATGTCTCCGACAAGGCAATGAAGTCATATTCGTGGTCAACTGTTGCATTAAAAAAATACTCACATTTACCTCTCAGACTACGTACGTTCTGGTAGTAACCATTAATATCATATAAACTGGTGGACTGTTCTAGTTTAAATCATTTTTCTCTTCACGTTGCTTGACTATCCTAGGAATACCTCTAATATTTTGATGATAGTCCAGCTTCCCCATTAGCATTTCTAGTTGTCAGCTCAGTTTTAAGGAGCTTGTAGAGCTCGTTTTGTTTTGGAGTACGCTCCATCGAATATCCTGAAGAAGGGCATCGATTTAGGTGGACGGAATTTAGATGGAGCTGAAGCCACACCTTGCAATTTAATAAATAAATCTTCGATACGTGGTAAGGGATATTGGTCTATTTCTAAATATTTATTTAAATATCTAAAATCTCCGCATATTCGAATCGAGCCATTTTGTTTTAGGACGGGAACGATAGGTGTGTTTACCACCTGCTAAAATCCAAAGGATATACAGGGTGAGGCGCGAGAACCTTAAGGCATTTTTATATGGAGAAGTGTTCGGAGTAGAAGTCTAAAAATTTGTACATGTATAATTTCAATTTTGACGAGCTGAACTAAAATATTTACAACCCCTCACCATTTCCGGTTATACCGAAAGTTGCGATCAACTTTCTCATTTCAAATAGGACAGCCTGTAGATTATTACATTTTCAGATTGCCTGAAAAAAGTAATAAAAATGATATTTACAGTTCAAATTTGTAACGAGTATTTAATGAGTATTAAACAAATGAAAATCGCAATTTTCCATTTTTAATGCAGCTTAGCTTGAAAACGGGTCAAGATATAGGAAAACGGCATACATGTCGCTATCTTAACTTTTCATATAAGATAGATATAAGTGTAAACTTTTTTTTAAGAAACTTTTTTTTTTCTTATTTTTTTTTTTTTGTGAAAATTGTTGATTTTTCATCACTTTGTATACAAATTTCATCAGCACCATAGGATACTACGTGAAAAGTTAAGATAGGGACATGTAAGCCGTTTTCCGATATCTTGACCCGTTTTTGACCTAAGCTGCTATGAAAATGGAAAATTGCGATTTTCATTTGTTTATAACAACTCATAAACCAATCGTTCCAATTTTGAACTATAAACACCATTTTTATTACATTTATTCAGGCGATCTGGAAATGTAATAATATACAGGGTGTCCCATTTAAAATAAGAAAGTTGATGGCAACTTCCGGTATAACTGGAAGTGGTGAGGGGTTGTAAATATTTTAGTTCAGCTCGTTAAAACTGAAATCATAAATGTACAAAATTTTTTTGACTTCTATTCCCAAAACTTCTCCATATAAAAATGCCCTAAGGTTCTCGCGCCTCACCCTGTATACTTCCCTGACTTAAAAGACGTTGCAGCTCTTCTTCAACCTTATCGCGCATCGAAAATGATATCGTCTAGGTATGAAAAATCTTGGACTAACAGATTCGTCCGTCAATTTTGATGAAATTTTCCCTTTATTAAATGTTCCTGAGCCCGAGGAAAATAATTTCTTATATTTATTTTTCAAATCCATAATTAATTCATTAAAATTATTTCCGTTTAAAAAATGTATTTCGTGTAACTGAAGTTCAACATTTTTCAGAAAATCTTTACCTAATATTGGTTCACCTACATTTTTTATTACATAGAATATCATTTTTGTCTCTAAATTATTATAAGTAATATTATCTTCAATAAAGCCTAAAGGTTTTATTTTATTTCCATCATAAACCGTAAAAATTTTATTTGTTAATTTTAATTTCAAATGCTTAAAATTTTTCTGATACTTTTATCAGATATACAAGATATGCTGGAGCCTGTGTCCAGCTGAAATTTATGTTTAATTTTACAAAAATTAACTGATAAACAAATAGCATTATTTCTTTCTGAATTACAAGAATTATTAGCGTTATCAAAAGATTCGTTTTCAGCATTAGCTGCATTTAACTTGAAAATTAAATTCTCTGAAATATTATTATTTTCATTATTGAATCCGCTAGGTATATGGCAGTTTGAATTTTTAAAATAGCACTTATATGTGTCGTGGTTGTTCCTTCCGCAAACTGCGCACTTATGGGGAGTTTGAGTTGTACTTCGTCCTGCTGTCGGCCCGTGGACAGAATGATGAACATTCCCTCTTGCAGGTTTCCCATATTTTGATGGAGCATGATTGCCTGCCAGGTGATAGATGGCCGTTTCTGTCTTGACACGATATTGGTCGCAATCTCGTGAGATCGACTTGGAATTGGCGATCTTGATAACATCTGCTAGACTAACGTCGCTTGACTTCAAAAAAACGATCTTGAACCGCCGAAAAAACACATGACTCAGCTAAACTTCTTGGCCGGAAAAATGAAAATTGACTCTTCGTCTTGAAAATGTGTAGCTAATATTTTCAAAAGCTCGTCATAGTTTTTGCTCTCGGGTACTTTTGGAAGACACGGGTTATATAATAATTTTTAGACCTCTTCAGAAAGCAAATTTAGCAAGACAGCTCTCATACGAATTCTATCTGTAATTCTATTTGCTTGAAAATAGTTTTCCAGTTTTGGCTTGAATAAGAACAAGTCGGAAGTATTTGAATTGAATTCTCGGAGTGTCCTACTATTGGCACTTGAGTTACAGTTTCTTCCTTATTCTGCGGCATCTTGACCACTAGTTCACATTTACTAATACTCATATTTATAACAAAACCTCGTCGCCAGTTTATGTGGTGTATCTAATTAATTACCGCACACACACATTACAATAATTATAATTTTAGTTCCAGAGGAAAATAAAATACAACAGCAGTCCCCGTTAATATAACTTTATTATATCCCAGTTGAAAATATAATGATCTCGAAATTAATATTAAAAATAATTTTCTCCCTCATCACGGGATTCACAAAAAATCAAGATATTAGCTTCGTTCGCGGATGCAATTCAGAACCGATTCGGAATCAGTTCAGAACTTTCCCGGATTGTCGTAGTGCTTGCCTAAGTGCGAACTGGTTCAGGATTTTAATTTACCGCGAACGAAGCAGGGACCGGATGAAAACTCCGAACCGTCATTCAGATGACGAATGATTCCGTCTAACCCGCAGAGTAAGGACCTAGGAACTAAAAGTTCTTATTTTATGGCCAACAATTAATTCAAAATTTAACCTATAGAGAGTAAACGCTTTGTGCCTTTGTGACAGTATAGTCTTTTATCTTTTGAAAAGATCTTTTGTGTAGCAGTACCTAACCACCCAAACCTTCGCGATTGTTTTGTTTTACTGTTATAAGATACGGTAAATTGTTAATTATTTTATATTGTTATTTATTTTTATTCTATTATATGTCAATAAATAATTATATTGGAATAAAAATGTGCGAATCTGAAGGAGGTAAAGAACACTTGAATCATATCTACTTATTTTAATGTACAAATCATCGACATCAGCGGAGCATTACGCATGAGCAGCCGAACCGAGCTACTAGTTCCTGCAACAATCCCGGAACTGCTAGAATCGGTTCTGAACCGATAATGAACAGGTTCGATGAGTTCCGCGAACGTAAAACTGTTACTAGGAATTCAGAATTTATGCACCGCGAACGCCGCTTTTCACACTGCGCATACGCAAGAGTTCTGAACAGGTTCAGAACTGTATCCGCGAACGAAGCTATTAATTCAAATATACTACTGTAACGTTCTTGGGCTCGCTGGGAAATTCACGGTTCGGATGTAACTAGAGTTCGACGGATTTCTCGGGCGCCAGATTTTTATTAAGGGTTTACTCCCTAGGGAAAATATTCTCGTCAAGTATTTCCCAATTACCTGAGTCACACAGGTGATACGTTTATCGTATCCTTGTCCCTAAGGCAGCTCAATTGAGAAACAGAAATCGCCAGGGGTCAGATGAAGTTATCACCGAAGATACTGAGTTCAAGAAAACGGGCTTTAATCGCTTACTGAACGTCCCTTGCCTTCCCGTGGAGCGGAGATGTAAGCGAGATGAATAGGTACTCGGTGGTGGTGGTGGTGGTGCTGATCGGCGTGCGAGCGGCGGGCAGCCGATAGACTGCCTGCCCGTGATAGGACGGCGGCGCTGGTGCTGGTGATCCCGGATTGATTCGGTTGAGCGTATTATTGTAGCTCCGACGAAAAGGAGCTTCTTACCTTTTTTCTTCACTCTCGATTTATTATTTGTGACAGATCGTGCGATCAATTGAGCGGAATATTACGGAAGAACATAAAGGTCCAAATTTTCGTCAATTATTATTTACTAATAAAAATAATCGATTTTACTAAATTTACAGGATTTTGCCACCGAATAAAATAAATGTACGTAACGTATACATGAAGCAAAATTACGGTAACGATTATCACAACCTGCCGGAAATTTTTTTAAGTCTAAATTTATGGAAACATCCACGTACGTAACGTCTACATAAAGCAAAAATAATTTATTTACCTGAATAACATTTACACAAAAACTTCAAAGTCTCAAATCTAAAAAAAATCGTCGTACGTGACGTTTACAGGGAGCAAAAATAATAATTTATTTACCCAAAAAACATTTACCTAAAAACTTCAAAGTCTTTAATAAAAAAAATCGTCTAATAAATGAATCAAAAATAATTTATTCACCTGAATGACATTTACCTAAAAACTTCAAAGTCTTAAATTCAAAAAAATCGTCGTACGTGACGTTTACAGGGAGCAAAAATAATAATTTATTAACCAAATAACATTTACCTAAAAACTTCAAAGTCTTTAATAAAAAAAAATCGTCTAAATGAACCAAAAATAATTTATTTTCCTGCAAACAAAATCAATGTACCTATGAGAACCAAATCGAATTATAAAAATAGAATATCGGTATACCTACGCAAAGAATTCAAACTAAACCTATCTACAACGAAATATTTACAAATAACAAACCAAAATTAATTCAAATTTAAATTTTAAACATATTTACAACATGTATATGATCGACAATAATTACCGTGACACGGCACTATGTTCTGCGGGGTAATCAAAAATAAATTTAAATCAAACAAATCGGGACCGGATCGTGAGAGAACGACGAAAGACTATCTAAATGTATTTTTATCGAGGTCGGCTGGCGTCTCTACCAAAGGTACCCGAGCGTCGAGGCGGGGTTTCCAGGAGAGGACGGGCGCTTCAGTAAATGCAAGAGGTACGACTCGTAGTGACCCGCTGCTATATTACTTTCGGAGAAAAGTGGGGAAGTGACTTGGTACGTATGGGGAAGTTAGTAGTCGGGATGTAGACAGGGTTGAATTGGCGGTACCAGAAATGAACACAGTTTAATCAAAACAAACACCTACCTTGGGTTTCGATGTCGTCGGCGTATCGAACTGCAACGGTGACTCGAGTTTAAGTACCTGGGCTGACTACTAATAAAATTTTACGCAAAACTAAAAAAAAAAAACTGGACTAACTAAATTGACTATATTATTTGGACTCTATCTATTTGGCGTCGGTACGGTGTCTCGGAAGGCGGCGGTCGGCGGCTTCTGGAGACAGTACCAATAACCTGGACATCGAATGAAAGAACTACGTATTTTTTAAAACGACGGGAAAATGAAAAAAAGACTACTTGCTGCTGAAGGCGACGGAAAAATCAAAGAGAACGCTCAACTAAATGCGCCGGTACTTACACCCTATCCTATCTGTTTGTACTTGGTATCGGAAAGCAAAAAAGGGCACACCACTTTTTATATACCGCTTGGTTGTTTATTCCGGAAAGGCTTCAACAAAAACGGTCGCTAACTGCATCGATTCAGTTGCAATAAATTTCTACTCCGTGTATAAAAAATCTCAGAACTTTATGAAAATTAAATTCGTATCGCCGGCTCTGCGATGTTCTCACGGATTTATTATTTTTAATAAAACCATAATAATAAATTATTCGTCAGACTTTCCTAAAATTTATATTTTCATGATTAGTACCTACTACAAAAATGAAGGCGGAAATACACAATTTCATGAAATTTTGTTTGAATAAAAGGACTTTATTAATTATTTATTACATTTCTATTGAACTTAAACTTTCCTGGCTAGTACTTAATGAAAAACGAAGTCGAAAATACGCGACTTCGTTACACTACAATAATTTTAAATGTGTTTTTTTACGACTGACAGTTTACAGATTCAGTACAGTCATTTGGTGTTCAAAAAAAGGGTTACCTGGAAAGTTTTCCGGGAGTTTTGAATTGGTAATTTAATAGATTTTGACGTGCTCTTTCCGAATTTTTACTTTGCCGCTCGCACCGCCATATTGAAAAAAATTGCGCCTAAAAACAGTTTTTTTCACAATATCTTCTTTGCGACTCATTTTACGATGAAAAGAGCTATGTAATAAATTAAACTAGAGAAAATTTCCTACAATTTATGTAGTAACCTTTTTTTATATTAAAATCAAGAGTTTTAAGGTACGGGAGCCACAAACCAAGATACATCTACACCGACACGTGCTTTTCGTATATTAACGAAAAATATTCAACTTTGCGTTAAAAATCCGCTCTACTACTGAGAATAGGGTTCATCGCAGGTGTAAAGACACGTCGCCTTGTCGTGGCCAAATTTCGCAAAGCAAAAATTTCACAAAGAACATATTCAACAAAAAGTGTAATAAATAAAACAGTCGCAGATAACATATTATTTGTGCACGCTTTCAGTGGCTGTGATAGGTACTACAACAGCACTCTTTAATCAAGGAAAAATAAAATGTTCTAATATACTCCGAAAAAACTAATATTTAAATGAGATTGTCCAAGTATTCAAAAACCAAAATGCCGATCCAGAGATCATTGCTGAAGCTGGGAACGCTTCCTCTTTGCATTGTATGGTTACAGTGGCCTAAAAAATATTCCATTGAACAACCATAGATATACATGGTTCACAAAATCAGCATATAAAAATAAATTTAATATTGCATCGTTGCCACCTACAGAAGCAGCAGCACGACAACATTCGGTTCGAACCTATCACCAGTGTCAGCAGTGGTATGCAGTTGAAAAAAAAATGCAGGGCAATGGGGTTGGAAAAATAGCAATATTGGGCTAATTCCTGTCGCCATGCTCGAGCCCCTAGCTCTGGAAACCTTGTGAAAACTTATTTTTTGCAAATGCAAAAAGGGATGTCGGCGAGCCTGTTGATGCAGAAAGGCTGTATCAAAGCGCTTCGTTATATGAACGAATTGCAATGGTACTTGTGACAATTCGCAAATTCCACTAGAAGATAGCGACGAAGAGAATGAAACAGATACTATTTTAGAGCAAACATATGACAAAATTGAGGAACAAGAGGATTACAACGAAGCTGATGATCCCATCGCGGATGAAGTGGAAGAAATTTCTATGTGACATTTCGCGCGGTACTGAAGACGATGAACTCGCAAAATATGGTCCATCAAAGATAGCGAAGCGAAGGAGAATGCGGCTAAATTTTGTAATAGTGCATTACAAGTGGCCTACTGGGGATACCTCACCAAAAAAACGTGCCACTTATCTACCTCATGGTTGTGTCGAAATGAGGTATTTGGCCAAAACGCGTATTGGAGTGGACTTTGCGACGCTCGTATGCTGAAACTATTGATTCTACAAAAATAAAGGTTACTAAAAAAAAAACAATTACGCTTTCTTTTTCAACAATCGGATTGCTGTAATTTATTTAATAATTCATTATTATATCAGTTTGTTTCACAAAAATTACTACATGAATTGTAGGAAATTTTCTCTAGTTTTATTTATTACATAACTATTTTTATCGTAAAATGAGTTGGAAAGGAGATATTGTAAAATAACTATTTTTGGGCGCCGTTTTTCCAATATGGAGGCACGACCAACAAAGATACGAGGATACGAGATACAAGTAAAAATTCGAAAAGAGCACGTCGATATCTATAAAATCACCAATTTTCAAAACTCCCGGAAAACATTCCAGGTAAAAGTATCAAACGACTGGACTAAAATGCCAAATTCTTAAAAATTACATCTCAGATCTCAAAATATGAGCATAGAGCTTGTTAAAAACCATCTTTTTAGTTTAATTGTGAGATATAATTAAGAGAATTTAATTTGTAAGATCGTAATTTTATTCAGGAAAGAATTAGATTCTAATTAGATCTTATAAGAACTAACATGAAAATAATATTAATATGTCAAAATAATAAAAAAATATATGTCCAAAGAAACTAAGGTAACATATTATTATAACATCAGTACAATAGTACATCCACACTAGAAACGAATAACAATGTAAAAATTTTCAAGGTTTTTCACTAAGGTTGGTTATATGCCATAGCTTGTGAGTTATCGGTCCTAGAAACTCGTGATTGGTCGCTTACGACCAGTTGCCTCGTATTGGTTTCCTCGGTGGCCAAACAGTCTATGTTAACTTACAAAAGTCCAAGTATCAATTTAATGCTTGCTCCGTGGTCGTAATATGCAATATCGTACAATTTACGGGCAACTTCTAAAAGACGCGTAATTTTTATTTTCCTTATTAAGTAAGTACCTACAAAGATTTTCAGGTCAGAAAGTGATGTTCGATCGATTTTCCAAGGGTTTCCGGGAAGTCCAAACGCTTGTAGAATGACTAGTGAAATCCTGAAGTGATTAATAGTCGTTACTTTGGGTGTGTAACCGGCGAAAAAGCTTACTTGGCTAGAATTTCAGCCCAATTCGCTTTGACAGATTTCTGCTCCATTCAACCTGATGAAACCATTTATCACTTATAAAAATTATATGTAGGTAATACAACGATAGCGTATATTATTATTGGTTACAATTCAATGGAACTTTTTCGTGAAAATACTAATTAGGTGGGTTTTCTTGAATTTCCATGATATTCTTCTCTATGTGGACAATTATGATATTCTACCAATTCTGACTTAATGACTAAAATAAATAAACAAATTAGTATACTTCCATTATTGATTCAGCAATTATTATTACTGAAACCACGTCGCAAAACTCGTTAAATTTAATAAGTAGGTATGCAGTAAATGTTGAAAACCTTCGTTTTAATACTATCAAGTTATGAGTTATTTCAAAGTATGACACAATACTGATAGTAAAACAGTGAATAGGTCTTTAACTATGTTTAGTTACATAAATAGTATTTATAGAGTACCTACATAAATAATATTTTCAAATTCAAATCGTCAATATCTTTTTATTTTATTCAAAGCGTAAGTATTACTCATCAGGTAGTAGCAGTAGGTGAGAACCCTCTAAATCTAGGTCGAAGGAACCCAGATTGTAAGCGGATATTCTTTTAAAGTTTGTATTCGGATCATAACAGCATTATTGAATTACTAATTATTTGACTCAAATGACGTAAGTAAATAAATCTTTCTCTATGATCTCTACTGATTACAGAGTGTCCCACACTTATTTGACCAGGCTATATGTCATAGATAGGTTGAGATAATTGCATGTACAACACGACAAAAGGAAAACAACTACCACATTAATAACCTCATAGTTAGAGCCTCCACTCTCAAAAAATGATATCAACCCTATACATATAAATATTTACACAAGATTTTAGACTTCGGTCAATTCGTTTTGGAAATATCGGCCAAAAACCGAAAATGGCGGATTTTGTTTTTCGCAAGGAAGTCCGAAACGGTTAATTTGACAGCTGTCAAAATGTGACATTATGCGGACACTTTTTTAAGACGAATAAGATAGCGTGTATCTTCTCAATCATCTTTTGTTATTCCGCAACCCGCATCAACTTTCATTTTTCATATGACCGCCATGTTGGATTTTTCCCTTTTTGAACGCAATTTATTTTTCTGATTACTAAGATCTATAACACTACAAGTTTTAATTTTTTTTTAAATCCAATATGGCGTTCATAAGAAGAAAAGATAAGAACTAACGATTTTTCGCCATCTTAAAATGCTAGAGACTTTAAAAGTGTTTTTGGATTGATTCCATGTTGAAAAGTGTCCTAATAAAAATTAAGACGGCGAAATATCGATAGTTATCTTTTTTTCTTATGGTCGACATATTGGATTTTTTATAACTTGTAGTATTATACATCTTGGTAAACAGAAAAATAAAATGCATTCAACAAAGGAAAAATTCAACTTTTGTTTTTTTTTTGGCGGTCATAAGAAAAACGAAAGTTGAGGCGGGTTGCGGAATAACAAAACAGGGTTGAGACCTGTCATACACGCTATCATATTCGTTTTAAAAAAGTGTCCGGATAATGTCACATTTTGACAGCTGTCAAATTAACCGTTTCGGACTTACTTGCAAAAAACAAAATCCGACATTTTCAGCTTTTGGCCGATATTTCCAAAACCAATTGACCGATCGTAAATCTGAAACCGGCTATCGAATGCACAAAGTTTCCCCTAAAAATTTCCCCATTTAACCTTTGCTGTAAGTATAGGAGCCGAGATCCCTGTATAGAGACGCGAATCTCGGACACATTGTAGGTTCTGGGCAGAACAAATTAGAAATCTTTCATGTGTGTTTCATGTTTCATCTTAGCATATGAGGTGAAGACTGAAGACATGGACGGCCCCGTTTATGGACTCATCAGCTTATCATAACAGTCAGACACATCCCAAGTAGCATTTTAGGTTAAATTTGCGTCGATTCGACGTAAATTAGGTTGACCGATTTAACTTACCTAACCTTAATTACGTAAAATTTACGTCGAATTTACGTAACGAACACCAAAGTGACAATAGATACTACGTAAATTCGTCGACATATTTGGGAATTATTACTATCAAGAAAGTCAAAATATTACTATAATATGTAAATTGGACGTTCATTTTACATAGAATCGACCTAATACTTAGTTAAAATAGGTAAAATAAACCCAATGCACTTGCGAGTGAGAGAGAGGCCAATTGCCACTAAGAAACAAGCGGCAGTGAATTTTAAACAGTTGATCTCTTTTCAAGCCTTCTGTCTGATGCCTCTGGATACACAGTTGGCGCCCAAGTCTTCTCTTCTCTCTGTCAGTCTTCTACTGTACCCTTACCTAACCCTACCCACACAGCATAAAATGAAGAACGAAGGTTCATGGAACACGGAATCATTATGGTTATAAGTAATAATTGGTTTCGAAATAAAATGTATAGGGACGATGCTCGAGTTTCAATTTACATGCGAATGAAATTTTCCAAGGAAACTTATAATTATAGGTGCTGTAACCGCCCACCCCCCTGGCCATGTGATCTCTAGGAATTTGGAACCCTTCGTTGTCTCGTCGTTCTTCGTCGTAGTTTACCCTCAGTTCGTAAGATGGGGTTGCAGAGATTAATTAAACAGAGAAATAAAACACACAAATTCATATAACACCTATATTACTGCTCTTATTTGAATTTAATTACACCTTTTGAATTATTTACAATACATATTTTTATTTATTTCGAACTTTTATTTGATTTGTTTAATTTAATTTTAGGTTGATATGGAATTACGTAACGCTTCTCAAATATTATGTTTATTGACATTTTACTCCAGGCCAAGATATCCCTTTTGTTGGGCTGATTTATGGGCCCCATTCACTGGAGTGGAGAGTACCTGTTTTGCTTTCGCTTTCTAAACCATTCGACATTCCACTTTACAACTATTGTTGTTTGTTGCAGCTGTCCCTACTAGAGTCGGTTTTCACTTTCAAATGACAGGGTTACCAAATGGGGTGTTGTCTGGAGTTATTTTATTTTAATTACATAAATTAAGTTGCAACTTGGTCGCATGGGGCCAAGTGCACTGATCTTTAACCCTTGTAGATTTGATTTTGGTGGTGGAAATCCTTAAGACAGGATTGGAAACACAGACTGACGGCGCTACTACTATATACTCTAATTTACTCTAATTACGATACCTACTCTAAATACGATACTTTCTAGCAGCTGTGTTTTAGGGTTGGTGGCTAGTTTTATGATTGCGGAATAACTCATTACAGAAGGAGAACCGCGAGCTCCCGAACTTATTTTGTACTGAAATAACAAAATGGCTCACAAGAAAATACACAGACCATTCTCTTCCCCGGCAAATTATTGCCATACACATACATTCATTGTGCCACATTCCGACTTTCTTTGCTGGCAACGGCAATCGATGGTCTCCAATGAGTCTTTTGCCCTATCAGATTGTGTGTGTTTAAGAGAATAGATGCACCCCCTTGTACTGAACTAATTTGTTATCAGGTACAGAAGTATGTGTCTCGATTGAATGTTCGTATGGATCTCATCATCTTTGACTCAGTCCTGTTCTCTCTTCCCTAACAATTTATTATACAATACATAAGAAAAATTCCCAATCAGATTACCTAATTTACGCAATTAAATTAAATTCTGAATTCTTTGGTTTTGGTTTTGATTTTGGTCTAAAAAGTAATTTACTGTGATCTTTTTAACCCTGTGATTCTTCCTGATTTGATTTGAAAAAGTATTTTGAATTTTAATTTGAGAAACGTTGCAACCATACAGGCAGGTCCTGGCAGATTCGTAGATCTGGTTCCTGTGACAAAAGAAAGAAATATCAAAGAGAGCAGTAACTATAATAATGAGCTAAATTCAATATTTACAAATTTAAGTTTTACAATTTATTTTCACCTGTAACATTAGGTTTCCTAGTGGAGGAAATGGGGGCTGGTCCTAGTCCTAGTGGAGGGACGTGGTTCATCTCTCGCTCGGCCTGGTCGGTTGGACTGGATACGGCAGCCCGGAACTGACGACACGGCAACATGGTCCGCCTTCTGGAGAGTCCGTCTCTTCTTGAGCAGAGCAGCAGGTGTCTTAGCGGCACTTTTACTTAAATTGCTTCTTTTCTTTAATACGGGCACGGGCATTGACGAAGCGATTGCTTGGTTTCGCAACTGTCTCTTACTCATGATTAGTTTCTCGATTATTTAGGAGACTTGGTTGGTAGGTTCAAAAAGGTACTTATTTATCCGGTTCACGAAGCCACAGACAATAAGCGAGGGTAAAAAGTGTCGGAAAAGATCCGGTTCGGTAGCCACAGATCTTAGAGAGGTAGATATAGGAGATCTCCGGTTCTCGAAGCCAACAGAGATTTTGGGTACAGGACGGATAGATAAAGAATCATCCGAACTCAAATCTCGGCGGTCTTATATAGTCGCTGAACCCCTTCTCTCGCTACATTCCATTGTATGTTAAAGTAGGTCACCCAAGTCGCTTTCTCTTCCTTTATCTCATACAGTTTATCCTGAGTTTTCTATGATTTTCCTTCAAGTGGTTCATTCAAATTTAATCTCAATCGGTTTATCACGCAATCCTCTAGCTGTTGACACTTTTCCGGTTTCGATATCATTTATTTCAAGGAAGTTGCTTTGTAATTAGGCATTATATCCTGTGGAAGTTTTCAATGCAGTTGCTTTGTTTAAGTGCTTAAATCTCAGTTTTTCTTACTATTTAATGGGATTTTCAGTTACTTAAGTTTCCCCCTGGATAGTATTATTACTTGTTGATAACCTGCCTTAATTTCATAAACTTTGATAAGGTAGTTCTTCACGAGCAAGCCGTTTTGTTCTGAAGTTTTCATTTCTATTGAGTTTTCCGAGATTTTCTTCGTGACATGGATCAGACGTAGTTATTCAAATGATTTGTAATTTATATGGTGCTGGTAGGTATTTGCTGTATTACTCTCTGGGCATGTAACTTATCAAAGGTTTCCTATTTCCCGGCATTTTCTCTATCTAGGCGCATCAAGTCTGGAAATACTGATGACATATCTTAATTGGATGCTGACTGGTAACTTCCCGAGTTTTCTTATGTTCTGAATAAGTTGATTTGTAAAATTTAAGGGGCTGTATTTCTGGTTGCCTACCGATGATGCTCATATTCGAATTTTACGAAGTTTTTGTCGAAAATGGGCCTACCCCAGGGGCTATATGTTTCAGTGCTAAAAATAATCGCGCCCCGTGAATTTGTCAGTTTAAAGGTTTACTTATTTTTTTTTTCAGATTTGAAAGGTAAGTTTTAGGTAATTATTTTGCAATATGATTGTACCTTCCTCTTTGACTTCTTGAAACATTATACTTTATTTTAACAGCCAAAACTATTGATTAATTATTAGAATTAAACAATGGAGTCCTACGTATATGGCGGATTTTGCTATGTGAAACTTTAAAGATGAATTTAACTAAAATACTTAGTGTGAAGGTAATATTTCCTCATAAGAAGACTAAAGGACGTAATTGTTTGACTACGAAGTCAGAATTACTTATTTTTTCTTGAAATTTAAACTTTATTAAGGAAAAACGATAATTTTTAGAAATATTTTTCCTCCAAAGCTAAGCAGGTAGGTAGGTTTATGTAGGTAGGTAAAAACCTAAACAAACAAAACGAAAGCGGGAAGCACAGTTCATCCGATGAGATATCTGTTTTTTTTTTTTTAATTGATTTAAAGTTTTTAGAACATAGTTCAGGTAATATTTTGTTTGGTAATGGTGGTAAATATTGGTAACTCTAAGCTAATCGTTCTGTCATGTCCTGTAAATCTGTAATTTTAAATTATTAAAATTAGAGGTTAGGGGTAGGTTTTAGGTCAGGATTATATTTATACATATTGCGCTGTTGACACGCGTAACAATTACTAATAATCAGCTTTATTGATAGAAATCAATATACATCTATAGAGGGCGAAGTTTAGCCAAATGGCTACTCTTACACTTAACCCAACATAAATGCAATAAACACAAAAATAAAGTTCGCGAGACAAAAAACTAACATCATAACAGGGTTACATCATAAGGGGGAGGGAAAGCCTGTGGGGAAAACTAAACAAGATAAATTGATTTAGAGCGCAATTTAATCTAGAACTATACATAAAGAGAATAATTACATACCAATTAATTAGCAGAGATGCATGCCTCACTACATGAATCCAGCGGTCACTGATTGCTCAGCAAGATTTGTCTAAATTTTATCTTAAAATTGTGAGGAGATGAGGTCTGGGTGAATAGTTTAACTGACGAGTTGAACAACTTGACAGCTAAGTAGTACCAACTTTTTCTATACAGGGTTATTCACGGTATACGCCACGGAAGATTATGGCCGTGTCTCTGGATAAGGAATGAGAAGGAATAGATAAATAATTTTTGGACCTGACATTAACGGAATGAGTACAGCACTGCTGCCTGCAGCATCTAGCTTGACAGCCTGAAACCTCCCAGTCAGGAAAGATCTGATCCACTGGAGCTCCACATTACCCACGCCATAACATTTTAACTTTTTGAAAAGCAAAGTATGATTTACACAATCATATGCCTTAGAAAGATCTAAGAAAACACCAAGTGCTAACTCTTTTCTTTCCGCAGCCATTAAAATTTCACCTATATATTCAAATAGAGCAGTTTCCACGCTCCTATTTTTCAAGAATCCATGCTGGTGTTTAATAAGGAGTTTATTTTCTTCAAAAAAATTCAACAATCTAGACGATATCACTTTTTCGAAAATTTTTGAGAAAGATGATAGTAGACTTATGGGCCTAAAATTCTCTATATCATTCGTGTTGCCTTTTTTATGTACAGGGACAATTAGAGCAGATTTCAACGATTCCGGGAAGATGCCATACTTGAGAGAATTCTTCATAATCCAACAAAGTGGCTTAATAATATGTTCTATAGATTTTTTTATGATGAGTGATGGAATCTCATCGGTACCGGCGCTGCCCCCATTCTTCAAAGTACTGACGACAGCACCAACCTCATCCTCAGAGACCCCATCAAATTTCAACGTTTTCTCATGCAAAAATAGGGGAAGGTCAGCAACCTGACAAGTCCCCTGCCGATTCTGTAGCAATAAGTTAGCAGCTTCAGCAAAGTAATGATTTAATTTATTTGACATGGTAAAAGGGCCATCACCAACGTCTATAACTGGCTGTCTGCATTTGCTTGCACCATTACTAACCTGATCAATAATAGACCAAATCGTTTTACCGATATTATCTGAGTTAGATATTTTCGAGCCAAAATATTCCCGTTTTGCATCCTGTATTAGAGTAGATAGCTTTCTTTTATAAACATTATACAAAGCCTTATAATTGTTGTTATATTTTAACATTACTGACAAAGTACTTAGGTGGGATTTGCATTTAACAATTTTAGGACTATTTCGGAATTTATCTCTCTTTTGAAGTTTATTTACAACTTTTAAGGGAAAGTGAGTATTAAATAGAAAGTTAAATGAAAACATAAACTTACTCCATTGGTTATTGACGTCGTTTTCTCTAGTATTGAAGACATGATGCCACTCAACGTTCTTAAGATCTTCGAGATAGTTCGTCACACTGCCCTCATCAAACATTCTAACCTTTTTTATTTTATTGGAATTGTCTTTTATATTTTTAATTATTAACAGTTGCGCCTTATGATCTGATACATGTAATTCGATTACCTTAGGTATAAAATTAATATTATGTAGGTTAGTTAGAAAATTGTCAATACAACTTTTGGAAGAATCTGTTATCCTTGTGTATTCTTGTATTAGTGGTATGGTATTAAATGATGACATGAGTGACAAAAACTTTTGAGTTTTTAAATCTCTCTCATTCTTAAAATATATGTTGAAATCACTTCCTATTAAAAAAAAAATCATTTCTATCTATGAATAATGAGAGGAGTATCTGCAACCTCTCAAAGAAAATATTAAGATTAGTGTCATCTGGTACTCTGTAAATTGCTACTATCACTACACCTTTCATCACCCCATTAAGTATTTCCACTGCGGCACATTCAAAGGCATTCACTTATCTTAGATTATTAATTACTTCAAGGTCTTTTACTGCAGTATTCTCTCCCGAAAATATAGCTACCCCTCCATGACTTCCTGCATCTCTGCAAAAGCTTGGAGATCCATGCCATGAATATTGTAGGCAGGTAATTGCTCTTTGGATTTCCAATGTTCTGAAACTAGTAGAACATTGCATGGGTTTTCTTCAAGAAAAGAATTTAAAATATCTACAGATGTTCCAATTGACTGCAGATTTTGATGCAAGACTGTGAATTCTTTATTGCCTGCGTATGAGGTCTTCAAAGGGAAAACAAGATGAGACCCATCTACGTTCTCACTTCTATCTTCTTTTGGAATCTTTGAAAAAAACGGTTGATGCAAACGTACTTGGGCCATGTTTCCGGTTTCAAAAATAATTCAACCTAGTCCTGCGGTATTGTAACTCTGAATGAAGCATATTCATTAGGATGTTTCGAGTGCATTTTAACGCATCTTATTACGTGTATATTTTTAGTCGTAATATAATTTACTGAATCTTCTTCTTTTGTATTGGATTTCAATCGATATACATGATAGTCTACACCTTTTATAACCCCCTGAACAGGCCCATTTTCCTCTCCATTTCCATAAACTGCTTTTATAGATTTTCGCGTTCTTCTTCTAGGTTGTTCCCACCTATCCTCCGCTCCGCTAGTAATTTCAATTAACGGATTTTCAGCATATTTCGACTTTTTCATTTCCGGAGTAGCCTTATTCTTAATTATAGTTTTGTTTACAAACAATGGAATCCTTATTGACAACTCTTACCCTACAAAAATTTTGCGTAAGCTCTTGTTGCTGTGAGAGAGATCATTGCGCTCCGATTTTTATTAAGTTAGGAATAATGGCTGTATACTCACTCTATCTTTATCACCTAATAATATTTGTTCGACAAAATGAATCCATGTATGTTTAAAAAGAATTCTGACTATAAGGTATGAATGCCAACTCGATATGGCAACTGTTTATCTGCACCATCCTGACTCACCCATACTACTCAATAAATTATTTGACAATAGTATTTAACAATATTTAATTCAGCACTCAATCTGGAAAAGAAATAGACCTGATATTGTATATTTTACCCTTACCTGACTGTGATCATTTTGTATTGTATGTTTGAAGGTTTGTAGGTATTTGTATTTTATACTTTATATGATTTTTTATTTACTTATCCTTACTGTTTTTGACGTTTTCTATGATTGTTACCATTGTAACCAAAGGAAATAAAAAAAAAAACACAAACACAACGCAACACAACACAAAAACAAGTAGGTATCGGTGGTAACTCATTGAAATAGAACCTTGTAATTTCCCTACTTATAAAGTTTCAGTATTCAACGTACCTAATCGTATAGGGCAATTTTTTGTCTATGTATTCATATTCAATACTCGTACGGTATATTATCGTGCGCGTTCACTTTGTATAGACCATGTCTGTTATCAGTCACTAATTATCATTCCTAATATAAAAAGTAAATTACTCAGAAAATTGTTAAATTACGACATAGAAAAATTTTATACCTCCAGGTGTACCATAATATATTTTCAATTACATAAATAAATACTAAAACTGTTTTGCTCGTTCTATCTGTTTAATTATGTGAAAGTCAGGTAAGTAGGTACGTAATATCACAGTAATACGGGTTTTCTTTTTGGAAAATTTCATTTCAAACTTATGAGGGAAAGTAATGTCATGAAATTTACATTTTGCATTGAAAATTTTCATATTGTTAGAATACATTTCAAAGTAGAGTTCTAAGAGGTAGTTTTACAATCGTTAATTTGTTTGCTAGCTATATAATGTTTTTAAATTAACTATGATAACGTCCGAAGTACGTTGTTATCTTTATTTTTGTAGGTACGATGTTGTATATCTACTAACTTACAGATATAACTTATATGCCATGTCAATATATTATACAACATAGTTGAAAGATCCTCAAAACACTGCCAGAACAACAGTATCGTTATTCAATATAACTAAGTACGGTAGGTGAAGTAACGCAAATGTGCCAAGACCCAAGCTTAAAATACTATTGTACCAGTTTACCGTTGAAAGGTTCTTTCATAAAGTCAATTCAGACTCGTGATTAATTATTTATCAACGAAGTACGTATAATGATAATTCGTTTACACAATACATCCTAATCTAACAATTTATTTAGGTAGGTAGGAACATTTAATGCTAAACACTATTTACTTTGATTTGGTCCTATAAACTGTTTATCTATTTACTTCTCTCAAGCATATAATACCACTTCTGCCTTCCATTGTTAGAACATGCTTACTCTTTCCGCAAGCAGTTTTGTATATCCCTCATTCCGTGAACTAAGGGAAGGGGTGGAATTATCTCGACCGTGACTCTCGAACAGTATTTACAATATGATGTCATCATGTTTAAGATAACTTGCTAACGTGAGTCATTCTATACGACGAGAACGGGAGCTATCGAAGACCGTATTGTCCTACCTAAAGCCAAACATTTATTTGATGGCGTCTCTGACAACCAATGATTTCCTAATGACCAAGCATTGCCTAGGTGTAAAAAAATTAAATCACAAAAAATACATTTAAATTTTTAGTGTATTTTTTATAAAAAAATACACTATTGAGGACGACATCACTTTTCGAAAATCACCCAAACTCATCAAATGTCCACCGATCATGACCCCCAGATCACGAAAAAATGGTTTTCCAAAATTCACCTACCCACGATATATAAATATATTTATATTTATATTATTATTTATAAATTATTATTTATATTATATTTATATTTATATTTATTCTAAGTTTTAACTAATTTTAATTGTTTTATCCAATGTAATCATTTCTAATCTTCAACTATCCTGGTCATCAAAGGATAGATCTTCTCTCAAATGATGTAGTCACCGAATTATTAGTAGATTGTTTTTCTCTCCTGAGTAATCATGCAGTTTTATATAGATTTTAACCTCTTGTATTTTTATTTTGATCTTCATTCTTGTAAGTACCTAAGTCATATTTAATTGGTATTTTTGTATTTTATATTTTGATTTTATGATACTATAACTCCTTTGTATTGTTGTAGACCTTGATAATGGAGGAAATTAACTCCGAAACGTTGGTTCAAGGATAAAAGAGTCCACTAAATTGTCGCTGTTTTAATGAGCCGTAACTGCCCTTAAAAATTACCAATTTCGTGTTTCAACGAGTAACGGCGTTAGTTCTTGTGTTTTTATAAATATATATATATATATATATATATATATATATATATATATTATATATATATATATATTTAAAAACAGTTGGTGGAAGTACGACAGTACTTGTTGGAACAACTTGAATTAAATTGAACTGGGAATTCTGTCGATATTTTGGGACTTAAAAAAGTACACTCTTTATGCTAACCAAGCAAATTCGGGCTTATGTGATTTCATTACGTCCATTTTAACAGCTGCTTATAATAATAATAACGATTATTTCATCCGTGACTCCTTTCACTTTGCTGACTTCATGAACAATTTTCAATTACCACAAGGGTATGTACTGATAAGCCTTGACGTTTCTTCATTATTCACTAACATCCCTTATTCGCTGGCAGAGTCAAGTATTAGAAAACATTGGCAAGAAATTCAGTCACACTGCCAATTAGACCTTAATTCCTTTCTGCATGCACTTAAATTTATTTACGAGAGCACAGTGTTTGTTTTCGAAGGTGAGACAACCTACAGGTTTTCGGCACACCTATGGGATCCACAATTTCACCTATAATCTCGGCCTTCGTCATGGACGATCTGTTGGATGATAGCTTACCTAAACTGCCTTTCCAACTACCATTCCTAAAAAGATACGTCGACGACATAATTTGCTCAATTCCCATAGACTCTTATGACACAGTTTTGCAGATTTTTAATTCATACAACATTAATCTACAGTTCACAATAGAAAAAGAACAAAACAACTCAGTACCGTTCTTAGATACAAAAGCTATCCGTACTGAAAATCAAATTGTAATACTGGATTGGTACCAGAAACCCACAAGCAGTGGGAGATACCTGAACTATCATTCCTATCACGAGGACAGAATCAAGGTTAATTTGGTTCTAGGCCTAAAAAACAGAATTAAAAAAATCTGCCACCCATCTTTATATAACAACAACATCCACAAATTATACCAGATTTTATTAGATAACTCCTACCCCACCCCACTCCTCCGAAAATTGCTGTACAGCAGTCCGTCCGCAGGCGAACGCAGAGAGACGACTCCCAACAACCGAGTTTCACAACAGCCGCCGGAGCCTGGGGGCTATGTCTCAATCCCATGGTTAAGGGAACTCACCCCTAAATTGAAAGGTGTCCTAAAAGAACACATTCAGGACGTAAATATTGCAGGAAGGAATGTAAATCTACTCAGTTGTCTTTTCTCCAAAGTCAAGGACAAGTTGCCTGCTCTAAAGACAAGGAATGTTGTATACAAGATTCCTTGTCAGAATTGTGATCTAGTATATATCGGAGAGACAAAAAGACAGCTGGGGAATAGGATCATAGCACACAAGAGCGATTGCAGAAAAAATAAGTTAAATTGTGCCCTAGCTCAACATGCCAGTGAAAACAAACACACCCAAAATTTTGGGGATGTCTCCATTCTGATAAATGAGTCTCATTACAAAAAACGTCTTATCCATGAAATGATTGAAGTCAGCAAGGAGACAAGAGCGATGAATAAGTGCTCTGATGTAAGGGCTCAATTTATTCTTACTTAATTTCAAAATTTTGTACTAACAATAATACAGCGGAGACGTAATTGTGGTTGCATATAGGCAGACAGGAAAAGATGCCCCAACCCAAGGGCTTCTGGCGGTGACAGTTCTAAATGAAAGACACATGACATCTGTGTCACCAATCATCCAATAGACATAACAATCTACCTGTCGTATGTCTGCCAGCTGTCTTGTCACTTTTATTGATGTCACTCATCCCACCCTCTCTCTCTCAGGAAGAATAAAAATTTTTCTTGTAATCAGCAGTGGTCTCATATCAAATATCAATTAGTTTCTTTATCAATAGAGCCATTTTGTTCTCCTTTCATCTAGTCAAACACACGTAGGAATAAGAGTGATTTCTTTTAATGTAAAAATTTTAACTTTGTGACTGTGAATTGTGTAATATGTGTTCGTTAGATATCAATCCAGGGATGTAATAAACAAAACCCCTGTTTTTATTAATTATTTCACCACTGACATGAAAAATAGAATTGATTAAGATCCTGCAACCATGAGGTCCACCAGCCCCTGTAATTCCTTGTCAAGTTTCTTAGTATAACCTCACATGCAGTAGTAAGTTCTCTCATAAGATTCATGTAACTTTACCTTATTGGATTTTATGTAATTTCAGCCCTGAAGATGAAAATAAATAATTTTCGAAAGCTTGGTTAGCATAAAGAGTGTACTTTTTTAAGTCCCAAAATATCGACAGAATTCCCAGTTCAATTTAATTCATTATGTATATTTATATATTTAATATACTAATATAGTAGGGAGTTCGATGAATTCAGGGCAGAAATGAGTACTCTGTTTTCAGTGCCATTTTTTTTTTTTGGTTTTAACGTTTCGATATATTTCTATATCATCATCAGTGGCAGGCCTAGAAATTACATGAAAAAGAAAATCAGCTATAGACAAACCAATCAACCAGTGGTGTTGGTGAAAAACTTACGAAATTGAGGTTTTTTCATGTCAGCATCCTAGATCCACACTGCATGATGTGATCAAGTACATCAGCTTTACAATAATCACTTTATCTTAATTGCTTTTTTAAAATCAACTACTCTAACATCAATTAATGCAAAAACTACTTTTTGGCAAGAATAAACTCTATTACATTTTCTTACACTAGACAATTCACATTTCACAGGAGGACAACAGACAGACACAACAGTATTTCTATAAAATATCAAAAATCGTCGATTTAATTCATTTTTCGTCTACACAAAATGGCAGTTTTATTGATAAAATCTATCTAGAAAACAGAAAAAACAATAATTCTTTAAATTTCTTGAATTTAATTTTGCATCATTATTATTGTAAAAATCGAGTGTCCACTGTCAGTCAGAATGATTGAAGTATGACAAATAATGCAACAAGAGAAGGAAACCTCAGAGGTCTTCTTTTTATTATCTTTTATAATGGTCTCAGTTAAGTTGTGCCCTTAGGTCAGGTAAATTGATATAACTGAATAGGAATTTTTAATTTTTGTGGACTTTTATTATTAATTAAGAAAGTGATTTTTATGGGTCAATCAAAAAGAAGGAGCTTGACGAATGAGATTATGAGTGATTTTGGGAGTTGTTTTTGTTTCCATCTAGGTGAATCAGGTATGAGTAGATTCGACTGAGGTTATCGATGTCAGTTTTTTTGTTGAGGGTGTTTGTTTGTTGCGCTATTCTATACATCTCCTTAAAGCACCTTTTGCTGTATGACATCGCCCTGTCTAGGACTTCTGCTGTTTCATAGGAAGGTTGGTGTCCCGTTTCAATTACATGTTCTGCTAGCGCACACGTTTTTTTGCCAGTTCTACAGTCGCTTTTGTGTGACGTTATTCTTCCTTTTAGGTTTCTTTATGTTTGGCCAATGTATGTTGATTGGCAGTCTTGCAGGTTATCTTGTAGACGACATCTGCCATGTCCAAGATATTGGTCTTGTCTTTTGTTCTCGAAAACAGGTTCCCTATGGTCTTAGTGTTTTTGCAGGCTATTTTTGCCCCCACTGGGCGTAGAATGTTGATGATTTTTGGTGTTAGTCCTAGTACGTTGGGCAATACTCCGTATTTTATCTCTTGGTTTTCTTCCTGTTGTTCTGGTGGATCTTGGTCTTCCCCAAGTTGTTCTTGTGTTGACTGTATGGCATTGTATATTAATTTTCTCAGCAAGTCTCTAGGGTACGAATTTTCACTCAGCAATTTAAAGAGAAGATCCTGGTTCTTTCTATAGAATTCTGGGTGGGAGATTTTATGTATTCTGTTTTTTAGGGCTAATACCAAGTTGATTTTCATCTTCTTGCTTACGTTGGAGTGCCAGTTTAGGTATCTTCATGAGTTTGTAGGTTTTCTGTACCAGTCTAGTTTTATGATGTTCTCTTCTGTTCTAATTAATCTGGTATCTAAAAAAGGTACGCTATTCATCTCATCCTCCTTCTCAACTGTGAACTGTATGTGTTGGTTATAAGCATTGAACACCTCCAGAATTTCTTGTTCTTTGTTCCTAGGGACTGCGCAGGTCGTCTACATATTTCTTCAAGAAGGGTACTTGGAAGGGTAATCTCTGCATGACTACGTCTAATAATTCATCCATCACGTATAATGCTATTATTGGAGAACATTTTCCATCCATGGGGGCACCCAAAATCTGCTTATAAAATTCGTTGTTAAATGAAAAAAAATATGTATTATTAAATACGAAGGTTACTAGTCCAATAAATTGTTCCTCACTCATCTTGCAATGGATCTTAATAATGTCCCACTTTTTTCTTATGCTACTGATGGCTAGTTCAACTGGTATATTGGAGAAGAGGGAGACAACATCGAGGCTTATTAGTACATAATCTTCTGGTATCTGCTTGTTGTTAATCTGTTCTGCAAACTGAAAGGAATCCTTGGTGTAGTATTGGTTATCAAAATCGTATGCCTTCGTCAACACATCCGTGATAAGCTGTGACACTCCACTTGTTGGGGAATCAATTGAGGAAATAATAGGGCGGAGTTTTAGGAAAGTTTTATGGATCTTGGGAAGGCCGTAGAATTTAGGGGCAATGGAAGAGTAAATTGTATATCTTCTGTAAGTTTCCTCCTCAATTAACTTTTGCTTTTTTAAGTCTAAAATTAGTTTGTTATATATTTATATATATGTATATTTCTCCAAAATCACGATTTTTCGACTTTAAAAACGTTCCTGTAGCTTTATCTTTCAAGATTAGTGAACGAAATTTAGGATTCTTGTGAAGCTTCCGAATGACGTTAGATTTTCGTTGAAAAAATTTCCGAAAGTCACGCCACTTCTACAGGGTGTCCTTCCAAAGTTCCAAAAATCCGGTTTTTGAGGCACGGTTTCTGGTCGCAGTTTTCAATCTAGGGGGCTGAAATTTTTGTGAGAGTAAGATGTCTACAAGGAGTGGTCTGGTATTGCACTTGAACAAAATCGGCCGAGCCGTTTCAAAATGGCGGTCATTTAAATTTTTGAAAAATCGGCTATTTTTTGAACCCCTGTATGAGCAGGATGGCAAAAAAACTTTGAAATCAAATTAACAGGATTTGAAGAAAATTATTGGAAATTTGAGCTAATGCAATAAAATTAGCATATTTTCCATTAATAAGCCAGTGTCGTGGGTAGGAAAAGGGTAAAAATGTGTAAATTTCTATAACCATTTATGAGTCCATTTTTGACGAAATTGAACCGAAATTTTTCATTTTTTTTTCTTTATCATATAATTTGAAGTTTTAGCTTCAATTCGCCTCAATTGATGTAGCACTTTAAACGAAAAATAAAAAAGTTTCTCGCTGCTGGAAAATTAGCTTACAATTATTTAAAATTATTAAATCGATTAAATGATTCGCAATTTCTTTTTAATTTTTTTTTCACATTTAATTATGAATGATTCTGAAAATTAGAAGAGCAATCGCAACGACAAATAAAACACCTACATGCGGGTGAAAAAAAGTTTTCAAATTGGTCGTTTAATAACAAAGATATGACCAGTTTAAAAAATAAAATGTGTTGGTGGTATATGTACCTGACGTAATACATATACCTAATCAGCGCTACAAATCTAAATCGCACCGTGGCTCAGTTCGTTACGCTCTTGCCTAGCAAACTGATGGTGTGGTGTTCGAATCCACGAGAGGATCCCTTTTTTTTAGGTAGGTAGGTGGAAATTTCCCAAAAAAAAATCGGATTATTTTTTCATTATATTCATTATAAAAAGAAATAGGAAGAAAATATTTATTATTGAATCGCATAAAAATACACTATTTCTGCGATTGATGCGCAAGAAGGTTTTTTTTTTATTTGAACGTGATAGATTTTTGCTTGAACTAGATTTTTTTACGCTGAATGATATAAAATTCCAATATTTATGACGGTAATGAGAAAAACACGAGTTGACTAAAACAGAAAACGAAATAATGCTTGAAAATCCAAAATAAAATTCTTTGGCATACGGTGGACACGCTTTCTGATGCTCCTCCGGGCGTGCCTTCTTGGTTGGACCTCATAATATGTTGACCATGCGCGACGGCGGGATTATCTTTCTGATGTACGTATTTGGGGCTCTTTTTTTATATGTCAATAATGTAATGACCAAAGGAAAATTCATTCATATAAGATGCGAAGGTGAATCAATTATTCGTCCCCTTCAAATTAAATGAAAATGAACTCAATATATTCATCTCCTCATGAGTTAAGGCCTGAAGTCACAGAGTTAATTTCACTCCAGGATTGCAAGTTTGGGGATCTCGATAACTCAATGCATTACTCGAAGACTTTTCTGTTCAATATATCGATCGAATGGGCAACGATTCACAGATACACAAATTTAGTGGGACATAGACGTGGATTCATTCTAAATGATCTCGTCTTACTAGAGGCGGCAATCTACAAAGTTTTTCGTTATCAACGTTGATACAATCAAATCGACGTGCATGAAAAGTGAAAAAAACTAATAACGTCTTTCTGCGTTATTTTAGATTTCCATGGCGTCTTGATGTCTATTACCAACATCTGGGTATCGTAACAGGATGTTGAATACCATGTTAAACCCTTACCCATCGAGGAATAAGAGGTCTTCGTGTAGCGGGCTGCTGTTTTAAGACTTCCACCTATATGTGCAATGAAAACTGAAAAGAAATTGAATTATGGTTAAGTAAAAAATAAAAGTAAAAATATTTTAGCTAACGGTTGACGCGAATTCTATGTCCCCGGGCGAGACTTCTTGGTCTAGCCCCCTTGTATGCTGACTGTCTGTGAGTTTCTTCTTGACCGGATCTCCTTCGTACATACTTTTGTGCGGCCGTTTTTTTTTTCATAAGAGCGAAAGTGTGGTACCTTTATCTGTAGTCAGGACCTGAGACTCGTTTTTTGAATTCACGTTTTCTGCTACTTCCATCAAGGCGCGCTACGCAGCGTAGAAGCCTTTGTTTTCTGTTTCGATGTCCAATGCATATGCATTGTCGGAACCGAGATCTCTATTCTCTATGGCATATTGTCGCTTTGTTAGCTTTTATGGTTTTCAACACCAATATGCATGTTTTGCACATTATTATTCATAAGCTCCGTTTCGAACGTTGGCATATTGATCATATAGCAGGACATAGCATTCGCAATGTCTCGCTATAGACCTTCGTATGGTGGAGCTATGTCTTGTCGTCGAATGTAAAAACTATTGTTGCTTCCTGCTTCTTAAATCTTCCTATAACTATCATTGCAATCAGCTGGGAATAATGCTCCTTCAAACCTGCGAATGAATATTTCCCAGGACTTTAATTTGCTTCGATCATTTCTGAATTTTGCATTCTTAACATGTACACAGAGTCCGAGATTGATAACAGAAATTTGGAGAAGGGGTCGCTTTTTATATGTGAATTTGAAAATTTCATGTCCGTTCTTTTCGCATTCCAACTCCCAGATTTTGGTTTCATCCCTTTATTATTATTATTATTATAACTTCTAGGGTAGGTTCAAAGCCCTCGTACTGAAGCTTGCGCTCATTGTACCCCTTTGAATAATTAGTTCATCAGTTCCGTCTCCCGAAAGTATTTCAGTACGAGTCCAATGGGTGCTTGTTCTATTTCTTTTGGTTCTGCTGTTTTGATCCCAAATACTAGAAGTCCAGTTCCCTCTAGTGCTGGACATTTACACATCAGGTGGTATGAGGTTTCCTCCCCCTCCCCCCACTCCTATTATTGAGAGGTGTTTCATTAGTGGACAATGTCCTGTCAGAATTCCAATTTCCAATCTCAGCTGGTGTTTACTCAGCTTTTTCAGTTCATTAGTTTTATTCTCTGATAGTTCTCTGATAAATATATCCGAATGTATCAGTCCATCTGCTTCATTCCAATGGGAGTTATGTTTTTTTTTTTCAAGAGGTATTTTATTTCCCTTCTAACTTCGCTGTAGGCTATGCAGAAAGTTGGTTCTGGCCTAATTAAGGGTAGTTTGGATCCCTTTTTTGCAAGCAGATCCGCTTTTTTGTTTCCTTTGTTGTTCTGGTGTCCTTTTGCCCACCTCAGGTTTATTTTGTTGTTTTTCTCTGCTAGCCTTCTAGAGAGTTAATGCAGCTCTTCACTGTATTTGATTATATCTTCACTGAGTTCAGTGCTCTTAGAGCTGCGTGGCTATCAGTAATGACTTCAATATTCATATTTTCATATGAACCGGCTATCATATGTTCCACGCAGGCGTGGATTACCAAAATTTCTGTCTGTAGCACTGTTGCTAGTCCGCCTAGGTTTATACCACGGTGTAAGATATAGTATCTTACACCGTGGTTTATACTAAATGTATTTCCCTCGCCTCTCCCAGTAACTCCCGCTCCAGTGCTAATCTTTGTCTTGGATCTATCCGTGTATCAGGTGAATTGGTTGTTTTTAGTTTTGATTTCATATTCTTTTGTTCCCTTTGTTGGTATCACTACCTGATAAGGTTTAAAAAATTTTATGCTCTTACTCGTTCTATCTGGTCGCATGTTTAAAATGTGATTGGTTTCCAGATGTTTGAATATTTCTGTGTGGTATCCTTTCATTATATTGAAGGTCCCATGCAGTATTGTTTTGACTCTGTATGCCGCCGCTAGTGTCTCTGTCTCCACCACCAAGTGAAGTGGCGGGAGCACTAGGAGTTTCATCCCTTAATATCGAAACCAAAATTTGATGGCCGCTAGTGTGGCTTCTTCTCTTGAAAACCGGTATCCTATAGTGTGATGGATGTGTCATGGACCAATTAAGAATATTAGCAATGAAATCTTACTTGCAATAAGTAAATATTTTAAAGTCAATTAATTAACTATCTTGTTATCAAAACAAGTAGTATTTGTAATATTATACTGACACACATAAATAATGTTTAATAACAAGACGGTAACCCAACCTTGCAGTATAAGGCTGAGTAAGGGTAAACAATGCCGTTGGCATTGACCCAGCCATATAAATAATGGACAGACACTCCCTCCGACAATGATTATAGATATTATTATTAATTATTATAGTATTAGATATAACTATGTAAGTATTATTAGGGAAGTATTACTAGTCATAGACAATAACCGTCGTTATGTAGTGTGTAAGTGTTAAAAATAAACCAATCTAAACCCAATCAACTTTAATTATCCTGCATTACTCCTTATTTATCAAATGGCGATCCTGCAAACTCACTCATAGATTACCACATGGCTATCCTGCAACATTACTCCCTATTAGTTTATCACATGGCGATCCTGCCAGTTCTACAAATATTACAATCAGTTTATCACAATAGATCAAGACTTTCACTATTTCCAGTGCAAATTCGTGATCAGAATGGTTGGACATCTCAGCTCAATTTATTCGTTTCTCGGTAATGACTTCTTAATTTAACTCGTCTTTTATGGATTTATCCGAATATTATAAATGGTCTATGTACTCTATCCCTCTTTTTTTCACCTTTTACTTCGCTGTTAGAATTTTTATCAGGCATTTTAATATAAAATTTTGGGATTATCCTGAGGCAGCAGCAGTCGTATTCAGAACTGTGGGAAAGAACATGCGGAAAGTCTCACAAGAGATGCTGAAAACCTCATAATCTAAGTTGTTTACTTTTAGGTTTCCTGGTTACCTTAGAATTTGAAAAAAGATAAGCTTATGGGCTTGGTTTTATTGATAAGATAAGGTCTATATTTTTTACGTTTAAATTTTATTTGATTTTCAATTGTCTTGTGTTTTCTGTATCTATTTAACGCTTTCTTACTTTCTTCAATTGCGGATTTGCATTTTTCATTCCACCGTGGAGCTTGGTGGGCGGTTTATTATTTGTTTTGTTTTTCCTATGGCTTCCTCTCCTGCTTTGGTGAGAGTATTGACGAAGTCTTCAACAGCATTGTTTATATCTATGTCGTAGTTTTCTTCTTGCTTTATTTCTGCTTCCCAGATTTCTGTACATCTATCCCACTTGGCAAAAAATTTATGTTTTCAACCCTTACTTTATAGAATCTCTGCATTCTGATTGATAATAAATAAAACACTAATGTTTTAAAAGATTCTACTGATGCTGGATATTAACGTTACACGTGTTTCACTACTTTGTAGCATCTTCAGACGTATGTAAATAAAATTATTGATATAGTAACATAGCAACAGTATGATAACCTAAGTGACCATAAAACAAGTAACTAGATTTAAATGAAACAGAACAGAACTAACTAGATCATAATATAATTTCTTCAGAATCTTCTTAGTCGTTGATATCAAGAAGAAAATCAAGTAATGGAGAACGATATGTGCCTAGTTGTTCATTTATTACTGTGTATTGTTGATTATGTAAATGTCGGTGAATCTCTAGAGATTCGAGAAAATTTAATTTAAAATAATGATCACAATGATGAAGTAATTCAACTTTGTTGTTTGCTGTTAGAGTGTGATTGTTTTCTATTAAGTGTTTTGCAAAATTTGATCAACTTTGATCAAATTGATCAAATTGATCAAAGTTGATCAAATTTTGCAAAACACCTGTTATCGTGTAACTTCTGGGTATTATTTTCAGCAGTGAAACACTCAAACTTTCGATAAATATTAGTGCTTTTAATTAGGACAAATTTACAACTTGACTTAGGTCAGACATTTTTTCTGACACTGTCATAATAACAATACATAATTACAATTGTTAACAAAAACAGTAACATATCGCCCCCCTTGAAAGGCCAGGCTTTCAAAATGAATACAACAATAATATAACATTTCGTGCTTAATGTACTACCTAGGTAGGTATAATAACAAAAATCAATGTTTGTAACATCATCACGGTTGCTACTCGATGGGTAGCAACGCTAATTTGTTTATTCCACGTTTCACTGCACTATTTTTTGTCTTGATGGTGACAACTCTCGTAACATTGTCCTTGCCGGGGTGAATCTCTAGAATCTTGCCTAACGGCCATAGCAATGGTGCAGTGCTTTCATCCTTTAGGAGGACGATGGAACCGACGTGGAAAGAGGACGGCTTGTCGAACTGCCACTTATTTCTTGTTTGTAGCTGGTTTAAATATTCATTTTTCCATCGGAACCAGAAGTGTTGTCCGATTTGCTGGAGGTGTCTGTACCTCTTCGTGTAGTTCGTTTGTGCATCCATCAGGTCTCTTTCGGGAATTGATGTTAATTGCTCGCCAATTAGGAAATGAGCTGGTGTTATAACCTCAAGGTCATTGGAATCGGGAGACATAGGAACTAATGGCCTTGAATTTAAAATTGCCTCGATTTGTGTAGCCAAAGTATAAAACTCTTCGTAAGTTAAATGAGTAGCATTCTCATAACACGCTTTAAGCAGTGCTTAAAAGACTTTACGGCTGCTTCGTGTAAGCCGCCAAAGTGAGGCGATTTTGCTGTCAAAAAATGCCATTTGATTTTTGAATGTGTCAAATAGTTTTGCATGTTATTATCATTTTTGATTAAACCTTGAACCTTAATTAACTCGTTGTTGCAACCTACAAAATTTGTTGCATTACCGGTATAGATATTAGAGCAAAGACCACGTCTTGGGACAAATCGCTTTAATAGGCTTAAAAAACCTTTGCTTATTAAATCCGAAATTACCTCAATGTGTATCGCTTTTAAAATATTGTTTAATGATAAATTACTGCAGCTTTTGCATGCTGCATCAAAAACCACCCTAAGCTTCGTTGTCGTGCTTTCAGGTTTTTCGACACAATGGTGCGCTACTTTGGTAATTCTGACGGAAGATCATGCGATACCTCGGACATGTGTCCGAGATCTTGATATTCTTGCATAAAAGCTCTGTACGATTTTTCAAGATTGAGATTTGTGCATAGGCGTCGTTCGATTGAATACAACCTGTGAAGAGCGATTTGTTCGGACTCGCCAAGGTATTGACAATTATCCTTCAACGGGAGCTTTACTACAAACCGACCAGATTGATCCCTAGTAGTATTTTCTGCGAAATGGTTTTCGCACTCGATCTCCTCTTTACTCATTAAAGCCTGCTGCTTAGGATCTACTTCCTCGATGCTCCAAATTTTTTCGATATTTTTATTTAATGAGTCTAGTGAGACAAAACAGCTTGAAAACATAACATTGGACTTTCCCAGCCTATTCCTACTGAACGGTATTTGACCTGCTACTACCCATCCCAGTAATGATTTCTGAAGTATGGGTAAATTCGGTCCAAGCCTTATTTGACCTGCGCACAATAAGTTAAAAAACACCTCACATCCCAAAAGCATGTCCACTTCAGATGGATAATTAAAACAAGAATCTGCCAAAGGTAGCTTCGAGGGGATGTTTAACTTAGATGCATCAAAATAATTTTGAGGAGTAGATCCACAAATTTTGGGTAAAATTAAAAAGGATAATTTTGTTTTGTAGCTCGTGTGCATCGAGGAGATATTTACTTCTACCCGTTCGGAAATATTCATTTTCACCTGATTTATTCCAATTACGGGAATATCGATTTTTGAGGTATTTAATCGTAATTTTTTACCATATTTTCAGTAATAAAATTTGACTGCGAGGCACTGTCTAAAAGTACTCTGCATGTCACAATATTTTTGTCTCTATCAAAAGCGTTTATCACGGCTGTGCATAATAGTGCAAAATCACCTTTAGTATCTTGACACGAGTTTGACAACACGTGTGAGAGACGCTGGCATGGTATGTATTTTCTAAATGTTCGCTTTCTGACGAGGAGTTTAGATTTTGCGATTGATTTTGACTCATATTTTGATCATGCGCAATTGAAGGACTCAATTGATTCGCATTGTTTTGATTATTTTTATTTCGATGCAATAAAGTTGCGTGTCGTTCTTTACAGATTTTACAACCTGATGACTGACAGTTTGAGGTTTTGTGCCCATAACGTAAGCAATTAGTACACAAATTCAAGCCTTTTGCCCTATTGGCGCGTTCCGTTAGAGACAGCTGCTTAAATTTGTCACAAAAATAAATAAAATGTTTCTCTTTACAGTGCGGACATTTTGGACGATATGAAGTATTGTTCATAGTGAAAGATTTCGATTCGAAAGGTTTCTTACTTACCGTACTTGGCAATGTTTTCGTGTCTAAAGTTTCCAAAATTTGACAACGTTGTATTAGAAAGGTATTGACGTCATCTATATTTGGAGATTCGATGTCTTTGCAATAGACCTCCCATTCGCGCCTCGTATTAGAGTCAAATTTTGATGCTAAGATATAAATTAAAATTGTATCCCAATTTTTTACGCTTTCACCTAAAGCGTCCAATGATAGAAAATTTTTGAAAAATGTATTCGAGAGACTGCGTAACGATGTATGAGATTCCTTTGTCAAGGTTGGGATTTCCATAATTTCTCTAATATGTGAGTTTACGATTATTTTTTTATTTTTGTATCTTCTTTCCAGCAAGTCCCAGGCGATTTTATAATTTTCGTCCGTGGGTGCTAATGATGCCAACATATTTTTTGGTTCGCCCTTAACAGAGCTTTCCAAATAGTAAAATTTTGTAACATCGGGTATCGTGTTATTATTATGAATAATTGCATTAAACATGTCACTGAACCTTTCCCAGTCACTATAATTTCCGGTAAATTCCGGTACCTTTAAGACAGGTAACTTTACTGACACGTTTGGTAACATCGCATGACCCGGCACCACTACATGGTTTCTGTCGCTGCTGGATAACCCGGTACTTTCCCCGTTCTCGGCAGGCATTGCGTTGCGTAATTGCGCCTGCTGATTTACGCGGAGATCATAATCGTCCAATACCTTTTGGGCTACAGCTAATGTATCATAATAACGATTTTCAAATGATTCGCGTTCCTCATCGCATTGCTTTTCATCATAATAATCAGGGTAATCACATAAAAGTAATTCTTCAAACTGAGTTTGAACATCTTGAAACTTTGCTAATATGGGTTTTATGCTCTGAAAGCGTAGTTGAAGACTCTCGATGGGTTGTTTTGAGATATCAAACTTGGTGGTCAAAAAGGTATGAAATCTAGTTAGCTCGGATTTTAATTGCTTTCTATTGTTTTTTATGCGGTTTAAATCGATTTGACATTGAGGTTCTGTTTCTGTTTCTCCCTCTTCATCAGACATTTTGATTTTTCCGATTTTTTACGATTTTTTTTTTTATTATTGCTTTATAAGCCTATAAAAACGAGCGATTAACTAACCGTGATATATTTAGTCACTAGTCAGCTACTTAATGCAACAATCTTGTAGATATTTGCGATATGAAATCGAGAAATTGGGTTTGAAAACGAGTAGGTTATTAGTATTATGATTATTGAACTGTAAATTACTTAAACATTCAAAAATCAAATACTATCGAGAATGAGTGAAACTTTGTGTTAACAAAATCTTGTAAACACTAGTGAAAAACGTGTTATTTATTACGATTTTGAAATCGAGAACGAGATTTTTTTAGTTTTTATTTAACGAGAACTTGCTTGGTTCATACGCCCAGTACTTACTTTTATTAGTAAACGAGAGACTAAGTACTGGGCGTATGAACCAAGCAATTTCTCATAATAACAATGCATAATTATAATTGTTAACAAAAACAGTAACAACACCTAATAGAAAACAATCACACTCTAACAGCAAACAACAAAATTGAATTACTTTATCATTGTGATCATTATTTTAAATTAAATTTTCTTGAATCTCTAGAGATCCACCGACATTTTCATAATCAACAATACACAGTAATAAATGAACAACTAGACACATATCGTTCTCCATTACTTGATTTTCTTCTTGATATCAACGACTAAGAAGATTCTGAAGAAATTATATTATAATCTAGTTAGTTCTGTTAAAATTCATTTAAATCTAGTTACTTGTTTTATGATCACTTAGGTTACCATACTGTTGCTATGTTACTATATCAATAGTTTTATTTACATACGTCTGAAGATGCTACAAAGTAGTGAAACACGTGTAACGTTAATATCCAGCAATATACATCAGTAGAATCTTTTAAAACATTAGTGTTTTATTTATCATCAATCAGATCCCACTTGGCTTTTCGAAGGTGCCACTTTGGGCTAATGTTCTCTCCCAAGTCGTCGCTATGCCATATGAAGTAAGGGCTAAGGGTGGCCTGCATATTGCAAAGTCTATTGCAGATGTTTTACCTATTACTGCGTTGAGTCTGGTCGCTTTTCCGATATTGAGTAGTATCAGGTCGTGTATGTTCATTGTGTTTTCGATCATTTTTCCTCTGCTGTCTGTGTGACTGGATTTATTTATATTTGGTTGTGGGCATGAAAGTCTCCGGTCAGTAAGAATTGGCCTAGCAGTTGTGATATAAGATTTTCTATGTCTTATGGATCTATTGTTTGTCGTGTTGGTATGTATAAATATACTACAAACGGTGAATGTCACTGGATATTCTACTTTAATTGCTATTGCTTCTAACCATTGTAGAATGAACATATTAATATGAGTTTTGTGATGAACAATCGTTGTTCCAACATCAAGGTATCGCTGTCTGATTGATTAGAGTCTTGTATGAATGAATTTTTTTCCCATTTTATGTGTTTTACTATTTTATTTCTTATTCTTGTGCATCTATACTTTAAAGCTTTACTGGTGAGGGATGGATGATACTGTTCAACATTGTCATTAGTGCCGGTATATCGCTTGTGTATGATCTTGCACAACTGAGCGGGTCAGGGTTTCCTTTTGCATTTTCCAGAAAACTATGTAATTGTTCGCAGTTAAGTATATAATCTGTTTCTTGTACGTGTTCTCTGATGTTCTGTAGTTCTTTATGTAGGTAAGTTCAATAAATTTTCACAGGAGTCGGATTTATTTAAGTTTTCTTGGCTTGTTGAGGGGCTCATATTTTTGGATTCTGATCTTTTGAGTTTTTTATATTTTTGTTTGTTTTTGATTGGCGTTGGTATCTTGAAGTCAATCGTCTTCTGTTCATCGTTGGTATTTTGATGATGGTGTTCGGTATCGACGGTGTAGATGATGAGCTGTTTGAGGAAGGAGAGGGTCTTTTTTGCTAATTTCCGGGATGCTTGTATCATTTTCAACGGTTTCTATTTCCCTTGTTTGGGGATTTATTAACTCTTGTGGGGCTGTAATGTCAGATTGAAAATTGTTTTATTGTATTGCTTTGGTTCGTCGTTAGTAAACAATTTTTTGCTATATGGCCGCTCTGTTTGCATAGAAAACATGCCATATCGTCGAGGTTGATGAAAATTCTATAGGTGGAGTCTTCATGATTTACGGTTAGGGATGTAGGTATGTTCATGATTTCGTTTTGCTGGACGTATGTTTGTCGTCGGAAGCTTAGTATGTGAGAATATTCATCTTCGTGTATGTCTGCTCTTAAAAATGTCATAGGGGATACTGGGTCAAGTCCTAGGTTTTTAGTAGCTCGTTCGAGTATCTTATGAGGTATTATAGGAATGGCAGATAAGATTATTCTTCTTGCTGGCGTTATCAAGCGTCGTATTGTTATTTATGCTCCATTTATTAGTATTTTCTTGTGGTTTGTTACAATGACGGTCACAATTTCTTCAATGGCTAGGTAGATGCATATTCGATTGTTGGATATTCTCAATGCGTAGTGTATGTTTTTTGGGCCCACTAATGTTCCTATAGCTTTAACGTAATCTATTATTTTGATTCCTTCTATCGAATTCATCAAGATTGCCTACTCTTTTTTTGGGAGAATTCGGTATCGGGGTTGTGTTTACTGCTGTTGAGTATGATCTTACTTGTGGACTTATATTGACACTTTCTGTAGGGGTATTTTCTTGACCTTGATTTTTGGGGCTCCTGTATCCAGAGGCCCCCTGATTATATTCATCCATTGTTTTGTTTTTATTTGTTGTTGTGGGTTAACAGCTGGCATTTTCATTCAGGCCTGGAAATTATTGGTTGCCTATCTATTGAACGGTCGGCACACCGTGATATGAGTTATCGATATTTTATCGTACCTTTGTAATTTTTAATGGTACCTACGGATGATTAATTAATAATTTCCTTACTATGTTGATGGGCTGGCAAATGTTTGTTTTGATAGCTGACACTATTTATATACTTGCTTTCAAGACTTTGTATCTATGATGAGTAACTATGTGGAGAGAAATCGCAATTTTTTACTTTATGGATCGGTATAGAACGAAGATATACTAGAGGACAGAATCTCGTGGTACACACGCTCTTCAACCGAATTCGAAAACATTTTTTATTAAGCTTGAAAATACTTAAAATAGCAAAAATCAGCAGACAATATTGATTACACTATATTGTAATATTTATACACCACGTTGCATACAAAAGGTATATCCCATTTCAGACGTTTTTGAATTCAGAGTTGGCTATGGAAAATTCGAATTATGTTGGTACCTTTCCAAAAGCTGAGTTTTGAACTACCTTTGACAAGCTAAATTTTTTAAGATTATGGATGTTTCTAATCAAATTTGACTTTGTTTTAAATTTCACCTACGCTGCGTTGCCAAAACAGGAATATATTATCTAAAGTAGGTACTTATACTAATATTCGGGGAAATATTTATCTTTGTGTAAAATCAGACAAGGAGGATTTATTTCTTGATCGATTTTTTTCAACTATATGTGAAATTATTAACGATTCCTTTAAAGATGTTTTCTGTATTTCAAAACTTTAATTTTTATCCAAAAAAATACGAAATATAAAAATTATCATAATTTTTTGTTTGTTTTAACTTTAGTAATAAAAGATAAAAATACAAGTTATGTTCATTGTCATTAAAATTTCTTGTTTAACGGTTAAAATAAGATTCATATATTATAAGGTAAGCTATATTTCTACACTTCTACAGTTCTACACTTTTACAATGCTTTTATAGTTATTGAACAAGAAATATTCAACTAGAAAATTAAGAAATGTTATCCAGAGAAGTAATTTAAAGGCTAGCGTTTAACATTATTTATAAAAATCTACATAATATTATTTCGTATTATTTTGCTCGCGATACTTCTTGATTTTACTCTCAAATTTTATTGAGTTGGTTTAGATTCGAAGATAAAGATTATGCCCTGGAAATTTATAAAAGGCTATTTCAACAAATTTTTTCAACTGACTTCAATTTTCCAATATCAAAGTTTTTTTTTAAGAGGGAGCATATTGGTCTTAACCGTGTAGATAAGACCTAGTCATTCCAATCTAGTAATTTGGCTCTCAGAACTAGCTAATTTGGCCAGACACAAATTTTAAATTTATAAATACATTAGTTAAATTACCGAGAAATAACCATGCCGAGCTGGGATTTGAACCCAGACGGTGGCAGCGTCAACGGCTCAATAATTATAGTCAGTGACCTAAACCGCCGCGCTCAAAATAAAAGTTATTTAATAATAATATAATAAAAAACTCAATCACATTTACATTTATGATCTTTGATTTGTTCTCTATTGTCTTAAATAACTTAAAGTGCTGAACTTCTCTCTCTCGCGTCATGTGGTGAAATTCAGGAACATAATATCATATGTCATGTCGCCGACTCTTGAAATGCCTAATTTTCACGAGAACATTTGAAGAATAAGTATAAGGGTAGTCTTTATTCCTTTATCAACTAATTTAATTCAAATTTTGAAGAAAGCAGATGGAATGAGCCTCATGATCTTTTTAGGTTGCCAATAAGTTTTTCTTCATTTTTAATTTATTGTAGGGAGTTGGAGGATTTTTTTGCTAGTTGAGGAAAGTCTTGCTAACTCGGTTGAGCATGAGTTATGACAAATTCTTATCTCGTTATTGTCGTTTGATACTAAGGCTGCCTAAAATATATGAATAAAAATTATATTTGGGTAGAACTATAAATTTTCTGAATCCAATCGGTTTAATTTAGGTATGGTTATTGGTTACTCCACCTTTATATTTTCTGGATTTCAATTTGTTATAAAACAGTATATGCATGGATGCAATAGTGTGACGTAGTAGACAAAATTTTCGTCTTTTCGTAGCACACGGCGTGGTCATCCTGAAGCAAAGCATTCATTCATGGTGTAGAGCTCATCTTCTTCGAGGTAGGACTGAGTACTGAGTCTCACAAATTCGGGAAGCACGATTCACCGGGGTTTGTATTACGGAGCTCGTTTTTGGGCTGGGTGTTGATTGGAGTTCTTGTGTAAATAACGATCTCTTTGTGTTGGTTTTCGGTAGACACTGTGCCACACATTTCAATTACTTTTGGCATTATAATTTAATAATGTAGTATTCAAAGGAGGTTTAAGTTCTTTTCAATTTTAGAAGGATTGAAATAAGATGCTGAAAATCTGACAGAAATTTTTGAATGAAGTTACTGAACGTCTAATAATTAAATATTTCTTACTAAAAAATAACAACAATCGTATATTATTGAATTATTGTTTTCATACGTCAAACATATTTTTATTGGGTAAGAAATTAATCCTAATGGCATATGAGTAAAGTGGGAAGTCATTTGAACTTTTTTAGCTCAAATCGACTGTCCAGGGTATCCAACTTGAAGAAAAAATATCACAGCCAACTTGAATCCAAAAACGTCTGAAATGGGATATAATTATGGGGAATATGATTGTGTAAGTAAAGAATTTATCAACAATAATTTGAAAATTAACGCCATCTTTCAAAAAATAGAGTTCCCTTTTAGATATTTGGAAACTATCAAGTTTCCTAGGACACTATGCAGTTCCTAGGAGACTATCGACTTTTAAACAAGAATGGCTTGGATCCTTATTGTTAATATTCATTGTAGCGTTTTACCTAAGTTACTATTTCTATGCAACACAGTATACTAAAAATTATTCATAATCACTGACAATGGCAAAAAAAGTGTATTTTATGTCGTCTTCAAAACTCTTTTTTATTTTTCTTCATAGGTTGTTTGGTTTTCGAATTTTTTAGAGGCTGCGCACCCAAAATTTAAAATAAGTAAAATTTCGCGCGCATCAAAATGGCAAAATTTGCACATAGGGGACCTCAATGCGATCTAACCCCCATATGTGTGATCGGAAAATTGATGGTTTAGGAGTTATCATCATAAGTCTATTTGCTGAAGAACCTTTTTCCAAAGACAGTGTGTAATGCTGGCTTAACAGATCGGTTTAGCTTGATGAAATTAACAAAGATGTAGTGAAATAATGAGTCTATCACATCGTGTGTAAGCTTCCCCAATGCAAGAAACACAATAAAAAAAACATATTTCATGAAAAAATTATCGAAGCAGAAAAATTTTCTTTTACTTAAGCATGCTCCTGTTAAAAATTTTTAGGGGTAATTTATTTTTAGCACATGTTTCATAAATTTATTCGAAAAGGTCAAAAGCTATCATAAGTAACAAAAAAAATGTTATCCATGCTTATTTAACACTAAGACACGTTGTACTGTGTTATTGGAATTATCCTACAAATCTATTTGCCACTTTTAACAGTTCGATACTTTAACAGCGGGTATTATAAAGGTTCATTAAGTTAACGGGAAGATTTCTGTGGCCATTTCTGAAATAGGTATCGAGTCTAAGTGGATTTTTTTAATTTATCTGTTCAGGACATGAAAGTAATTACAAAAATGTTAATAAAAGTAATTTGACGTCAATATTAGCTTCAAAAACGAGCAAAGAAATCTACCCGTTAGCCTGATGAGCCTTCATAATATTGGCTGTTAGTTTTTTTCATGGATAGCTTTTGACCTTTTCGAATAAATTTATGAAAATTCGGAGTATTATTATGAATTTCTAATATAACTGCAAGATCCTTATTACTCTGACATTTACAATAAAATTTAGTACAGTAGCGTTTTGAGGGCTGGTGAATCGTGTGGCGTGCCCTCACGAATTTTTTTTTGATAAAAAATCACTAATTATGAATTTTTTAGATTTTATAAGTAAACACTGATCTAGTAGGCTTTGCATTTGGTAGGAATGAGACGCTTTTTGCTCCCAAAATATAGTTTATCAATCTCTATGATTTGAAAGAAATCATTTTAAAATCGCACCATATAACTTAAGATTATACAGGCTGTTTCAAGAACAAATGGGTCACACTGTATACAGGATGATCCCGAAATGGCGGACACGGTATACAGGGTGTTGTAGAGGATGTTCAGAAAGACTAAATTTAAATCAAAAATGGTTTCCTCGGCTTCGTTACCGAGATATAGGGTGTCCTTTTTATTAAATTTAAATCAAAATGGCAGTCAAATTTAAACAACCTCCACTGGCAAAGCACATGATTTCACATAACTATTACGATTGTGTTTGCTTTTTATTTTTTTTATTATCGGGAACGGAATTACAGGCATTCAAAGTTTACCTATTCCCTGAGTTCAACAAAATTGTTCAATGTGGCATCGTTGTTCGAATTCCAGATTTCGAATAATATTATCGAATATGAATCCGCGCAACGATTATTGTTATAACCTTTGTTGGATGTGCCATTACATAAGTTTCCATGATAACATCTATCTGGGTATTGCAGACCTACACATTATTTTTTGCCTGAAGAAGGGTATGCAAGTGCAGTGTTGTGACTTTATTTTCCACAAAAGTGGTCATATCTTGTTAAGTGAGCCATACTGAAGAAAAAAGTAAATGAAATTAGAATCTTTAATCCACAATGTATGCTGTGGTGCTGTCCGTGTCCGCCATTTCGGGATCACCGTATATATGTTATAGGCAATGTGTATAATGCAGAGATTCTATACAATACCTAGGCAATGTATACATTGCGGGATGGTTCAGGCAATGTATGAAATGATTTTAATTTCTTAAACTATTTCATACTTTACCTTGGTAATGTATACAATGCCTATGCATTGTATAGAATGCCCGTTGAACCATGGGCAATGTATGAAATAGAGTTTTTGGTCATTATATACATCCGCGTCTCCTACAGTAGAAGAGTTTGGTGCAAAAACCGGGTAAGTCCACTTTCTAACCAAATTCACTTTTATTAAGAAACGCATGCTTTCTTAAGTCGTCGATCGTTGGGTGAAAGAATCAGCCAAGTCCTGGGAACGGTATAGGATATATAACGCTAAGGGACTTGTCCGAGGTCACACTTGGGAAGAAAATTCAGACAAGTCCTGGACTTGTCCGATTTTTACATCGAAATATAGGAACGTGAGTGGGGGGACTTCCATTCTGCCAGATCGGTGGAGAGGCGCGCCACTACGACGCTGCATCTATATGCTGCTGTACGTTCAAACAAGTTCGTTCAGTACTATACCCTGCCATTTACTGAATGCACGTATTGAACATCGACTTTATTAAGTGGTTTTATTTTTACGGGCTTTATAAACGTTTTATAATGTCCTCGGACGAAGATGAACCATATCAGTCCTCAGGAAGTGAATATGTGCCAAGCACACATGATCAGCCTAGTACCAGCCGCGTATCTAGAAAGCTTCTTATGACAAATAAAATAAAGACTAAAAAACTTGAATCAGTAAAAAACCAAAGTGTAAACAGTACTGATGTTCTGAAAAAAGGGAAGAAAAGAATACGACATCCGGAAAACTGGCAACGAAATGTAAAAAAATTAAAGAAAGCAAAGGGAGAAGAATATATAACCAAAACAATGAAACTGGTACCTAAAAGAAGTGTGGGTAAAGCTTGTGAATGTCGTCGGAAATGTTTCACGAAGATGTCATCTGAGCAAATGAATCAAATACTGGAGCAGTTTTGTGCTTTAGCTGATAAAGAAAAACAAGATATTTATTTAGGTGGCTTAATGTGTGTCCACACTGTTGCAAGAAGGAGAATCAGGACTGGAACGGGGAAAGAAAGACAAGCTACATTTCAATACAAAGTAAGATGTTTTATTTATTACAAAGATAAAAACATTATATTACAACACTTTTTTTGTAGATTCGAGTTGATGGTAAGGAGTACTTTATTTGCAAAAAAGCATTCTATAGTATCCACGGAATAACAAAACACCGTATTGACCGTATTGCATCTGTCATCAAGTTAAAAATTGCAGCGGCTCCGGACATGAGAGGAAAACACAATAATCGACCAAACAGATTACCAGACAATATCAGAAATACTATTGATAGTCACATAAAAAGCTTTCCGAAAAGATCATCTCATTATAGTCGCGAAAAAAATGAAGGACGAACATATTAATTAAAAACATAACATATAAGGAATAGAATAGAATAGAATAGAATAGAATATTTATCACCGGAGCTTAATATTTCTAAAATGTATAGATTGTACTTGGAGAAATATGAACCAAATAATTTTCAAAAAGCAGAACGAGGAGAAGAATATCGACCAATAGTTTCTTATGACTATTATTATCGACACTTCACCATGAACTACAATATCAGCTTTGGATCTCCTAGATCTGACACTTGTCAGACATGCGATCGACTGGAAAATGCAATAGCAGCTGAGCAAAATCACGAGTCAAAAACAGCGTTGCTGACTGAAAAACAGGTGCACATTCGAAAATCTGAAAGATTTTACGCATCATTGAAGGAAAAAACAACACTTTCAAAAAGTGATTCTACAGTGGAAGTGCTATGTTTTGATTATCAGCAAAATCTACCTCTACCACATGTTCCTGCTGGAGATGTATTCTATAAGCGGCAATTATGGCAATATAACTTTTGTATCTATTCAGGGAAGACAGGCTTATCGACATTTTATATGTATGATGAGATTACCTCAAAAAAAGGTTGTAATGAGGTCATAAGCTTTTTGCATCACTATCTTCAAACTTTTTTGCCTGATTCTGTGACAACAGTAAACTTATTTTCTGACAATGCTTTTGCGCAAAACAAAAATCAAAGCATGGTTAAATACCTATACACTATGGTCAATAACAATCTCAAAAATGTCAAGAATGTAACCCACCAGTATCCGGAGCCTGGTCACAGTTTTCTACCTTGCGACCGTTCTTTTGGTATAATCGAAAAACAGAAAAGGAAAAAAGAACGGGTGCACCTACCGGAAGAATGGAAGACTTTAGTGCGAAACACTTCTAAAAGTTTTCATGTTGTAGATGTCAGCCAGGATATGATCATGGACTTTGCTGGACATTTGAAGCCCCTTTTTAAAACAAACTTCATTGGTAATAACAAGGAAAAATTTGCCATATCAACATACCGGCTGTTCAAGTACCAGAAAGGTGACAAATTTATTGAATGTAGCGTGTCCACTGGGCTTCCGCTTTTCAGTAGGCTCAGCCTCCAAAAACCAAACTCCATTTTATCACTGCCTACTTCTAAAATGAATCAAGCATACCCTTTACCAATAAAAGATTTAAAGATCAATGATATAAAGCTCCTAGCAACCAAGTATGTGCCTGCCGCGGATCAGTGGTACTACAAAAAGATATTTGGGGAACCAGATGACGAAGCACCAGAAGAAAATCATGATGATGATCATGAAGACGACAATACATATGAGTCAGATTCTTCATTTCTATAGTTACCTATATATAGTGAAATGGATCGCACCTAGGTAGGATTATAAGGAAATTATTTCCTTCGCCTCATTAAATCAGCCCAAAATCGAAAAAGGCAAACAGTGCAAAAATTATGTTAGGAAATTAAATACAGCTACGCGCCGTTGCATCAATAGAAACAATTCCTGCCTGCACATTAAATATTCATAAACAGAAATGTTCTCGCTCTGGTAAAAAGCCAGCTTCTAAAACGACCGAGCTAGGGTAGCAACGCACCAGCACCGAATATTGCCGCAGGGTATTGGAAGGACATTCCCTAGCTGCGTGAACGAGATACCGACCGCTGGCCGGGTGGAAAGATTTGTAAAGTAAACAATAACACCTCGCATACACAATAGAAACTCATTAGGTATCCTGCCCACGAAAATGAAATTTACACGTATTGATAGAGCGAATTAAGATATGACAGCCGCCGAAAGTTCATTACGCTACATAGACAACAAGTAGGTGAAAAGACGCTATGAAGTATAAGCAGGAGAATAATTAGTAAGTCGACACAATGAAAAGTACCTAAACGCGTTGACCGATTTGAAGGAAAATTTAGATAGTGCAGGTTTCGGACAAATTAGTGAGGTAGCCGCGAGGTCAACTCGCCAAATCTCAAGACAATTAAGATACGATTAAGGACTAAATCACAGAATGAGAGCAGTGTCGATAAGGTTCATTATTGCGTGGTGTTTAGAAAGCGGGCGACTGCTTCTATAAAAGCAGGCGTCTTCCAGCAACTCGCTCTCAGATCAATTTTGACTTCCTAACCCTTTATACGGTACCCAGAGATGGCATATTGTGGACTCCGGGATACCTAATCCTTATCTATACCCGAAAATTCGACTAGAGATGGCATTTAGTGGACTCCGGTCGAATTTCCTTTATCTACCTTGGAAAAATTCCAGTGAAAACCCGAAAAGGGTAGAACAATCGTTTCACGACAATTTCTAATCACAATTCTAATAAAACTCGGCTAGAGATGGCATTTAGTGGACTCCGGTCGAGTTTCCTTTACCTATCCCGGGAAATCCCAGTGAAACATACTTCATTCGCATCTCGAACTCAATATTCGCAGTTGGCAAATTCTCTTCGAACCAATTCACTAGTAGATGGCAAAGCGCATATTCCGAAGGAATTTCCTTCACAAATTAGGGAAAATCCATTGAGAAAATAGTTAGGGAAGATCTCTCTTCGAAACAAAATCCACGTCAATAAATAATTAAACAGATTCGCCAAATTCACGAGTGCAGATCCCATTTTAAATCAGACCCAATAATCAACTAGGTATTAGGCGGCACCACAATAGGTACCTACGCAATTACGTCAATAATTAGAAATAAACCAAGTTAGGCAGGAGACAGGAATAAATAATTACATATTCACGCATAGGAAATCGAGATAGAGCTAGGAGCGAAAATAGACCCAGATCAGAAATTGATGATCTGTAAACAAAACGGCCCATGATTCAATCATCCTATTCTTCGAAGAGTCCGAGTTTTTAAATAGCGCAGATGGTTAGGCAGGAAGCAGTCCCTTTAAAAACGATTTAGAAAGTGAAAGGAGTTTCTCGCCATTATATGACACCATAAATAAAGATCACATAGCAGAGCACCCCCGGTTAGCACAGGTCCAGATAGAACAGGGCAGCGTTGTCAGATGTAGCATCCGCTGCTTCACAAATATTATCAGGAAATACAATTCCATTACAACCCCAATTAGGAGTTAAAGTAGGTAATCAATTAAAACCCGGGGGAGGCATTCACCTCGATGTCCAGGTGAAGACCTCCGTTGTACCGGAAAGTGAAAATCGTGGAACGCAACGGGGTAAAAAGCACCCGCAGTTGTAGTATAGGCAATTCCGCAAATAGGAATTCAAAGCAACCAAAACCAAATTAGTCTCGAGTATGTGAAAAGCCATTCAAAATCAATCAAAACCAAGACTCCTTTAGCACATCATACGAATGTCAACTTCAATCAAAATTTAAAAACAAACTCCGCAGAAAATTGCTATAAAATGTTATTGCCAGTCTGGACTGAGTTATCTGCTTTCTACACAGGTGTTAGGGGTAAAAACCTGGACCACGGTGAAATCGATGGTTGGTCTCGATTATAGAACCCACCGGCTCCAATATAGGTATTCATAAAAATTCCAGCATTCAATTATTACCCAGGCAAGCCCACGGGAACCCTGAGGAATAATTATAGAATAGCGGCCTAGTTTGGTCAGTTGGTCATCACATTTAAAATAGCAAAACAAAACTGCGAATCGCAGAGAACGTCGTATTCGAAATGATAAGGTATATTGACTCATCGCCTTACGAGGCCAGGTAGAACAAAAAGGTAGCCGCAGGGCAAATAGGTATTGACGGTCCAAAAGTGGCCAAATAAAGGTAGCCCAAAGAGGCAAAACGACAACACAACAAATAAACAAAATGAGTTGAAACAACTATCATGAGTATGACGTTAATTCAGGAAAACCGCTTTCAAGAGAAAAGCAAATTGGATAGAAATTCGTATAATGTTTAAAGAGGAGGTAGCAAATCAAACAAACATGGCAACACTGCTCTCGACATCCAAGCCAAGTTAGAGTCTCAACCAACAAGCGATCATAAAAGTAGGGTGGAGCGTGCCTGTGTATCAGGTTAAAGCCCACAACAATAAACGCTCATAAAAAGTCCCAAACGAAAGGAAGAGCGAGTCAACGAATAAAGCTCATTAAAATACAAAATGAGAATTCAATAATCATCGAATAGGTAAATCATTCAGACATTTCCGCATTATCCCGGATCGTCTGAAACCCAAAGTGGTTGTCTTCTTTAATTAATTCAAGCAGTTGCTTGAAGTGAGATCAAAGAAAATAGAAAAAGGAAAATAGGCAAAGAAAATCGTCGAATAGGTAATGAGTCAGACATTTCCGCAATATCCCGGATCGTCTGAAAACCAAAGTGGTTGTATTCTTTAATTAATTCAAGCAGTTGCTTGAAATGAAATTAAGAAACTAGAAAAAGGAAAATAGGCAAGGAAAATCGTTGAATAGTTAAACACACGGACATTTCCGCATATACCGGATAGTCTGTAACCGAAACAAAAGCGAAAACGAATCAATAAGACATTCCCGCATATACCGGGTAGTCTGTAAACGAAACAAAAACCAAAAAGCAAGCACAGGTGTGCAAAAGAGTGGAATCCGAAATGGATTATAGTTTGAAAGATGGATGAAAGGGATCCCTCTTCGCTTTCCATTTTCTTTTGTACTCTCTATGCAAAAACACAGCCCATCTCGCCATTCACCATTTTACACCCTTGCAAACGAATTCTCTCGCTCATCACTCGCTTTTAAAACCTCTGATAGAAAGCCCACAGTTAACAACGAGTCCCAGTTAAATTCCCCGCTTTTCCGACAAAAAAAAAATCCCAGTAGGTTCTTTGCGCATCCGTTTCGGTCATAGTAATCCTGGCATACCTCAATCAAAGAGCAGGGGTGACTACGGTAAAAACTAGGTAAACACAACGTAGGAAAACACAGCGGTCCTATTAGGAGAAATTAGGGAAACTAGACGATCACACAAGGTGGCTTTTCGCTAAAGACCATCGGGCCGTGATCGTCTAGTGGTTAGGACCCTACATTGGTGCCGTGACCAGGATTGAGGGCTAATACGCGGGAATAAATTGGCCGAGAAGGAAAACCCAAAACCAAAAACACGAAAACCAAGTAGGAGAGTTAGGGGGCGTCTTCCGTCTATCAGGGTACCCTCTGATAGCCTGAAGACGAGGGGGCGGTGAAATGGATCGCACCTAGGTAGGATTATAAGGAAATTATTTCCTTCGCCTCATTAAATCAGCCCAAAATCGAAAAAGGCAAACAGTGCAAAAATTATGTTAGGAAATTAAATACAGCTACGCGCCGTTGCATCAATAGAAACAATTCCTGCCTGCACATTAAATATTCATAAACAGAAATGTTCTCGCTCTGGTAAAAAGCCAGCTTCTAAAACGACCGAGCTAGGGTAGCAACGCACCAGCACCGAATATTGCCGCAGGGTATTGGAAGGACATTCCCTAGCTGCGTGAACGAGATACCGACCGCCGGCCGGGTGGAAAGATTTGTAAAGTAAACAATAACACCTCGCATACACAATAGAAACTCATTAGGTATCCTGCCCACGAAAATGAAATTTACACGTATTGATAGAGCGAATTAAGATATGACAGCCGCCGAAAGTTCATTACGCTACATAGACAACAAGTAGGTGAAAAGACGCTATGAAGTATAAGCAGGAGAATAATTAGTAAGTCGACACAATGAAAAGTACCTAAACGCGTTGACCGATTTGAAGGAAAATTTAGATAGTGCAGGTTTCGGACAAATTAGTGAGGTAGCCGCGAGGTCAACTCGCCAAATCTCAAGACAATTAAGATACGATTAAGGACTAAATCACAGAATGAGAGCAGTGTCGATAAGGTTCATTATTGCGTGGTGTTTAGAAAGCGGGCGACTGCTTCTATAAAAGCAGGCGTCTTCCAGCAACTCGCTCTCAGATCAATTTTGACTTCCTAACCCTTTATACGGTACCCAGAGATGGCATATTGTGGACTCCGGGATACCTAATCCTTATCTATACCCGAAAATTCGACTAGAGATGGCATTTAGTGGACTCCGGTCGAATTTCCTTTATCTACCTTGGAAAAATTCCAGTGAAAACCCGAAAAGGGTAGAACAATCGTTTCACGACAATTTCTAATCACAATTCTAATAAAACTCGGCTAGAGATGGCATTTAGTGGACTCCGGTCGAGTTTCCTTTACCTATCCCGGGAAATCCCAGTGAAACATACTTCATTCGCATCTCGAACTCAATATTCGCAGTTGGCAAATTCTCTTCGAACCAATTCACTAGTAGATGGCAAAGCGCATATTCCGAAGGAATTTCCTTCACAAATTAGGGAAAATCCATTGAGAAAATAGTTAGGGAAGATCTCTCTTCGAAACAAAATCCACGTCAATAAATAATTAAACAGATTCGCCAAATTCACGAGTGCAGATCCCATTTTAAATCAGACCCAATAATCAACTAGGTATTAGGCGGCACCACAATAGGTACCTACGCAATTACGTCAATAATTAGAAATAAACCAAGTTAGGCAGGAGACAGGAATAAATAATTACATATTCACGCATAGGAAATCGAGATAGAGCTAGGAGCGAAAATAGACCCAGATCAGAAATTGATGATCTGTAAACAAAACGGCCCATGATTCAATCATCCTATTCTTCGAAGAGTCCGAGTTTTTAAATAGCGCAGATGGTTAGGCAGGAAGCAGTCCCTTTAAAAACGATTTAGAAAGTGAAAGGAGTTTCTCGCCATTATATGACACCATAAATAAAGATCACATAGCAGAGCACCCCCGGTTAGCACAGGTCCAGATAGAACAGGGCAGCGTTGTCAGATGTAGCATCCGCTGCTTCACAAATATTATCAGGAAATACAATTCCATTACAACCCCAATTAGGAGTTAAAGTAGGTAATCAATTAAAACCCGGGGGAGGCATTCACCTCGATGTCCAGGTGAAGACCTCCGTTGTACCGGAAAGTGAAAATCGTGGAACGCAACGGGGTAAAAAGCACCCGCAGTTGTAGTATAGGCAATTCCGCAAATAGGAATTCAAAGCAACCAAAACCAAATTAGTCTCGAGTATGTGAAAAGCCATTCAAAATCAATCAAAACCAAGACTCCTTTAGCACATCATACGAATGTCAACTTCAATCAAAATTTAAAAACAAACTCCGCAGAAAATTGCTATAAAATGTTATTGCCAGTCTGGACTGAGTTATCTGCTTTCTACACAGGTGTTAGGGGTAAAAACCTGGACCACGGTGAAATCGATGGTTGGTCTCGATTATAGAACCCACCGGCTCCAATATAGGTATTCATAAAAATTCCAGCATTCAATTATTACCCAGGCAAGCCCACGGGAACCCTGAGGAATAATTATAGAATAGCGGCCTAGTTTGGTCAGTTGGTCATCACATTTAAAATAGCAAAACAAAACTGCGAATCGCAGAGAACGTCGTATTCGAAATGATAAGGTATATTGACTCATCGCCTTACGAGGCCAGGTAGAACAAAAAGGTAGCCGCAGGGCAAATAGGTATTGACGGTCCAAAAGTGGCCAAATAAAGGTAGCCCAAAGAGGCAAAACGACAACACAACAAATAAACAAAATGAGTTGAAACAACTATCATGAGTATGACGTTAATTCAGGAAAACCGCTTTCAAGAGAAAAGCAAATTGGATAGAAATTCGTATAATGTTTAAAGAGGAGGTAGCAAATCAAACAAACATGGCAACACTGCTCTCGACATCCAAGCCAAGTTAGAGTCTCAACCAACAAGCGATCATAAAAGTAGGGTGGAGTGTGCCTGTGTATCAGGTTAAAGCCCACAACAATAAACGCTCATAAAAAGTCCCAAACGAAAGGAAGAGCGAGTCAACGAATAAAGCTCATTAAAATACAAAATGAGAATTCAATAATCATCGAATAGGTAAATCATTCAGACATTTCCGCATTATCCCGGATCGTCTGAAACCCAAAGTGGTTGTCTTCTTTAATTAATTCAAGCAGTTGCTTGAAGTGAGATCAAAGAAAATAGAAAAAGGAAAATAGGCAAAGAAAATCGTCGAATAGGTAATGAGTCAGACATTTCCGCAATATCCCGGATCGTCTGAAAACCAAAGTGGTTGTATTCTTTAATTAATTCAAGCAGTTGCTTGAAATGAAATTAAGAAACTAGAAAAAGGAAAATAGGCAAGGAAAATCGTTGAATAGTTAAACACACGGACATTTCCGCATATACCGGATAGTCTGTAACCGAAACAAAAGCGAAAACGAATCAATAAGACATTCCCGCATATACCGGGTAGTCTGTAAACGAAACAAAAACCAAAAAGCAAGCACAGGTGTGCAAAAGAGTGGAATCCGAAATGGATTATAGTTTGAAAGATGGATGAAAGGGATCCCTCTTCGCTTTCCATTTTCTTTTGTACTCTCTATGCAAAAACACAGCCCATCTCGCCATTCACCATTTTACACCCTTGCAAACGAATTCTCTCGCTCATCACTCGCTTTTAAAACCTCTGATAGAAAGCCCACAGTTAACAACGAGTCCCAGTTAAATTCCCCGCTTTTCCGACAAAAGAAAAATCCCAGTAGGTTCTTTGCGCATCCGTTTCGGTCATAGTAATCCTGGCATACCTCAATCAAAGAGCAGGGGTGACTACGGTAAAAACTAGGTAAACACAACGTAGGAAAACACAGCGGTCCTATTAGGAGAAATTAGGGAAACTAGACGATCACACAAGGTGGCTTTTCGCTAAAGACCATCGGGCCGGGGGTCTCGTCGTTACAATAGTTCCATATTCTAATTAAATTTGACATGTGTAAGTTTCCATTTTCTAATAAAAACTGCTTTGTGCGAGTTTTCAAAATTATTTTTACAAAATTTGGTGCAAGAACCAGGTAAGTCCAAGTTTTGAAAAAATTATACCGGTTACATTTTCCAAAATTTTACTGTACCCTTATTTTCTACCAAAATGCAGTACTAATACCTAGTTAGATCCCAAATATTATTTCAATTATGCAAAAAAAAAGCAAGTTATTCAGTTTTTCTCAATTTCCCAAAACTTTTAAATTTGTGACTTACCCGGTTTTTGCACCAAACTCTTCGTTTCACTATGGCACCTATACAGGGTTATTCACGGTATACGCCACGGAAGTTTATGGCCGTGTCTCTGGATTTTAGGATCTTTTTATTTTTGGAGTGGATAGAGACCCGGCAGAGGTACGTTTTAAAATTATATTCATAATGTACAGGTGTCCCAAAAGCATGAAACATATCAAAGTTATGTTTTTTTAAATGGCATGCTCCTATGTTATTGCATTTTCAGATTGTCTGAGAAGAGAAAGTAAGATGGGCTTTTACAGTTGGTGCTTAAATTCAGAAGTTTTTGAGTTATAAACAAGTGAAAATCGTCATTTTTCAAGTTCAAGGCCCTGTACAACGAAAACGGCTGAAGATAGAGAAAAACGGCTTACATGTCCCTATTTTAACTTTTTATGTACTATCCTATGGTATAGAAACATTTTTTGTGCTTTCTTTGATTTTTTTATTTTGCGACGCGTCGAGAAATCTCAGATTTTTTCAAATTTTTTATCACCCTGTATAAACATTTCATCTACATCATTGTATAGTACATGAAAAGTTAAAATAGGGACATGTAAGCCGTTTTTCTCTATCTTCAGCCGTTTTCGTTGTACAGGGCCATGAACTTGAAAAATGACGATTTTCACTTGTTTATAACTCAAAAATTTCTGAATTTAAGCACCAACTGTAAAAGCCAATCTTATTTTCTCTTCTCAGACAATCCAAAAATGCAATAACATAGGAGCATTCCATTTAAAAAAACATAACTTTGATATGTTTCATGCTTTTGGGACACCTGTACATTATGAATATAATTTTAAAACGTACCTCTGCCGGGTCTCTATCCACTCCAAAAATAAAAAGATCCTTAAATCCAGAGACACGGCCATAAACTTCCGTGGCGTATACCGTGAATAACCCTGTATAGGGGTGGAGAACATACCTATAGTATAACATCAAGATGGTATTCTTTTGCTTTGCAAATTAAAGAGAAGGTAACAAACGGCTTTAAAAATCGATTTTGAGAGTGCAATGAAAGTACGGTCCTGACAGAAGCGCCGATTAAATACCTCGAGTTTCGAAAATAACCACTTGACGACAATGCCAAGCGCTTCGAAACGTATACACAAGACACGGACTCGCATTATATCCCCTTTTTCATATCGTGACCAGACCACAGGATTTGATGTTACGATTTTTGGAATATAAATGCAAAATTCAAAATAATAATCGTGCTGCTGTTAATCTCGAATATTTTCCTTGCCCTGAAAGTGAAGAAAAAATAGAAATGCGACCGAAGTGTCAAAGAGGCCTTAGTTGAGACCTTAATATTAGTTTGCAATGGCTGTTTTTAGCTTCTTACCCACCCAGCACTCCTATTTCGCTCCTCGGTCCCGAAAAAATTGATGAAACTTAGGAGACGTGGATTTTTTAAACAATTAAGTATGGTATACATATTTTACAAATTGGTCAGGTCAGGTCAGGTCATTTACTTTGACTGTCCCTTTAGATAATGATATCAACAATCAGGAAAGCGTTATTCGCGTACCTAACTGCGTAGGTAATAGAAGTACCGATACCTGTTGTAACTACTGGTGCCTACCTACTTATTAAAAAAAATATATATATAAACTTGACTACTTTACATCTATACGAATACGAATTATTCGAGGGCAAATTAAGATTAGCCCTTAGTAGTAGGGTACAAAATCACAGTTTTGCTCATCTCTACAACGAACGAGTTGCAGCATGTTTACTTCTCCGCCCAGCACGCGTTTCTCTGTGCGTTGTCGTTCATTATACACATTGCCTGATGCGCTTCCGGTATTCTATACAATACCTAGGCAATGTATGAAATGAATCGTATTTCACACATTGCCTGGACGTTTTAGGCAATGTATACAATGCCTAGGTATAATATATAATACCGGATTACACAGATTGCCTATAACATATATACCATATACATTTGAATATGCACATCCATGTGGAAATACTACAAAACCATGTAGAAGACATATAAAGTCAGTGGCGTAAAAGTTAGGGAGAGAAAAGGGGCTCCCAACCCTGAATAATAGGTTAGTAGCATTTCCTGAGGAAACTTAAAATATTTCAAAAACGGTGTGCCGTATGGAAAACATTCACGGATACTATTTGTTCTAAAATGTATGGCTCATTGAATAACGGTTTTGTAATTGCAATAAAGTCAGTTGCGTAAAAGGTAGGGAGGATAAATGGTCACCAACCCTGAACATCCACGCCACTGGAAGACTTCTACAAAAACTGAAATAGCCAAATAAACAGTTAAGTTTGTTTATTGTGCATGCCAAGTTTCCTCAAAATTAGTTTAAATTTACACTAGTTATAATCAAAAACTGTTATATTTTTTTAAGCTTTGACACCCTGTATCTTTTAAACGAAACTTCATTTTGAGCTGAAACTTATTTTTTTAACTTACATTTATGAGAGGAACCACCCCTTCAAGTTTGGCCCAACATCTCTGATACACCCTGTACATTCAGATAGGAGCATAATACAACCATATAAAGGGCATAATAATATAGAATTTTTATATGTTTCTATCTGATTCTATTGTACATTTCCAGCAGGGTAGTTTAATTCTTTGATGTAGTTAAAGCTAAAGGGGAGGAGTTCGCAAAAAAAGAGAGAATTTAGAAACAAATTTCGACGGATTTTTGGATTCGGCACGAAAGTGGCTAATTTTCCCTTAACTGAATATTTCATAACTTAATTACCACACTGTGTATATGGACAGATGAATTTTGAAGAACATTTTTTTGTGATCTGTGAGTCTGGATCGATGGACATTTGATAATTTTGGGTAATATTTGTAAATTAGGGATGTTGGCAATAGTGTGTTTTCAATATCTTAGTGGCTGATGTGTCTAGTGATCAATTAACCTAGTCCTTTTTTAATTAATTAATAAAGAAACAACTCTCACCAGCGATATGTTAGAATATTTCGACAACAGTAACTATTTCATTTTGAAGATTTTTTACTGCTTTTATCTATGTATACAGGTGTCCCGTATCGTTATGTTCAAATCTTGTTAGTTAGAGGCCTGAGAAAATGATGTCTAGTAAATACGAGATTTAACTTTTTAAACCACATAAAGCTTATTTTATTGACAATGAATTATTTAATTTTATTAATTAAATTAACAATTAAAATTATTTTATTCCTTGCTGAATACAAGTTTGTCCTCAGAGGCCTATTGCAGAAGTAACAGTTCTAATTTCTCGTCTTTTTTCGCGACCGATCTCTTGACCAGCATGCTGAATACGATCCCAATAATAATTGCTTTTTGGAATTTAGTTACAAACGCCAATTCCGAAATATGCTGGTGCCCCATTTATTTGAATTCAAATGTCATTTTGTATGAGCAGGAGAACCTCTTCTAATGTTTATTTCGGTGACATTTACTCATGTCGCTATACCATAACAATAAATTATTAGCCTAAATCACAACACATGTGGCTGTATGGTTTTCAAAGTTGAATCTTTGTTATTTACTAGTAATAGTTTTCTTAGGCCTGTAACTTCGTAACGAATAAAGATAGACCTGTCACTTTTGGGTTTTTTGAGCTCAAAATTAAGCCTACTATATACTCAAAAAATTTGTACATAACGATACGGGACACGCTGTATATTATTTATTATTTTTGATTGAATAAAACATATAAATAAATATAAATAAAAAATCATTTATATACACCGTGTTTTATATTAAGTCGGCACTATTGCTAACTTCGTTATTATTTAACCTAGAAAGTCGGTTAAATTAGCAAACTAGTAGTATTTTTGCCGCTGAATAAAATAGCGAAAGCATAAAAACAATTGAACATCGCGTTTTCGAGATATTTAAAAAAATGTAATTTTTTTAATGGAACACCCTGTATATTTTTAGATGGATCGGTTGCAAATTTTTTTTAAAGGGAAAAGTCTTTATACACTATGATCCTAAAATAATAAATTCATTAATTATTTATTATTTTATTACTCCCAAAGTAGGCTGCGACAATTATTGTAATTTAGTGTACCTACGTAATTTAAGGTAAAAAAATTATGTCGTCCTCAATAGTGTATTTTTCAATAAAAAAATACACTAAAAATAAGAGTTGTTACCTTGAAAAGGATTTAATTTTACATAAACAAATAACAGAACTTGTTTGTGTGTAAAATTTTATTATTTTAGGATCATAGTGCGTAGAGACTTTTTCCTTTAAAAAAAATTTTGCAACCGATCCATCTAAAAATATACAGGATGTTCCATAAAAAATATCCATTTTTTTAAATATATCGAAAACGCGATGTTCAATTGTTTTCCTGTTTTCATCGTTTTATTCAGGAGAAAAAATACTACTAGTTTGCTAATTTAACCGACTTTCTAGCTCAAATAATAACGAAGTTAGCAATAGTGCCGACTTAATTTAAAACACATACAAGTTCTGTTATTTGTTTATTTAAAATTAAATCCTTTTCAATATAACAACTCCTTTTTTGTGTATTTTTATATTGAAAAATACACTTTTGAGGACGTTATATTTTTTTACCTTACATTACGTAGGTAGGTACACTAAATTACATTAATTGTCGCAGCCAACTTTGGGATCAATAAAATAATGAATAATTAATGAATTTATTATTTTAGGATCATAGTGCATAGAGACTTTTGCCTTTAAAAAAAAATTTGCAACCGATCCATCCAAAAATATATAGGGTGTTCCATTAAAAAAGTTACATTTTTTTAAATATTTCGAAAACGCGATGTTCAATTGTTTTTCTGCTTTCGCCATTTTATTCAGGAGAAAAAATACTACTAGTTTGCTACTTTAACCGACTTTCTAGGTTAAATAATAACGAAGTTAGCAATAGTGCCGACTTAATATAAAACACGGTGTATATTTAAGGATCAAATTCACCAGCATTTTATTTTAGATGAATGAAATGATGAAATCTAATAATATAAGTATCTAATATAAATAATGGATCAATAATCTCGATAGAACAATAGTCTAATTGCACTTAAAACACGGGGTTTTTAAAAACCTCAGACTTGAATTATTATTATCTAATCTTACTCTCACTACAGGTTGGCATGGACATGAGAACGGAAGCAGGACTACGTCTGGGTCCGGTTCATCAGCGTAGGATATCGATAGAAACTAGTGGAATAATAGTGCTTGTTAATAATTAAACAGGTATCGACATTGCAATGAAGACAGTTCTCCCCCAAAGGACTGGTGTAATTATTTTACTTGTTGTGTTCTTGACAGGAGGACGACTGGATGCATTCTTCGTTGCTGATTCCAACGGTGAGTTCTTTTTTATTAAAATAGACTACAGGATTTCCAGTTAAGCACTAGCGTCATTATCATTTATCTTCTTGAAAATACTTTTTAAAACATTTGAAAAATACTTTAAAAATTAGTAGAAAAAAATTTATTCTTGAGAACCGGACTTACCTCAACCGAAAACAAAATATTTTAGACTCGTTTTTTTATTTTGAAGTATTTAATTTATATGAAAACGCAAACCTCGTTCCTAGTTTCTTTCATCACATTTTTGGATGCTAAGGCTGTCTATAACATTTTTGATTATTGTTCAAATGGTTGGGGTTTTTATGAGGCTAAACATTAGGGTTAAACAAATGGATTTTAGGAAATTATTCCTAAAAATATTTTTAAATAATTTTCCTTAAATTGTTTTTTGTTGGTTATTCTTATTGTTCTTATTTCTCATAAGAATCTTTTAAGAAATATTTTTTTTAACCCATAGAACCTACACCCTAATAAACCACAAGTTAAAAATTGTTCTTATGTTTAAAAAAACTCGCACATAACAAGCAAACAAAAACGACAAATGTGAGTATGTCTCACTGGTAGAAATTTCCTTACCATCACCCGTAATGAATGAAAAGACTCCGAAAAGCCTACTAAATGCTGCAAAAGCCTAGACGCCAGTCAGACCCGCCAAGGGCAAAAAGGTTATTTTACTTATCAAAAATAAATTAGAATAGATGTGGTCATTAATTTATTTTCATGAATTTACTACCTTATTTTGTAGTCACAAACAAGAGACGAACTACATATAGTAACAGTAACATAGTGTAGAAGGTTCAACCTGTGCAATGTTCAGATATAAAGGAGGGAATCATTGATATTTTACCAATTTAATCGTGGATATCTCAAAAACTAACTTAGTAAGTTAAAAGATTTTCTTGAGATCCTGAGTTAGAGTCCTTTCGAATCATATCCCTCACGAACTATCAATATAGGTAGGTATGTGTAATTAGTTTCATAGTTGAGGCATAAACATTTGGCTATATAATTTTTGTAGTTCTGACTATTGATACAGGGTGTCCCATAATATGTGGGCAATCTCCCGGATTTGGGTAAATTTCGTAAAAATAAATGGAAAAATAGCTAGAAAATTAATTCCTCAGAGACACCCCTACAAAGATATTAGCTGTTGAAGTTGAGGGTTGAAAATCAATTTTTTGCAATAACTTTTTTATTTCTTGACCGATTTTGATAATTTTTGGTTTTGTTTTGTATTATTTTAGACTGTTTAGAATAGTGTTTCATAATCTTTGGTAGCACATACATAGACCTCGGGATGGCATAACCCCCTCATTCACATGAAAGAAAACAATAAAAATAATAATTATACAGTTTTTTAAGGTGAATTTTCTTTTTATTTGATATTTTTTACATAAAAAATGTATCCTTATTTATTTCGATAGAGCGAACCGTTATCGAGATAAACGTCCTTCTAATAGGTGATGCGTCGCAGGAACTTTCTGAATTTCAAGTAAATTTTAACAAAATGGCTGACCTTTGACAGTAAATTGAGCAGGAAACAAAACAATAACTCAATTAAATACACGTCAGTGTCAAAGATTTCATTTCACGCAGATTCAATTCTAACTGATTTTCTGCGTATTCAGCGTTTGTGTAACTCATTTTAAAATCAGTTAGAATTGAATCTGCATGAAATGAAATCTTTGACACTATTTGACGTGTTTTTAGTTAAGTTATTGTTTTGTTTCCTGCTCAATTTACTGTCAAAGGTCAGCCATCTTGTTAAAATTTACTTGAAATTTAGAAAGTTCCTGCGACGCATCACCTATTAGAAGGACGTTTATCTCGATAACGGTTCGCTCTATCGAAATAAATAAGGATACATTTTTTACGTAAAAAATATCAAATAAAAATAAAATTAACTTTAAAAAACTGTAAAATTATTATTTTTATTGTTTTCTTTCAAGTGAATGAGGGGGTTATGCCATCCCGCGGTCTATGTATGTGCTACCAAAGATTATGAAACATTATTCTAAACAGTCCAAAATAATACAAAATAAAACCAAAAATTATCAAAATCGGTCAAGAAATAAAAAAGTTATTGCACAAAATTTATTTTCAACCGTCAACTTCAACAGCTAATATCTTTGTAGGGGTGTCTCTGAGGAATTAATTTTATAGCTATTTTTTCATTTATTTTTACGAAATTTACCCAAATCCGGGAGATTGCCCACATATTATGGGACACCCTGTATATCTATTAAAAGTCAACTATTTACTGTGAAAATCAAACTTACTTATAAATGAGTCATTTTAATACTTAATAAGAGTATTTTAATAATCATAAATTGGTATTTGACGAGAACAAAAATGTTTTATGTTGGTTTTCAAGTTATAATGACCACTGAAATAACCCGCTATGTTGCTCATATTGTGTGATCTCGTACCTTAAATTCGTTCCATTATGTATATTAATTTGTTCAATGTGTTTATTGACGACATTTTATATCTGAACTCGCTGTTCCGTGCCTTCTCTACGCAGGTGACCTAATAATATTTACCCAGGCTACGTCTGAGTCCGAGTCTAAGTCCTAAGATGCTCTTCAGGGTGATTCTTGGTGCTTTTGGTACGTGGTGTGATCGTAACAGTCTGGATATTATTGTTGGTAAATGCCCTGTGGTTACTTATTCTAGGAGTAATTCGTCTTTTATCTGTGATTACATCCTATTGGAGTCACCTTTGCCGCGCTCTTCTTCTAGTATCAAAGATCTTGGCTTTATCTTTGATTCACGTTTGCGATTCAATCAACATATGGATTATATTATTTAGGCGACATGTAGATCCTCTGGATTTTTTGAACGCTGAAGTTTTACTTTCCCTTTACCATTCTCTTGTTAGATCTAGACTGGAGCCCTTAGGCTGGTTCCCTACATATACAATCCATGCTGATAATGATACTTAGTCAGTATCCAGTGGAGATTTCTCAAGTATCTTGCCCATCGTCTGGACTTAAGGTACTCATCCAGAGGTTTTCCACAGGTTCTGCTCCGTGAAAGATTCCAGGTACAGTGCTTGGACCACAGGTGGTGTTGAAATAACTTTTAGTTAGCTTTTTTCCATTAACATTATATAATTGTAAGTGTATGTTAACTTATAAGTGTATAAGTGTATAACAACTTATTTTACAATTCTTAATATGACAGGGTTTTATACAAAATGACAGGAAGGCAGGGTTTCTATCTGTTGTTAAAATGCTTTGAAGGCAGGGTTGAAATGACCCATGCGCATTTTCAGCAGGAAGGACGAATTCCCTTCTAATAAGACAGATTGAAAAGTCGACAGAAAATAGATGACCGATCAATGGCGCATTTTTTAAGTACGATAATAGGTACGTACTCGGGAATAGAAGCTTTGCTTGAGTCTTAGACTAACATAATGAGATTTATGACACGATGTCTCAAAACAACATCTGACATTTTGCATTCTACGGAACGGATCATTGGTGGCGTTCTTCCCTGAAAGTCGACGGAATAGTATGAAGAAAATACTCCCGCCAACAAGTTCGCCTTCTCAGTAGCAATAGATGCAGCTGTCCCGTCTATCCGTGTAAGTGGTGGATGTTGTAAAGTTGTGGCTGACTGGCCTTAGGGACCGGCCAAAACATTTTCAAACGTTAGGACAGGAGAGTAGTATTTCTTGGCATTTGTTTCGAGAAAGAATTAAATTGTGGTGATTGTGCCGTCGGGGCTCTCTCGCTTTTGGCGAGAATCCATTGTTTTGGAGGCGACAGATCTTTTGTTGAACCAAGATTTGCTGAACCAGACCATATGGGGTTTACTTGCTTCTGTGACACTAATTGGTAGGACATAATGATGTTGAGACGAGTTTGTGGTCTGAGGAACCCAGTGGAGCTTTCACCATGATAGTATATTTGATCATAGTATTGAGTATAGTATATTTGAGGGTTCGTGGTCAAAAAGAGATCCAGAAGGCTATTATTATTATTACTTCTAGGGTAGGTTCAAAGCCCTTGTACTGAAACTTGCGCTTATTGTACCCCTTTGGATAATTATCTCATCGGTCCCATCTCCCGAAAGTATTTCAGTATGAGTCCAATGGGTGCTTGTTCTATTTCTTTTGGTTCTGCCATTTCGGTCCCAAATACTAGAAGTCTAGTTCCCTCTAGTGCTGGGCATTCACATATTAGGTGGTATGGGGTTTCCTCCCCCTCCCCGCATCTTCTGTAATCCGGGATATTTTTTCACTCCTATTATTGAGAGGTGTAATTAGTGGGCAGTGTCCTGTTAGAAGTCCAACTGCCCATCTCAGCCGGTGTTTACTCAGCTTTTTCAGTTACATCTTCTCTGCTTCCTCTGCCCTTTACCCACCTAGTCGCTTGAACAGCACCCCAGTAAGGTTTAGGTAAGGTCTGCATTGAATTAGGTGTGTCTTGGTCCATATGGCCCACGAGTAATGGAGCTATTAAAGAAATACCATATGCAGAGCTCCATACGTATGGTAGGCATTTATTTTCGAAGGTGCCCCACTTCTTCGAGGTTGAATCCAGAAGGGACTGATCTACTATTCAGCCACGCATCCTTTTAGCCTGGGTTCCCGCCGTAGGATTTAGGTTTTTAAAGGTTGTCTCCTTTTGGTCCAGGCGGTAAAGCCTAGACCCCCGTATTCCTCTGTTCGCGAGATATAACCTCGACAACAGAGTTTTACGGTCTTTCGGAGAGTCCACGTTCGGACGTTCTCCGGCATCGTTATAACCCCTGTGCAGACCTTTAGTCACTACACGACAACTAGGTTGGGGGAGGTGGTCCGCGGCAGGGCTTTGAGCTACCAGTCTGGAATTTTACCTCCGACAAGCTTTATCACCACTGCTAACCTTACTCACTTACGCTCATTGTAAGGCCTTCCCCCTATCCGCCACCTGAGGACGCTCCCGATGGGTACTCAACCGCACGGGTCCAGAAGGCTAACGAATTCTCTCTCGCGATCAGGAATGCAGGTTGTTTTGTCAACGAGCTGGGTAAAACCACAGCTAATCGCACACGATTCCGCTTCTCGGCGTTTTTCGTCATTAAAATTAGTTGATACATTAAAATCTCCCAAGTTTGGCTATAAGGTAAACAATCTATATGAAATCAATACTTTTATAGCTTGATGGTCCGTATAAGAAACAAATAAATCTAGTCGTTTTGGGGTCTATTATCCTAAACCATATGACTTGAAAGTCATGAGGCTCAAGTTGTTCCTCACTTTGGCACGTGGAACAGAAATATTACAAAAGTCAACTATAAATTTTTCCATTAGGGAGATGTTACTATAGTCTTGCTCTTGCACGAATGTATCCCTGGATTAGTCCCCGCCCGGAGATTCGAAGGAGGGGTCGTTTTACCTAAGGAAAATTTTGACCATGGGAACGCCATCCATGAATGTTTTTGTTTCTCACCCCTTGGACTGGATTCGCTGGTACAGCAACGAGACGTCGGCTCTTTAAAGCAATTTGACGCCGCCTAAGCCTGAAAGATTATATCGCACCGGGTGAAGCTGTGTGGGTTCTATGTCATCTACCATCTGGTTTGTTAGTTTTCCTCATCCCCGGGATATTTAATTTGCCAGGTGCCATTCATATAGAACGACATTCCCGTATCTGTCACCTACGCCTTCCTACGAGCGACTAGCAAACCCGAATCGAAATTATGTTCGAAAAAAAAAGACCCAGCATAATTTAAAAAGACATGAAGTACGCCTAAGTATTAATAAAAAATGCGATAAACCAGTTCAATAGTAATAGTAGTAAAAAAATTTATGATTTGCCAACATGAGATGTTTAATAAATAAACAAAAACACCCTGGATCTTGTGCGTACTAAATTTTTAACCAAAAAATGTTAATGTTCTCAAAAAATTTACTGTTAGGTTCTGAAGAGCATGTCGAAAACTAAATTTTGAAAAAAATCTCGGGAGTTATAATAGTAGGACGCTTTTCCAAGAGACGTATACGTCAATGTTGTCTGGGTTGTTTAGCAAAGAGAACTTTCAACAAAAAGGTAATAAAGAAAATTATAAAAAATATATCTTTCTAACGTTGTCGTGTTTTTATCTTATAACATGCAAAAAACCCTTAGTATCTTATGGATTTCCCACTCGATACCATTATGTTCTATTATCACCTTATTCTAGATTTAAAGAAATACGCAGTCATTAATTTTAACCGTGATCCATTGGTAATCATCACTTATAAAATTATACTCGATTATAATAGTAAGCAATAAAAATCATCAATAAAATTGAAGGATTTACTTATATTGTAAAGTAAAAAAAAAATGGGTTAATAAATATAATTTTATCATTCATTGTTTCAAGTGATAGTAAGCCTTGACAACTTGTACGATCACTCATAAATGTAGCACGTTTATAATTTTTCTACTACTAATAGTATCCAGTTTCAACGATAATAATACCTACAATCTCACTGTATTATTAGGTATTTAAAATAACCTAGAAGAATTGCTATAAATATTATTGTAAACAAAGTAATAATAATAATTATCTAAGAAAACTAAATAGGTAAATGTCCAATTTTAAAACTGTAATCATACCATGAACAGACAATAATTTATTCATACAAGTGTCCCAAGTAAACATTGAGATATTTATATCTAAAAGAATACCACTAGGATACTGTACCTATCGTATCTCAAAAAAAAAATAAATAAATAAGCAAAAAAAAAAGCATAAATGGTTAATAATTTGTTCATATTTTCAAGGCAAATTAGGCGCGTTTACTATGAAAAGGCGGACGTATGCGGCTGACGCACTTCGTCTGAAACATAAAAATTATAATCGACCAAGTGGAATGAAGTTTATCTTGTGCATCAGTCCATCAGTCGTATGCGAACTTTAATAAGAAGTAGGAAAAAATTAGTCATGGGTGATCAACACAATCTCTCAGTACACCTATCTTATTATTGGATGAAATCAATGAAGGGGAAGACATAATGCTGATACAACTAACAAACGATAATGAAAAATATGCTGAAATCCATTCCATATTTCAGATAAAAACTGAAGATAGATTCTTTAATACTCAAATACAGAATGTTTGGTAATTGACCAGACAAAATGAAACGTCACGTATAAAATAGATTTTAAACATAAAACTAATAATAATTTTTTTCAAGATCAGGCCTCGTTTAAGAAATATTTTTAAAAATGTAAAACAAAGACTGCTGTGAAAATAGTAACTAGACAGCCAAAATCGAACTTCATGTATAAAATCTATTCTAATCATAAAAAGAGAAAATGACTTTTTTTTAAAGATTAGGAAATATTTCCAAAATTGCTGTTCATTTACTGAATGAAACATTAAAAAATTGGCGTTCTTAGTTTTACATTTTTGGAGATATTTCCTAAACGAGGTCTGATCTTGAAAAAATTAATGTTTCTTTTATGCTTAAAATACGATTTTTTAATTTCTTCTATAATTGGGGAATATAATATAAAAGAGAGCTTGCCTCCGCATCCAACAGCAGAGCCTTCCAGAGTACCAGAACAAGCACAGACACGTGTTTCGTTCTACTGGAACTCATCAGTGTGCTGCATCTGGAGTATCCGGAGGATGCTGTCGGATGAATGGAAGTTGGCTTGTCTTAAGCCAAGAAATCTTGGCTTAAGACATCATCTTTCTGTTCTTCGGTGAGAATGTTGTTTGCAGTAAGGTGATTCTCTATTTTGTTACACACGCTGGCTGTAATTATTTTATATAAAGTGGATAGACACGTGATGGGTCTGTAATTGGCTGGGTTTTCTGTTTGATGGTTTTTAGGTTTTATGTATGTTGTGCCCTCTGTGAGGAAGTGTGGTGTGAGATGTGGGTTTTGAATTATATTGTTTACTTGGTTGGCAAGGTTTGTATGCACTGAAGTGAACTGTTTATACCAGTAGTTGTGTAGTTTGTCTGGGCCTGGGCACTTCCAGTTTTGTGTTTTTCTGATTGTGTGGCTTAGTTCTTCTTGAGTGATTTCGTAGTCTGTTTGTTGAGGTGTTTTCTGCTGTTTGCGTGTTTCCTGTTTAATCCATTCTGCTGTGTCATTATGATGGGTTGGGTTTGACCATATGTTTCTCCAAAATTCTGTTATTTGTTCTTTGGGTGATGGTTTTATATTGATGTCTGTTACCTTGTTGCACACATTATTATAAAATGTTTTCTCTCTGTTTTTAAAAATAATGTTTTGATTTTTCCTGTCATTTGATCGGGTGTAACGTTTTAGTCTGGCTGCGTAGAGTGCGAGCTTTTGTTTTAATGATTCTAGTGTTTCTATTGTAACATTTGTTTTGTTGGAGTTTGACTGCGTGAAGTGTTTTATTACTTTTTTGCTGTTGTTTCCAGTAAGATATTGTGTCGTTCTACCGATTTCTTTTCTGAGGAATTCTATTTTTTTCTCCAGTCTGATTTTCCAATTTGGCTTTTTGAATGTTTTCGGTTTATTGTTGTGGTTGTTTATTATTTTCTGTTTGTTAAGGATTAGAATTGCGGTGGCACAGGCATATATGACGAGGTGTAGTTCTTCTAGATTTGTATCTACATTGATATATTTCTTAATGATGTCTTCGTTTACTATCTTTATGATTTGTTGTGAGTGACTACTTATGTTCAGTCTGGGAAGGCTTGGTCTGGTGTTAGGGTTTGATCCTCTCCACTTAATTATATTTGTTTCTATATCGTTTATAATGTCTTGCAGTGGTGTAGTTGTTGGTATTGATCTTGGTATTGAGTTTTCATTTAGCGCGGTTGGTGTATTTTGTTGATTTTCTGTTTGATTAGTGGTTGGTGTTGCTTGCGGAATTGGGTCTTCATTTAGTGTAGCTGGTGTATCCTGTTGAGCTTCTGTCCCATTAGGGACGTTTCTGTCCTGTGATAATGAGCTTGTATTTGGTTCTGATGGATTTAATTCCTTAGCTATTTTTTCTTTGATGTCTTGTAGCTGAATTGGTGAAAGCTTGTTCTTTTTTATAATCATATTTTTCTGATCAATCAGTCTTTGTTCTGTCACATTTGCCTTAAATGTGGGTATGTTGTGTCGGTGAACAATCTATGAAGTTGGTGTCTATATCCAGTTGCTATTGTTTCTAATTCTGTTGATTTGTAGTAACAACGCATGACAGTTATATTCATATCGGTTGTTCATGCCATGCGTTGTCGAGGTAGGCCAGCCTTGGTGGTTGCCGGTTGTCCCGGCAAAACACTTCCGGTGGTTTGTGGAATCTGTTTGCAGAATTTGGGTTTCCGGGCGGTTTTCGGCTGTATTACTTTCGGGTTTCCCGGTAGGTGCCCGCCTGCTCAGCAACCTACCACTGGTGGTTCGCATACTGTCACGTCCAGCACCAGCTCCAGACGTGCCCTGGCGCTCCCCAGGCAGCGACTCATTTCCGAGGCTTACTTTTCTTTTTCTCTCCATTTCTGAAGGTATTCTGTAACCCTAGACAGGAGCCCTTACAAGGTGCTTTCATCCGGGCCAGATAAACCTTGGTTTTTTAACGAGGTTGTTACTCCTCCCCCTCCTCCTTTTTCACACGGGCTTGGCACCGTCGATGGCGGAGTTATTATTATTATTAATATTATTAATATTTTTATTCTATTATTATTATCGTTTCTATATTATTCCGCTAAAAAGGTGACCATTGCAGTACGTGAAGAAGTGCGTTCGATGCGTGATTGCCTGCGAACGTCATATTGGCTTTGCGAAGAATTTTCGTGAAAAATTACATTTCTGATTGAGATTTCTTTATGAAATTGTGCCATATTCAACAATCAATCCACAACGACGTAGCCTAATCGGTGTTTTATAATGTGAGTTTCGAATTTCGATATCGACTTTATATCCAAATAATAATTGTAGAATAATATAATTCTTTAATAAACTTACAACATGAGCCGTACGCTAGTATTGGAACGCCCAAGGGAATAAAGGGCCTAAGTTAAAACACAAACACGATCTAATGAAGTGCGGTCAACTTGTTTCACTTGCTTTTTGAAGGTTTTCAATTAACATCTTATATATTATGTTTACAAGTGCTATGAATGCGTGATTTCTCGTATCTGCGCTTGTGATTGGCTCTCAGGGGCATTTTTCCCACATTATTTCACCGGCTGGGCTATGGATGACTGGCTAACTGGATGATTACGCGTCAATTATTATCTTACTGCATGAGGACTTTACGTAATTACTAACCTGAAATCGGCAAGATATTGAACGTGTAATTAAATAGTAGTGAAGAAAAAGTTTCTTCTATTGCAAACAGAAATTAGGTAATCAATATCTTCAATGATAATTGGATTTATTTATATCAAAGTTTGACAGAAAAACGATGTTTAGTGATTAGAGTTTACGGTTGTTGAAGGTAACTACATAGATAATTTACAAACTATAAGGCATTATACTTTATTGTATGTACCTACCTATTTTATGACTGCTTGGGCTATTATAGCCCAAGTAGTCATAAAAGAGTTGGTGGTTCTTTTAGTGTAAAACCCTTCTGGCAGGTTCTCTATTTTGTAATTAATTGACTAACGTAAATAAAGTATGAAATATTCAATCATTATACTTATATTAGATAAAAAACACAAAATTTAGCGGATGTTCGACAATTTGACTTCAACGGTAATTAGTTTTGCTTCATGGAATTTAAATTATTGATTTCATCGGCTGATTTCTAATGACATTTGAATCTATAGGCTTTTTAAAATGCAGAAACAAACTTTGGTCCAGTTTAGCTTTGCGTGTCGGTGCGCTTAAAAAAACTGATTGAATCAGATTATAGAGCAATAAATCGTTCATGAATGTGAAGCCCGTTAATAAAATACTCTAATTAATTCTAAAGTGTAATTTTAACGCAAAGTTTAACTGTGCAAATGCACATATGCACTATAGGGGGATTCCCTTGTCAAACGGCTGTATATTTGACAGCCTGTGCAATCTTTGGACATTAATTTTGTACCATCGTAACCAACTAAATCAGCCTTGCAATAAATTTCAAATCATTTTCGAAGCCCATACTTTCCATTTAAAAATTTAGAAGTCGCAATTGTCACTCGAAGAAGGTTGACTTAAGGAATAAAATTTGTACGCTGCAGGATATCATTTCATAATCTAATATTGACGAAGGATTTTTTTAAGTACGCACACTTATTGAAATGATGAATTTATTTCTTCTAGCTGTTCCACCTCTATGTATCGTGTGATCCACAAAATATTTCATTAACTATTACCTTCAATAAAATGAAGCATGTCTACTATACAGGATTCCGGAATGGTGGACACGATATACAGGGTGTTGTAGATGATGTTCAGAAAGACTACAAATTTAAAACAAAAAGGTTTCCTCGGCTTCGTTACCGAGATATAGGATGTTCTTTTTCTAAAATTTAAATCGAAATGGCGGTCAAATTTAAACAACCTCCACTGGCAAAGTACATGATTTCACATAACTATAACGATAGTGCTTTGCTTTTTATTTTTTTATTATCGAGAACGGAATTATAGGCATTCAAAGTTTACCTATTCCCTTATAGTTCAACAAAAAATTTCAATGTGGCATCGTTGTTCGAATTTGCGCTTAATAATACAACTAAATGAGAGTTTGAATAATATTATCGGATAAGTGTCCGCGTAACGTATTGTTTTAAGCTTTGTTGGAATTGCCATATGTTTCCATGGTATAACATCTATTTGGGTATTGTAGATCTACACATTATTTTTCTGCCTGAAGAAGGATATCCAGTGCAGTGTGGTGACTTTTTTTCACAAATGTGGTTATATCTTCTTAAGGGAGCCATGCTACAGAGAAAAATTGAACGAACTTGGAATATTTAATCCACAATGGATGCCGTGCCCAAACAGCACACAACATCCAATGGACGGGACGATTATGTCCATAATACGTACATGACGTCCATGGACCTTTTGCGCTACATCCATTGGATGTCGTTTTATGTACCATATGTTTTAGTACATCAGAGGACGTCCGTTCGATGTCCATTGAATGATTCGTTTGTACAAACCCAAATCATGTCCGAGTTTGGACGTCCCATTAATGTACATATTGTGACTTAAAATGAACATCCATATCGACACTTTTAACAGCACGTTTAATGTTACTCTCAACAGGTTATTAATTTTTTTAGAATTCAATAATTTTGTAACACCACGCAAATAAACAATATTTCAAGCAATTAGTCACTTATTATTTTCTCTAATTATAATTATAAATCTTGCATTACGTTAATTATCAAGAATTGAAGGCCAATTAATAGTTCAAACGAAGAAAAAGAAGAAATCCATACAAGTTATACCTAACCTAAAAATAAAAATGAAAATTCATTTCGCCTTCAATGACGACATTGGTCGTATTAATCTTTCAGTTTTCGGGGTTTATTATTAGGTATTGAGAGTTTGTCTATTGCGGTCCCACTATAGCAAAACCCTTATCAACCAGTAGTCAGTACGGAAATTGTGTGCAGTCATATAATACAAATAAACAGTGTATAAATAAATTGTGTAGTTGTATCATGTGTGCGGTACCGCTAAGCTGACATTTCAAGAACAGCAATATCAGAGAAGCGGCAAGCGAGAAAAATCTTCTATTTTCTGCTAAACGCTTCTCCGAATTTGCTTTTTTAGTAATGTCAGTTACCACACAATTTCCGTACGGATGAAAATTGTTCATTTTTTGATCCACATAATGTACGCTAATGAACGTCCATGTTTGTGACAATGGATGTCCAAAGGACATTTTTTTAATTATACAAATTTGATCCAAAAGTAGTCCAGATTTTTATCCATACAATGTCCACTGAAGGACTAACAATGGAGGTCCCAAACTGTGTCATTTGTATCATCCACTGGACATCCACTGAATGTACGATGTCCATAATATGTGGATGGCCAATGGATGTCATGGAAGTCCACAGTAGTAATAAAAATGGACATCCACTGGATGTTATTGTGCTGTTTGGGTGGTGCTGTCCGTGTCCGCCATTTCGGGATCACCCTGTATAAAAGAAAATTGGAAGGTGTGTAGTTGAACTACTCCAGTTAGTGATCTGCGTGAAACATGGCTGGGTCTTAAAAATCAACACTAGATAGAGAGGCTCTTGAAATTGGTTAATTAAATTTAATTAGACGGATGAAATTGGGATTAATAAGAATTAATACCTAGCAAAAAAATACTTAACGAAGTTCTACAACAGATTTCAGCTTGTGGTGATAGAAATCAAGTGCAGCTTAATGCTGGGACCTGAAAGACACAGTCGGTCATCTTGTCCAAAAAAGTCAACGTTGCGGAGCTAGATATGGTAATGGCGGGACATTCTCTTCTTCCATCGTCATCTCTTCGTTTGCTTGGCATGAACATCGGAGCGAACACTGCTTGGTATGATCATATTGCGGGTTTGGCGAAGAACGCTTCTCAAAAACTTGGAATACAAAGAAATTTTATACGCCTGAACAGCTTCTCCTCTTATACAAGACTCAAATATGACCATCCTTGGAGTACTGCTCCCATATTTGGAGTTCAGTTCCTAAACATACCCTGAGATTTTTTGACTCCATTCAGAAAAGAGCCATCCACTTGATCGGGGACCCAGATTTGAGAAAACAAACTAGATAGTCTTGGAAATCGAAGAAAAGTAGCTGAACTGAGCCTGTTGTACAGATATTTTTATGGGAATGACCACCTTATTTCAGACTTCTTTCGTTTACAGAACCGCATCCCTTTGGAATAGAATTCCAAGCGTAGTGTTTCCTGAGGAATACAACCAGCAATGATTCAAAGTAAATCTGACCTGACCCCAAGCAAGATGGTTCATACATCAAGAGCCGTCTTCTATCCATTACGATATTTGAAGTAGGTAGCTGACTGCGGTGTTCCTACAGTACATCTACGAGTGTAATAATTCCTCACAGCTGACTTCTTGCAAAGAGCTCACCGGTAATTCACATACGCTATATATATATATATACATAAGTCGCTACTCTCGCTACGAAAGCGAGGACGTCCACAAAAATGAGCACATCACACCCCAAGTTAATGCCGCTTTCTCTTCGAGTCGTTTTCAAAAGCAAAGAAGGAGACTGTAACAGCCCCAGTATGTAATTAATTATAATATAGATGACCGGTGAAGTATAACGTCAACTAACGTAAATGAGTTTGATCTGCGGCTACCTGTGAATCACTTTTCACTCGTTATTAATTTCACAAAAGTATAACACTTAAGCCAAGCTAATGTTCTTATTAGGTATAATTATTATAGTGGCAGATTGATCAATAAAGTTCGTTGTTATTTCCACTTACTGGAACTCGTCGATAACCTACTAAATAAATAATGAGGATCCCTTTCAAACTGCAAATACCTATACATAATATATGCAACAGTTTCAGTATAGCTCAAGAAATTTAATATAATACCTTTCAGGGTACGTAATGTAATATGACCCTATTTTATGGGAACCAAAATTGCATCATTACCTAATTGTTTTCATTTGAAATTTACATCTCAACTCTGACTCTTGACGTTCGCTATCCTCTTAATAAAGTGTGTAGAGATAATAGGGAGTTGATGGGAATATCCTGTTATAGACAGTAGGAAAGACAGAGTTATAGTTTAAAGAGACAGTTATATTTATAGATTAGTCGTTTGGTTTGACTTTCCTATTATAAATGATATTAGCAATTATTTGGGAATGCAGTAGAAAAAAAAAGCTCGGCGTAGAAAAAAGAGTGCATTCCCAAATAATTGCTAATATCATATATTTATAGATATAGAGACAGTTATAGACAGAGAAATACGAAGTCGATGAAATGGGACAGGTAAATATTTTGTCATCTCAGAATCCTTTTCAAATTTAGAAGATTTTGCATGGCTTACTAGATAAAGATAACGAGGCACGTAAAAAATGTCGCTATGAATAAAAAGTTGAAGATTTTTGAGAGTGCAGAATTCCAGGCTGTGAGTGCATTGATTTCAACAAAAACAAAATTATGAATAAATTATGAAAAACATAATTATGAATAAAAAAAACAATGACGATGTTAAACAGTTATTTCAGTCAATCATGTATAAAATTCAGTCAAAATTTCAGTCAGAAATTCCAAAATAATGTTTCACCTATCATATAAGCCTTGATACTTTAATAATAGTGCAACCCTCTTACTCGCTTCGTTTTTAATTTTGAAAATGAACGGCCAAAAAGGGCGAGCAGAGAATATAACTGCTCTCGCTCCGTCCGGGTACCTGCTGATTCCTTTGAACCCGAAAGGAACGGAGAAGGTGGGTGTGGGTCAGTTCTGCGGCGAACTATCCACACCACAAAAAGAGAGATAAAAATGACAAATTTATAGTGATCGTCTAGCCTAAAAATTTACAATGAAAATACTGAAATCTTGACCTGCCCTACGCTGTGTCTTTTTAATTTTACAGGTCACACAACAATACAACTAATAAAATAAAAGTCAACAATTTAACAATAACAATAATTTATTGGAAATTTGTCCAATTAACCTAACAAAAATTCCCAGAAGAAATAATGTATCGTGAGATATACTTATATAGAAATTAATCAAAATTACTTACTAGAACATGCACATAATCATTAATTAGCATTATTACTTAAAAAAAATCCCTAAATCTATAAAAGATATAAACTTAGCCTCTTTTAGGCACTCATTAATAAATTTACATACTCCTAACCTCAATTATTTTGCCAAAACAGTACCTTCAAGAACTAAAGCTTATCTAAATCAACATCACTAACTTTCTTTAATAGACAAAATTCAATAATTAATTATTTACACTTTAACTTGAATAGTAGATATAACAAACAACTGGTCATTAGTTAATGACACATCTTGAAACTCCTTATAAAAACGTCACTTGGTCTTAGTATTATCCGATTCATGAAGATATAATTTAATAGGTAGATAAGATTATTATTATTACTTCTAGGGTAGGTTCAAAGCCCTTGTACTGAAGCTTGCGCTTATTGTACCCCTTTGGATAATTATCTCATCGGTCCCATCTCCCGAAAGTATTTCAGTATGAGTCCAATGGGTGCTTTTTAGGTGGTATGGGATTTCCTCCCGCTCCCCGCATCTCCTGTAATCCGGGATATTTTTTCACTCCTATTATTGAGAGGTGTAATTAGTGGGCAGTGTCCTGTTAGAAGTCCAATTGCCCATCTCAGCTGGTGCTTACTCAGCTTTTTCAGTTACATCTTCTATGCTCCCTCTTCCCTTTCCCCACCTAGTCGCTTGAACAGCTCCCCAGTTAGGCCTAGGCAAGGTCTGCATTGAAGTTGCTCATTTACATCTTCTCTGCTCCCTCTGCCCTTTACCCACCTAGTCGCTTGAACAGCACCCCAGTTAGGCCTAGGTAAGGTCTGCATTGAAGTTGCTCTATTTTCTCCCTTAGGTTTTTTCCCATGAGGAAAATTAGTTATTGGCCTTTTGTGTCAGGTTTTCTGTCCAAAAGGATCCACGTTTTATTAGTGGGCAGTGTTCTGTTAGAAGTCTAACTGCCCATCTCAGCCGGTGTTTACTAAGCTTTTTCAGTTACATCTTCTCTGCTCCCTCTGCCCTTTACCCACCTAGACGCTTGAACAGCACCCCAGTTAGGTTTAGGTAAGGTCTGCATTGAATTAGGTGTGTCTTGGTCCATATGGCCCACGAGTAATGGAGCTATTAAAGAAATACCATACGCAGAGCTCCATACGTATGGTAGGCATTTATTTTCGAAGGTGCGCCACTTCTTCGAGGTTGAATCCAGAAGGGACTGATCTACTATTCAGCCACGCATCCTTTTAGCCTGGGTTCCCGCCGTAGGATTTAGGTTTTTAAAGGTTGTCTCCTTTTGGTCCAGGCGTTAAAGCCTAGACCCCCGTATTCCTCTGTTCGCGAAATATAACCTCGACAACAGAGTTTTATGGTCTTTCGGAGAGTCCACCTTCGGACGTTCTCCGGCATCGTTATAACACCTGTGCAGACCTTTAGTCACGACACGACAACTAGGTTGGGGGAGGTGGTCCGCGGCAGGGCTTTGAGCTACCAGTCTGGAATTTTACCTCCGACAAGCTTTATCACCACTGCTAACCTTACTCACGTACGCTCATTGTAAGGCCTTCCCCCTATCCGCCACCTGGGGACGCACCCGATGGGTACTCAACCGCACGGGGGTAGATAAGATACCTTCTAACATGATGTATTTGTTCCCGGTTGAGTGAGACAACCAAGGAAAGATATGGAGGGTCTCTACTCACTCACTCCACCCGATGACTTGCATCTGCGTTGTAACAAAACCAAAACCAAAAAGACCAAACTTCGCTTCGTGAAAGACGCCAAACCAAATCAAACCAAACGTAGACCAAAAAACCATTATTATTTAACTCATTATCAGTAAGATGAGCCACAAATTAAAATCCAAATGGAAAACTGAACTTGAAATTAGTATCTATAATTAGAATCCGAAACTGGAACTAGAAATTATAATCCGAAACTAGAATCTGAAATTTGAACCCTGCAAGTCAAAAAACTTGTATAAATGTCTGAAATTTTTGCTTGCATTATCTCCTTACCGAGGCGGGCGCCTTCTTGCCTTCTCCTACGGGTTATTTCAAATTACTCTATGCGGCGGCATTCACAATGCCTTGTCGATCTCAAAACCACCTAATCGAATACAAAACAGAAATTAGCAATGCTAATATGATATCAAATTCTACTTTCATACCTGCTCTGATTAAACATCATTAATCATAATGAAACTTAAACTGGAACAGTAAACTTGCACCTTTATTCACCAAACACCAAAATACAAAAGAGAGCGACCGAATTTCTTCAGGCTTGAACCTGAAGGTTCTCTCCTCCCCTTTTAACATCGGTCGTTGCCAGATTCATTTCATCTGGAAAAACGGCTACACGACCATATGGACGGTTCTGGAAATTACCAACAAACTTGAGACACAACCAACTACCCGGCAACCTTGCACACATTCATTTCACCGATGGATATCCCAAACAGCTACTTCTGACATCTGATACAGATGGTTACTCGAGCAATGGACCAGAATATAAATAAACTAAAGGAAGTTCTAATAGTACAGCTGGCGCGTCATTAGGATGCCTTTCAATACTCTAAACAACCGCTTGGACTATTCCAATCTCGTCAGTAATATAATGGGAAAGCGCACGCTACAATAGAAAAATCAAAATAATTTGGTGATGATAATGTACTTGCTTTTCCTTTAAGTCGAAGCTTATAGTTTTAACGACCTGTAGGTCTAAATGGTACACATTGAAAAGTTTTAACTGATTCGAACCTGTTCGTAAATTAGCGCACTAACTTAAAAATTTTACAAAGACAACATGGAACTTCCTTATCCTTAAAGACCGTGCATACTGCACCTGGCGGGCCGTCGCGGACCGACATCAGCGTGAACCTGCATTCTGAGCGACATCGCATAAACCATCAACTTTGGCCAAAGTATTTCTGTTTTTGAGTACGTAGGTTGGGTCTGCAACATGGAAGTATGTAGTTCGGAGGAAAATTTTTTTATCGTAGCTATGTTGTGTTTTGAGTGACACAAACAGCTCTGAGGGTCGTTTCTGTTAACGGTACATATTGGTGCTAGTCAAATGTGCGATACTCGATTAAATAACACGGGTATCGCCACGGGCAGATTTGCTGGTTCAGTCCGTGCAGGTGTAGTGAGTGAATATTATAACGAACACCGCTCTGGAGAAATTCTAGTAATTACTTCTTGTAACATTCTAGTACACCATTTGCTTGTTTGTTTACATTCTTTATACTGGATTAGTCAATGACACGTTCGCGACAGTTCGACGCAGGTCTGGAATGACGTGTTGACAGCCGACGGGATTTCTGCAATCTACGAGAGTCGATAATGAACCTACTAGAATGTACCTACTGCTTCGCTGCCCCGTCGAGGGAACTATAAAAGAGCAGACTCGCGGCTGCGTGGGACAGTTTAGTTTGGACATAGAGTGAAGTGAAGACAGAGCACTCAGAGCAGTAACTAGTGGAAGCTGAACAGAGCAGTAGTGAAGTGTGAAGTAAGGGAGCCAGTAGTGATAGTTAGTACAAGTAGTAATTAGCTGTGTGTGTTTATTAGAATTAGAGGTTATAATTTGGATTAGTGAATAAAGTAATTTGTAAGACTTTTTGGTGGTGATTTATTATTGAGAAACCCGTAACAACTGGTGTCAGAAGCGGGATACGGATTCCAGCAAGAAGATTAATTAGTTAATGGGTAGATTAAGAAGTGGAAAGGAAACTGGAAGCGACAAAATGTCTGAGCAAATGTTGGAGGATATGATGTTACTGCTCAAAAACGGCCAGGAAGAGCAGAAAAGCATCATGAAGAAGCTTGAAGACGGCCAAGAGCAGCAAAGGTTATTGATGAAGCAACAAAAAGAAAGTGAAGAGAAGCTGCTGCAACAGCAGAAGGATAGTGAAGAGCAGCTGCTAAAAGTTATCCTGCAGCAAAGAGACGATTATGTGTGTGGACTAAACAAAGTGAAACAAGACATTGATGGTGTTCGTGATGAAGTCAATGGTGTTCGCAACGAAGTCGGTGGTGTTCGCGACGAAGTAAAACTAGTGGAAAATAAAACAAAACTGCTGGTAGAAGAAATGAAGAACGACTTCGAGACAAAACTCAGAACTCTGGAAAGTTCTGAGATGAAGCATTCTCCGGGTGCCGCACCGTCTAGCAGTTTTGGCGCGAAAGTGAAACCACCAGCGTACGACGGAACAACTCCATGGACTGCGTACAAGATGCAGTTTCAGGCTGCATGCATGGCCAACGGATGGAACGACGCAGAGAAGGCAACGGCACTGGTTCTTGCTCTTCGAGGACAAGCTGTGGACATGCTACAAACACTGCCGGTAGAACTGCACTCGAATTATGACCAATTGAGTGCAGCATTGGAACTTCGATTCGGCAATCGCCATATGGAGCAGGTGTTCCAAAATCAGTTGATGAGTAGAGTGCAGAAGCCGAACGAGTCGCTACAGGAGTTCGAAGCAGATGTCAACAGGATTGTCCATCAAGCCTACCCAGACTCGCCGCAGAACTTCAAGGAACAACTAGCCTCGCAAACTTTTGTCAACGGGATACGAGACACTGAAATACAGAAGATCCTGCGCATGTCACATTTGACAAAGTCCAGCGAAGCGTTAGTTAGAGCGCTTGAGATAGACGCAGCAATCAAAGCGTCCAATGGTAGGAACTTCTCCAAGGTACGAGCAGTGACAATCAATGAAGAAAAAGAAGAGGACGTGACTACCATATTGGAAAGGCTGAGTAAAATGATGGTGGATAAGCTCTCTGAGCAGTTTAATAATGGGAAAAGAGGTTGGACTCCGAGGAGGGACGAAAACAGGAAACAGTGATACCGTTGCGGATCCAGTTCACATTTTATTCGTGACTGTAAAGTTACCGAGACTCCGAGACGTGGTGGATCCCTGGAACGAAGACCAGGCAGGGACAGGAGCGGAAGCAGAGATAGAAGTGTCTCTCGAGAACGGGAAGCTCCTCGTCGGCGGCAGGAAAACTAACTTCAGCCAGTATGGAGGGGCGAATGCTGGCTGACAACAACAAGGCCCCCAAGATCGTTTCCATCCGAACACTCCAACGCCACGTAGACAGCCTAGCCGTTGAAGGGCAGATAAATGGGAAATCTGTTGCCATGGTACTCGACGCCGGATCATCGATCTCATTGGTAAGGAAGGACATGGTCAGTCCTGCTGTAATTCGGCATCCATCGAGGCGGGTCCAGTTAAAGACAGCGACAGGTGAAATCGCAGATATCATCGGCGAAGTAGATGGCCGAATCCAGCTTGGAGCCCTGGAACTGCGTCATACGGTTGTGGTAGCCGAGATTGAAGACGAATTTATCCTGGGACTAGACATCATTCAACAGCATGGACTGCGAATTGATCCTAAACAAGGTATCCTGAGATTGGGTGAAGAAGACTTGGTACTGAGCTCTAGAAAATCACAGAAGGTAATGACGAGACTCATTGCGAGTTCAACGACCACCATCCGAGGATTCAGCGAGCAGATAGTCCCGGCCAGACTGGAAGCAGATCTTGGAAGCTGCGTTGGGTTAGTCGAGCCATCCCCAGACAATAATAAGAACCTGATAATAGCCAAGACGTTAGTCAACACTAGCCGAGAGATTCCTGTACGTGTTGCAAATGTGTTTTCTGGCAGCGCTAGGATCAAGGAAGGTGACGTACTTGGAATTTGCGTACCAGTCAAGAGGATCAGCTGTTGCGAGAAGATGGAGGGCAAGGAGAAGGCAGATACAAGGAAGATGAAGATTGTCCTGCCGGAAGTTGACTTCGAAGAACTGTCAAAAGATGAGACAAAGTTGGCGAAAGAATTTTTGAAGAGGAACCAAGACGTTTTCGCAACAGGGAACATGAAGTTAGGCAGAACGGACATTGTGCAACACCGAATAAATACAGGCGACACCCAACCAATAAGACAAGCCCCAAGAAGACTGCCGATTGCGAAACAAGAAGAGGTATCAACCATGCTGGACCAGATGCTGAAAGACGGAGTAATTGAGGAATCCAACAGCCCGTGGTCATCGCCAGTCGTGTTAGTAACCAAGAAGGATGGAACAACAAGGTTTTGCGTCGACTATAGGAAGTTGAACGATGTTACGAAGAAGGACAGCTACCCGCTACCAAGAATCGACGACATTTTATGTACCTTGTCTGGCTCAACCTGGTTCTCAACCTTGGACCTGAAGAGCGGTTACTGGCAGGTTGGCATGCATCCAAATGACAAAGAGAAAACTGCGTTTTCTACTGGCACGGGTCTGTACAATTTTAAGGTTATGCCATTTGGTCTCTGCAACGCGCCAGCCACCTTTGAAAGACTGATGGAGATGGTACTCCGAGGGCTGACCTGGAAAACATGCCTAGTATAGCTGGACGATGTCATGGTTATGGGTTCCACTTTTCAAGATCACATCGACAACCTTCAGGAGATTTTCGATCGATTCAGAACTGCCAACCTGAAGCTGAATCCAGAAAAATGTTCGCTATTTAAGAAGAAGGTTGAGTTTTTGGGACATACCGTAACTTCTGAAGGAATCCAGACCTGTGACAGCAAAGTAGCATCGATTCGTGATTGGCCGACTCCTAAAGACAGACACGAAGTCCGAAGTTTCCTCGGTCTTTGTACATACTACCGAAGATTTGTCAAGAAATTTGCAGATGTAGCAGCTCCGCTCCATAAGCTCACCGAATTTAAGATGCCTTTCATCTGGGATGCCAAGTGTGAAGACGCTTTCCGAAGACTGAAAAAGGCTTTGATTTCTAGTCCGATCCTGTCATATCCTCAAAGAGAAGGAAAGTACGTACTTGATACTGACGCAAGTAATATCGGGATAGGTGCTGTTTTATCGCAAGTCCAAGAGGGAGAAGAGCGAGTCATTGAGTACTATAGCAAGACCTTGACAAAGCCTGAGAGGAACTACTGTACCACCAGGAAAGAATTACTAGCGATCATCAAATCGGTGGAGCATTTTAAGAATTACCTGCATGGGAATGAATTCCTGATCAGAACAGATCACGGCGCGCTCACCTGGCTGATCAAGATGAAGAACGTGGAGGGTCAGACTGCTAGGTGGATAGAACGACTACAGCAGTTCAACTTCAAAATAAAACATCGTGCAGGCAGATTACACCAGAACGCTGATGCACTATCAAGGAGGCCATGCGTGAAATGCTCACATTGTGAGCGGATTGAGGATAGCCAGAAGGAAGAGTGCGTTCGAAGGATCGTGATCAATGCAGATACAGGATGGACGATAGAAGCATGCAGGAAAGAGCAAGAAAAAGACGAAGACATCGGAGACATTTTAAAACGTAAAGAAGAGAATGGACCGAGACCAACGTGGGCAGAGGTTTCTCCACGTAGCCCAGAATATAAAGCTCTATGGTCACAATGGGAGTCGCTGCAAATCGAAAATGGTCTGCTGAAGAGAGCCTGGGAGGTGCCGACGGAAAGAAGATCGTCATGCAGTTGGTGGTTCCAAGGGGTAAAGTTTCGAAGATTCTCGAAGTAATCCATGGAGGTACATCAGGAGCTCACTTCGGAGTGAACAAAACACTAGCGAAAGTTCGAGAGAGGTTCTACTGGGTGAACTGCAAGGACGATGTCGAAGCCTGGTGCCGTAAGTGCGAGAAATGTGCTGCAAGCAAGGGCCCAAGCAGAAGACTGACAGGCGCTATGAAGCAGTACAACGTCGGAGCCCCATTTGAGAGGATAGCCATAGACGTAGCAGGTCCTTTTCCAATCAGTGACAGCGGCAATCGCTATATCCTGGTTGCCATGGATTATTTCAGCAAGTGGCCTGAAGCATACGCCATAGCGAACCAAGAAGCTGCTACAGTTGCGAGAGTCTTGGTGGATAATTTAATTAGCAGATTTGGCGTACCTTTAGAGTTGCATTCAGATCAAGGACGAAACTTTGAATCCCAAGTTTTCGCAGAAATGTGTAAACTGCTCGGGATAAACAAGACAAGGACTACACCTCTCCATCCACAATCTGACGGTATGGTAGAACGGTTTAATCGAACAATGGAGGAACATCTGTCGAAGGTGGTGAGCAATAATCAGCAAGACTGGGACCAGTACCTGCCTTTGTTGCTGATGTCGTACAGGGCAGCCATCCATGAGACTACAGGGCAGACACCAGCCAAAGTTGTATTCGGTAAGGAGATTCGGCTACCCTGTGATTTGGTGTACGGTTCACCAAGCAGTTCACCATCGGAGATCAGAAATTATGTCGACGAATTAAGAAACTCCATCGCAGAAGTGCATTCCCTAGTCAGGAGGAAGATCAAGTTGGCCAGCGACCGAATGAAGGCGAGGTACGACTTGAAGGCAAACTCCGGCGGCTTCACAGAAGGAGACAAAGTGTGGTTTTATAATCCAACTAGGAAGAAGGGTTTGTCGCCTAAGTTTATGCCATCCTGGGAAGGGCCTTACACAATTATTAAAAGGATAAACGACGTGGTGTATAGGATACAGCGGAGCGGAGCCCCCAAGTGCAAGATGAAGGTAGTCCACCTGAATCGTCTGGCACCCTACTGTGGAGACAGCGAATAAGTCCGTTCGAGCGGGACGCTCGAAAATAGAAAGGGGGCAGTATAACGAACACCGCTCTGGAGAAATTCTAGTAATTACTTCTTGTAACATTCTAGTACACCATTTGCTTGTTTGTTTACATTCTTTATACTGGATTAGTCAATGACACGTTCGCGACAGTTCGACGCAGGTCTGGAATGACGTGTTGACAGCCGACGGGATTTCTGCAATCTACGAGAGTCGATAATGAACCTACTAGAATGTACCTACTGCTTCGCTGCCCCGTCGAGGGAACTATAAAAGAGCAGACTCGCGGCTGCGTGGGACAGTTTAGTTTGGACATAGAGTGAAGTGAAGACAGAGCACTCAGAGCAGTAACTAGTGGAAGCTGAACAGAGCAGTAGTGAAGTGTGAAGTAAGGGAGCCAGTAGTGATAGTTAGTACAAGTAGTAATTAGCTGTGTGTGTTTATTAGAATTAGAGGTTATAATTTGGATTAGTGAATAAAGTAATTTGTAAGACTTTTTGGTGGTGATTTATTATTGAGAAACCCGTAACAATATCTTGTATATTTAAAATAAATAGTTCAACCGATTTATTTTGACATCAACTTTAAAGATGTTGCTTTGTAGCCTCGTAACAATTAACTTGAAGTTACCGAAAGCTAATGTATAGCTTGCTATCTATATCTTGCTAATCTATAGTAACTAATTAAAATTGAACCTAGCAATTTCCTTGTATAAACGTCAAATGTTCAGTAAAATCTTACAGAGAAATTTGAGTATGTATAAAGTATCAGTATTCTAACGGTATGTTAAGGCAAAGCAACAATTGAAATCGCCCTCATTATTCCTTCTCTAAAAATCAGGAAAAGTTATTTCTCGCAGTGTCAGACCCATATTTTGATAATACAGGGCTTTCTAAGATCAGTGATTATCTGGCATATCAAGGAGTAATTAATGTCTAGGACTTATGTATGCAACCTGCAACGGGGCATCAGAGTGGCAACAAAACATCAATAATTTTAGTAAGGTAAATAACTAACTACAAATCTAGCCAAAAAATGAAACCAAATGATTGAATATTTCACTATTCGAACTGTTTTAAAAATTAAATTTTGTATCAAAAAATCGTATCGCGTCGGTTATTACAGTGGAAAAGTGGGATTCTTTGAAGATGAGTATAAGTAGCTACGTTACCTGTATCTGCTCACTTCTCTACATCTTTATGAAAATGCTGTATTAATTTGAGGCATTAATTTTTGTATATATGGATAGTCCTTTCGTGAAAAAGTTTCACGTCAATATAATAAAAGGGATAATGTAGGGTTGTTCACGGCGTATGGGACGGACCATTATGGCTATGTCCCGTGATTTTCAGGAAATGTTTTTGTAGTGAATTGGATAGAAACCCCTTAAAGCGACATTTTAAAATTATTATATTCATATTGTACAGAAGTCCCAAAAATAAAACACATAAATCAAAGCTGCACATTATTAAAAAAAAATTGTATTTTGATTCGAATACATATAATTTTTTTATTAATTAAGTGTGCGTTAGTATAAATAAGTAGATACAATGCGTTTTTCGAATTTGACCTGTTTGATTACACTGTTTCCAAGTTCGATCACTTGATATCAGAATCTAGCAATAATCATAATAATGTCTGTGAGTGCACTTTACTAGGCACTTCCTTTAATGTAATTTCAATTATCAAGGACGATGACGATATAATAACCTTGATGACAAATTTGTTTAATCAAGCGGTATTTTCATCAAGTGACTGTTCAAATTTACTATATTTGTTTTCTTACATCCTTGGTAAAACAAAACAGATAAATATTTTTACACAGTTCAAAACCATTGACTTTTTAGCTACTGAGTAGATACTCACAACATGACAATATTACATAGTCTAGATCAAAGTGTTTTATCTATTCGCAGTCATAATCACGGCTATTCTGTGAGTATTTTTCATATCAGTTGATAGATACCAATTATTGATATCAAATAATAAATAATAATAATTCTTATACAGGCTGCGCAGAAAGTCTGGCAATGGTCCAATAAATATTTCAGTTTTGAGAAAAAAAAAATTCAAAAACAGGTCAATTTTGTAATTTAATTTACTTTCTATTGATGTAAAAAAATTATACATGGTGTTCCTTGACTCAGTAATGCAACATTGCCTATTTCTTTTTAGGACACCCTTTTGTATATTTGTATTTTCATATTTCCTGAGAAAGTCCAATAAAAACGGTTTTTACAGTTGTGGTTTAAATTAATTTGTTTTTGAGTTATAAACAAATGAAAATCGCAAGTTTTCATTTTGAAAGCGGTGTACATCGGAAACGGCTCAATATATCGGGAAAAAGCTTACATGTCCCTATTTTAACTTTTTATGTACTATTCTAAGATGTAGATAAAATTTTTATACAGGGTGATGAAAACTCTTATGATTTTTGTCACCCTGTATAAAAATTTCAAGTATAGTTGGACCAGAGATATAACGAAACGACTTCTGTCATTTTATCAATTTTTGGATTATTGAAATATTGTTGAAGTCATAAAATATGACAGTTTAACAATTAGATTTTTTCGTTATATCTCTTGGTCGACAATACGCTGTAAGATAACACTTGAAAAGTGAAGATAGGGACATGTAAGGCGTTTTGCGATATCTTGAGTCGTTTCCGATGTACACTGCTTTCAAAATTAAAATTTAAGATTTTCATTTGTTTATAACTCAAAAACTAATTATTGTAAACCGCCAATGTAAAAACCATTATTATTGTATTTTCTCAGGAAATATGAAAATCCAAAAATATACAGGGTGTCCTATTAAAAAAATAGGCAATGTTGCATCACTGAGTCAAGGAACACTCTGTATAATTTTTTTTTAATCAATAGAAAGTAAATTTGACACAAAATGGACCTGTTATTGCATTTTATTTTAAACTCAAAACTGAAAGATTTATTGGACCGTTGCCAGACTTTCTGCGCACCCTGCATAAGTATCTAATATAAGATAATCGCAAAAATGGCTGAGCAGTATAAATAGCAGTACAGAAGGATTCTAATGTAATGTCCGTCCTATCCAAACAGCGATTCAAAAGTTTTGTTCCATGAACACTAACTTCATCACTGAAAAGCATCAGTGTGAGCACTACTATGATGATGCCGGGATCGCTAACCTTCTCCACCTCCTTGTCGTTGATTTCGTTGTGATATCTGAAAACAAAAACAGGGCGGCATTTAGCGTCAATCTCTACGTACCGATCCCTGCATGAGCTCCGGGTACAAACTGACCTTCAACAAAATACTGTAGAGTCTAATCCGTGCAGATCTCGGATATTTAACAGACATTTGAATTCAAGACGGAGGACATGGATGCTTTTCCCAATATTCAAGAGAGTCAGCTTCCTCGAGGAGGCTGACCTGATATGGTTAATGTAGCACGATTAGATGTGAGCCACAATAGATCTTTGGTCGCAGTGGATGTATCACAATCACGACAAATCTAATCTCATCTAAAATTCGATTCATTTGAATGACAACAAAATCTGGGATGCCTTATGCTTTGAAATGATAGCTACACAAAGCAGGTATAGATTTTTGTAAACAATGATATAATACGCTATAATGTTAATAATAATATATATAATATATTATAATATGAAAAATTAATACCACCTACAGATAATTTGAAATCAAAATAACTTTTAAAAAACAATTGAAAATTTGATTGAAAATTGTAAGCGACAATAAATGTTCAATTAAAAAAAAAATTCAAAAGTGGTGCTCCGTTTGCAACTTGGTATTCAGTGATGTAATCGATCAATAAGGTGTTAATATTAAATCTTAATAATAATATTAAACATAAATATTAAATGAAAAAAATATCATATTTATTTCTTTTTCGGGAGGTAGTTTTTCATCTTGCATCCAAAAATAATAGATAATACCAAGTTATTTGCCAGTTACGCGACTTTTTACTAACCCTGTATAATGAAGCAATTTGTAATTACTGAGGTACGTAAACACTAAAATTACGTAAACACTAAAGTCGTATGGTACAACCGCTCTCTGAATATACATCATGATTTGATATTTTATTACAGGACATAAAAGTATTTACCTACATATTAGATGTTGTGAAGACTGCGTATTCACAATATTTTCCTTGGGGACTTCTCGTTGACTATTATTGACGAAAGAAAATGCACGATAATAATCTGTATATAAAATTAACGTCAGCACCGATTTGAAATATATTGCGAAATACTGAACAATATTTTAGGTTTCTCACTACTGTACACATAACAAATAATTATGTCAATATAAGACTTTTAGTTATAGTACGATTAAGTTTAAAGAGTCATATATTATGTATCGATTAAGAATACACATCCTTCTGATAGTTCGATTTATTTTGTTTCATTCACGTGGCTCTCATAGAAACCGTCAAGTTTGTCTTAACACTCCATCCCGCATAAATACGTCAACATTGGTTTTGAATGAGAATTAAGTGCGCAACACAGAGGATAGAATGTCGATTACGTGAATAAATTTTATGTAGTTGTCAGTGGCTGTCAAATTGTCTTAAAACGTTCAATTCATTGTTTAAATGATTCCTTTAATAATTTACGCTCGTTCACACGTTTAAATTTAATTGTTTGATATTATGTTCTGGTGAATTGAAAAATCTTAATTCGAACGGTTAGCATGACGTCACCTATAACTTTTTAAACTTAATCGTACCATAGCAGGCGCTTTCACACAAATAATGTACCTAGGTAATTCAACAGTTAAGCGCTATATTATTAGGCGATCATTAGATTATATTATTTACCAGTGTGTAATCTTTTAGATATATCAGCTTCGTTCTCATAAAGAGAAGAGAATATCCAGGGTTATCCCGAAATGGCGGACACGGACAGCACCAGAGCATCTATTGTGGATATAAAGTTTTATTTACTTTTCTCCAATATGGCTCCTTTAAGAAAATATGACCACTTTTGTAGAAAATAAAGTCACAACACTGCACTGGATAGCTTTCTTCAGGCAGAAAAATAATGTGTAGGTCTACAATACCCACATAGATGTTACCACGGAAACATATGAAATGGAAACACAACAAAGCTTCAAACAATAATCGTTGCGCGGATACATATATTCGATAATATTATGCAAAATCTCGAATTCGAACAACGATGCCACATTGAAAAATTTTGTTGAACACAGGGAATAGGGAATAGGTAAACTTTGAATGCCTGTAGTTCCGTTCCCGATAATAAAAAAAAATAAAAAGCAAACACTATCGTAATAGTTATGTCAAATCGTGTGCTTTGCCAGTGCAGGTTGTTTAAATTTGACCGCCATTCGATTTAAATTTTAGAAAAAGGACAGCCTGTATCTCGGTAACGAAGCCGAGGAACACATTTTTGTTTTAAATTTACATTCTTTCTGAACATCCTCTACAACACCCTGTATTCCGTGTCCGCCATTTCGGGATCACCCTGTATAAAAATAAAATCAATCTTCACCATGTGTATATTTCGATTGAAGGAAATATACTTATTTCTCGAAATAATTATTTTTCATTTTCAAACAAGTATGTTTTAATTTATTTGACATAAAATGTACCTACAATAATAATTGTAAAAATTATATTAATGAACTTTCAAATTTGACAAGTGTAGAAGATATTTTACAAGTGAAGAAAATGGAGATGACAAGCACTTGTAACTAATCACTTGTAACTTGTCAACTTGTAACTTGTCTATCAAGAGGTTCTTTACTGTGGGTCTGGTTTACACACCAAAGTCGTTATAATTTATTCGATTATCAGTAATTTTTATTTTTTAATGTCACAGAAAACAGAAAATATTACAATCATAAAAACGAGACAATAATAATGAGACAATGATATTGAGACAATGAGAATCTTTTTTTTTCTTCCTCTTAACCGCTACCGTCTTCTTCTTTTTCTTTCCATCGCTGCGCTACAGTACTCCCCTCCGAATAAACAAGCACATTCAATGTGCGAGTTAGGGAGAATCTTTGATCAAAAATCTTACTTTCTTTGGCAACTTCTCAGGACTTGAATTTGTTTTGCAAGTTGTATAATCATGATCATGAAAAATTGCATCTCGTTTTGGATGAATGCAGGTTTGAGACGGTCAATAGATATCCAACTGTCTCGATTGTTCATCTTAATTTTAATTGTTTTGTCTCTCCTTTCAAGCACGTCAAACGGCCCGTCATTTGGTGGAGTAAGAGGTGCTGCAACTGCATCGTTTCGACAAAATACGTTTGTACACGTGAGGATGTCTTTCGGAACGAAGATGTGTGATGTCTGATGACGTGGCGAGATTGCTTTCATTTTCTGGACGTGCTGTCTGAGTTGTTGCGCAAATAAATTTTCTGGATTGGTCGAAGTTGGCTCCGAGAAGAACTCACCAGGTAAACGTAGCGGTGCTCCATAAACCAGTTCGGCAAATGTGCAATTCAGGTCTGCTTTTAGTACAGATCTAAGACCTAACATGACGGTTGGTAAGCTCCGAATCCAATTTCTGTCATCACTTGCCATTAACGCTGCTTTCAATGTTCGGTGGAAGCGTTCCACCATCCCATTGGACTGTGGGTGATATGGCGTAGTTCGTATATGCGCGGTTCCTAACGTTTTCAGAAAATCTTTGAAAGCACTTGACATAAATTGTCTACCTTGATCGGTGGTGATTACTGAAGGAGTGCCAAAGCGAGGGATGTTTTCTCTGTAGAGCGTTTTGACTATTGTTTCCGCTGTCATGTCTGCCAAAGGATATGCTTCTGGCCATCTTGTATACCTATCCACACATGTCAGTAGATATCTGTGTTGGTTGACTAACGGAAGTGGGCCAACGAGGTCAACTTGTAAATGGGCAAATCTTGTCGAAGGATCATTGAATTTTTGGATAGGAGATTTTGTATGTCTCTAAATTTTTGAACGTTGACATTGAATACATTCCTTGGTCATTTTTGAAATTTCTTGACGCATGTTGGGCCATACAAAACGTTCGGAAATTAACTTAACGGAGGCTTTCGTACCTGGATGTGCCAAATTATGTAAGGCTTTAAAAATGACCGTTCTGTAGTTCAAGGGAATGAATGGCCGTATGCGATCAGTTGTTGTATCGCAATAAATGTCACAGTTACCAAAATGATGTAATTTCAATTTCAAGCTGGAGCTGTTTGGATTTTCCAGACATTTTTGGAGGTCAGAATCGTTTTTCTGATGCATTTCTATTACACTGTAATCAATTTTGAATTGGAGATTTTCAATTCGAGATAATGCATCAGCAACCTCATTTTCTGATTCCTTGATGTACCTGATGTCTGTGGAAAATTCGCTGATAAACTGCAGATGTTGGGTCTGTCTTGGTCTTGGTGATCATTTTTCAGGTTTGTGGTTAAATGCATAAATTAATGGTTTGTGGTCTGTGAAGATCACAAATTGACGGCCTTCCAGCAAATAACGAAAATGTTTGATTGAATCATATATTCCCAAGAGTTCTCGATCATAAGTTGAATAATTCTGTTCTGCCATGGAAAGTTTCCGAGAATAGAAAGCAAGGGGTGATGTTATGCCATTCTTAGTTTGATGGACAACAGCCCCTATCGCGACAGAGGAAGCATCAGACGTGAGATGAATTTCTGCTGTCTCATCTGGGAAGCTCAACTGTTGCGCTGAAGTTAGAAGTTTCTTGAATTGCAGGAAAGCGTCGTTTTTTTCTGAGCTCTATTCGTATATACTTTTATCATTCTTTTTATTGGTAAATGTATTCAAAATCAGCTGTAATTTTGCAGCATTTGGAATAAATCGAGGGTAGAAATTTACCACGTCAAGAAATCGTTTCATTTCACAGTTGGTATTTGGTTTCGGGTAATTCTGTATTGTTCGGGTTCTACTGATGGATGGTCTTATTCCACCGCGGTCAATTGTATGACCTAGAAAGTCTAGAGACTCTTGGCGCAGTTGACATTTGTCAAAATTAACTTCCAAGTTGTTATTTCTAAGGACATCAAATATGGCTTGAAGATGACTCTCATGTTCACTATTTGTTTGTGAAAAAATTAATATGTCGTCAATATATGTATGCGAAGCAAAATGGGAATGGTTGCAGTATCTGATTAATGAATCTTTGGAATGTTTGAGACGCGTTTCTGAGACCAAACGGCATCTTTAAGTACTCAAATAGGCCAAACGGAGTTACGACTGCAGTTTCCATTTTTGCTAAAAATGAGTTTTTTATACAAAACAATAGAGTGAGGTGTCGCCGATCGAATGCAGAACTAATCTAAGTCCTAATGATTCTATTTATCCCGTATGCGGTAAATTACAAATAAGCCTATGTCCAAGGGTGTGCTCAAATTTTTAGTGCAGAACTATTCTAAGTTCGCGAGAAAAAACCTATGTCAATGCCCCAGTAAATAATTTTCAATGCAGAACTATGCTTATTACCATAAGGTAACCTATGTTAGTGTTGTGTTAGGACTTATACTAGTTCTGCTTTCAAATAACATCCTATGTCCAACAAATGGTGGACTTAGGTTAATTCTGCTTCGTAATTTTGAAAAACTATTTTTATTTACCGATCAATGCCCATTTAGCTCTAACTGCAAGATAACCTTCAAGGATATACTGTTTTTGGAACAAATAGAAGGTTTGCGGCTTTTATTGCTAAGCGAACATTGAGAGTTTTGATCTTGAGCTAATAAAATGAACTCTCAGAAGTATACTATGTCCAAAACACACAACTAACCTAAGTCCAGAAAATGGACTTGGAATACTTATCAGCTAAAAAAATATTCTATGTCCATCTTTTTTCTTTAACTTATACGTTTCATATTTAATTCATGCTGTAATTGAAACTGTGCATATTTAAAATACTTGTACAAATTTATATTAAAATATGTGTGTAATTAAAGCAGCTAGAGAAAAAAAACGTTTCCTGAAAAATGTAGTTTTGTTTTTGTTTTGAAGACTTGGGCTAGTTCTGTTTTAAGGTGACGATATATCTTCACGCTTCATTGGTATGTTATGATACGCTCTCTTGATATCAATCTTGCTGAAGATCTTCGATCCTTTCAAGTTTGCAGCAAAATCATGGAGATGCGGAAGAGGGTAGCGATCTGGAGTAGTCTGTTTATTCAAGACCCTGTAGTCTCCACAGATCCGCCACTGGCCATCTTCCTTCTTTACCATATGAATTGGACTACTCCACTGACTGTTGGACAATCTACAAACACCAGATTTAATTAGGTCATCAAATTGTTCTTTTGCTGCTTGGAATTTGTCGGATGGTAGTCTTCGTGCACGAGCATGACACGGTTTTCCGGTCGTTTCCATTGAATGTTCATTGATTATGGAATCGTTAATTGGATGTAATGAAGCAACATTTTCGCTGATTACATTTACACTACCATAATATATACTGATCACCGCAAGTGAGTCTTTTGTTCTTTAGATCGACACCAATGCCAAATTTGGTTAAGAAATCAGCCCCGATAATCGCGTGTGGGATCTCTGCAATTACGAAAGGGAATCGATAGGTTTATTTTCCAAGTTTGATGTTGCAAATCAATTTTCCAAATGTATTTATCACTGTACCATTTGCTGCTAATAATGGTTGTGATATTGACCTGATAGATTTAGAGCAATGCTTTTACAGGAACGACACAGCCTTCTGCACCAGTGTCTATTAAGTATCGACGATTTGTTTGGGAGTCCCTGATAAAAAGGCGGCACGGTGAAAAAGAATTCACGACCGGTCTGTCACCGACCGCACTGACAAACCGGCGTTCTCGTTTTCCGAGAATTTACACGGCGAACGGCACTTCGTTGCTCTCGTACCAAAAGTTGCGTGGTACCAACAGACTTCACTATTTTGGTTGTATGATCGGTTTCGACTCTGGGATCGGTGTCTTGAGTGTGAACGATAACCTCTGCCTTGAGATAAATCTCGTGAACGTGAAGAACGGGCGTTGTCATTAAGTTGCTTTATGGCAGTTGTTACCTCGGATAGTGTGTTTGTGATACAAGTCAGTTGCTGGAACATATATTGTAGGGGTACATTGTTGCTGTTACTTTGTGATGCTTCCGAAACTTGTCCCTGAGGGTTTGCATCAGCAATGGAGTCTGCCAGCTCTGCCAGTCCATCCAAATCTTTCTGTCGAGCCAGCCACAATGGACGCAGGACCTCATCTGGTATGACAGTGCCAGCTAAACATCTGAGATGTCTCAAAAATTGTGACGGTTTTCTGTCTCTTATGTCTTCATGTTCCAGAAGACGTTTTGTTTTCTGGTCTTGTGATGTGCTTAATCTTCTTATTAACTCATTTTTAAGTTTTTCATATTTACCAGAAGCAGGAGGATTTATTAACACGTCTCTCACCTCTGAACAGTACTTTGGGTCGAGTGAACTGACTAAGTAGTTGTACTTTGTGTCGTCAGATCTGATCCCCGCGATGGAAAATTGTGATTCCACATTTATGAACCACATTTGAGGATCGCTTTCCCAGAATGGAGGGATCTTTATTGCCACCCGATGGATCTCCGGCGTCTGCCCTTGCATAGATGTTAAAGGTGGATCAGGATTACCACTGCCTGAGGAAGCTGCTGCAGTTGAACTGTTGTCTTCTGGCGGAGGCATGCTTGGTACTGGTGCTAGTTCAGAGAGGTGCCTTGGATCATATCACGTCGGGGTCACCAATTTAGTGTGGGTCTGGTTTACACACCAAAGTCGTTATAATTTATTCGATTATCAGTAATTTTTATTTTTTAATGTCACAGAAAACAGAAAATATTACAATCATAAAAACGAGACAATAATAATGAGACAATGAGAATCTTTTTTCTTCTTCCTCTTAACCGCTACCGTCTTCTTCTTTTTCTTTCCATCGCTACGCTACAGTTCTATCTCAAATTAAAATGTCCTCACAAGAATTTCATACAGAAAGCCTTGATACGGGACAACAATGATGAAGACGACACACCTACCGCATGTTTACAGAAGATCAATTCTGGATCGAAAGCTACTCTCAAATATTTGGTCAAGCCGGAACGAGTCAGTTGACATTCAGCTTTAACGTAAAATAATAAAATTTCATCTTTGATGCGAAGATGACACTTTGACACTTTGCTGGATTTATCGACATTTGAAGATACATTATTTGTAGTGCAACATTCAAGTACGACATTCAGATCAGTCTGGAAAGCCGCTGCATCGTGCATGCAGAAAATTGGACGGAGAATTTCAACGTATGGAACTCCAGAGGTTGCAACGAAAATACATGAATTTAACCAATTTTATAAGCAACGTAAAGCTGTGATCTAAAAAGAGACGCCACTGGTGGAGCAATAAAGAAAGTTTTACTAAAATATGTGGCTACATATTCTGTTAACATTCACACCAAAATAAAAAAAAAAAATTATTACTAAAATTGAAAAAAAAAAATCTAAACTATACAGGGTGCACCATATATCCTTCTCTATATTGCCATCTCCTGACGCTAACAGATACAGAGTCGGTTAAACAAGTCCAAAGAAGCGCAATTTTGTGGCCATCTCGAATCATTCAAACAATACAAAATATCTGTGACCGTTCCTGAAATATCCTAAAAAACTGAAAAATCGAGATTTCTTATTTTTGCCATATCTTTTTTATTATTGGAGATTAATTTATAATTTTTTGTGGGCTTACATAAGTCGGCAAGAGCTACCCCATCTGACATTTAAAAAATTTCCAAAGCCGACTAGATCCCAGAATTATTTTCATAGTCAACTTTCGTTTTTCTTATGGCCACCATATTGTTTTTCATGTTGTTCGCTATAAAAAAAATCATAAAAACTAAAAATTATTAAACTTCAAAAAATAAACTTAAAAATTTTTTATTCTTCTTTTTTCTTTACAAAAAATACAACTTTTTAGACCGAATTTCATAGATAAATTAAAAACCTTCTTGCGCATCAATCGCAGAAATAGTGTATTTTTATGCGATTCAATTCTGAATATTTTCACCGCTTTTTAAATTGGCTTTCTGAAATTTTCCATAGTCAGGTCATATTAGCGTAGTGGTTTACTGAGAAAATTTCATTTCATTTAGTTTGAAAACGTGTCTTGGAATGGATTTTTAAATTTAACAAAATAAAAAAAAATTGACAAATTTTAAAAATTTTTCCCTTTTCCTGTGTCCGCCACTGGCTAACTTTACTTAAAAAATACTATTCTTTACATACACTACCTTTAATAAATTCGCAAAAAGTGAAAGGGGAATTTTGAAAACCGAAAATTTGAAATTTTAGAGGAATAAACATCATGTAAAAATATTCGAATATCTCCGCCATTTTTGTTATTTCCTTCTTGAAATTTTTCAGAGTTAGGGGTTATTCGTGTAGTTGTCTACTGGAAAAACTTCAGCTCAATTCCTTCAAAAAAGGCTCATAAACGGTTATAGAAATTTAGCCATTTTTACCCTTTTCTACCCACGCCACTGGCTGATTAATGAAAAATATGCAAATTTTACTGCATTAACTCAAATTTAAAATAATTTTCTTCCAATCGTGTTAATTTGGTTTAAATTTGTTTTTCTAACTCGCTTATAGGTAGGTAGGTATAGGGGTTCAAAATCTGGCAATTTTTTCTAAAATTGAAAAGGCCGCCATTTGAAACGGCTCGATTTTACTCAAATACAGTACCAGACGACTCCTTGCGGCTATCTTATTCATAAAAAATTTCAGCCCCCTAGATTGAAAACTGCGACCAGAAACCGTGCCTCATAGACGGTTTTTGTTTTTAATTTGGAGGGACACCCTGTAGAAGTAACGCAGCTTTAGGGACTTTTTTTACGAAAATCAAATGTCATTTCAAAGTTTCACAAGGGTAAAAAATTTCGTTCACTAATCCTTAAATATGAAGCTACAGCAGCGGTTTTAAAATTTTAAAGAAATAAACATCATAATGAAAATTTTTTGGGAAAACTCCCCACCTAACTACCAAAAAAAAAGAATTATATCTTCCCGTGGTTTCGAACCCACATCAACAGTTTATAAAACATGCGTGTAATGAACTGAACCACGGTGGGTCTCGAGTTTGTAGTGCTGATAGATAGGTATATGTAGTACGTCAGGTTATTATACACCTACACATTTTATTTTTTAAACTGGTCGTATCTTTGTTATTAAAAAACCAATTTGAATACTTTTTTCACCTGCATGTAGGTGATTTAATTGTTGTTGCGTTTGCTCTTCTAATTTTCAGAACCATTCATAATTGAATGTGAAAAAAAATAAAAAAGAAATTGCGAACCATTTCATCGATTTAATAAGTGCAAGCTAATTTTGCACAAGCGAAAAACTTTTTTGTTTTTCGTTTAAAGTGCTACATTAATCGAGGCGAATTGAAGCTAAGACATCAAATTATATGTTAAAGCAAAAAAAAATTGAAAATTTCGATTCAACTTCTTCAAAAATGGACTCATAAACGGTTATAGAATTGACACATTTTCACCCTTTTTCCTACCCACGACACTGGCTTATTAATGGAAAATATGCTAATTTTATTGCATTAACTCAAATTTCCAATAACTTTCTTCAAATCCTGTTATTTTGATTTCAAAGTTTTTTTGCCATCTTGCTCATACGGGGGCTCAAAAAATTGGAAATTTTCCGAAAATTCAAATGGCTGCCATTTTGAAACGGCTCGGCCGATTTTGCTCAAGTGCAATACCAGACCACTCCTTGTGGATATCTTACTCCCACAAAAATTTCAGCCTCCTAGATTCAAAACTGCGACCTGAAATGAGATGACAAAAACCGGGCTCATGGAATTTTGAAGGGACACCCTGTAGAAGTGATGGGACTTTTGGAAATTTTTTCAACGAAAATCTAACGTCATTCGAATAATTTACAAGAATCCAAAATTTCGTTCACTAATCTTGAAAGACAAAGCTACAGGAGCGTTTTGAAAATCGAAATTTCGCGATTTTGGAGAAATATATATATATATAAATATATATATATATAAATATAAAATATTGATAATTATGTTGGGATAACAGCCAATTAAACAAGCAGGTTTTCTCTTTTTTCTTTTTAATCAACCCAAGCTTTCGAGCTTTTCTTTAGCTCTTCGTCAGGGGTAAGAAATTGAGTAAAAATTGAATATGTTTGTTAATCATTTTCATGGACAAGTGTAGATGATAAAAACATACAAATATGAACTAAGAAACCAAATAAAAATTAAATAACATAAGAAAGTTAATTCCAAAAAAGGTTTAAAATAATTTAGAAGCTTTTTACATTTTTTTAAGAATAATTTTTATTTAAATTTTTGAAGGATATTTTTTTATTATAATTTAAAAAAAAAAAAAAAAAAAAAAAAAAAAAAAAAAAAAAAAAAAAAATCCTTCAAAAATTTAAATAAAAATTATTCTTAAAAAAATGTAAAAAGCTTCTAAATTATTTTAAACCTTTTTTGGAATTAACTTTCTTATGTTATTTAATTTTTATTTGGTTTATTAGTTCATATTTGTATGTTTTTATCATCTACACTTGTCCATGAAAATGATTAACAAACATATTCAATTTTTACTCAATTTCTTACCCCTGACGAAGAGCTAAAGAAAAGCTCGAAAGCTTGGGTTGATTAAAAAGAAAAAAGAGAAAACCTGCTTGTTTAATTGTCTGCTATCCCAACATAATTATCAATATTTTATAGTTACCTACACAGCCAAAACAAATCTAATATTTTTATATAAATATATATATATTTAAATTATGAATGTAGTAAAACACCGTTATTTTTAATTATTTGAAAATTAGGTAAAGGCAAGCGGTGTGTCGCAAATAAAAGGTATGATCCTTTTTTGTTAAACTCAATATATTTCGATCTTAATTTAGATCTTCATCAGGAGAACTGTAATTATAAGAAATCAATATTTTTTCAAAAAATCTTAAGATAAATACTTACAACAAATGATCAAAATAAAATTAGCATCTTTAAAATTCTAAAAATCTTCATAAGGTAATGTTAATAAAGTTCGTTTTGTAAATTTATGCCAAAAAACCATTTAATATTTATAAATATCAACATTTAAGAATAATTTTTATGAGAATTTAGAAAAAAATTTTTGATATATTTTATGACATAAAAGTTTTGAAGTTTTTTAACATTGTGAATAATGGATTATTTTCTCAAAAATCAAAACAAAGGAATCTAAACAGTACTACTTTAACAGTTATTTTTATATGTTCATTAGTTATTTATTTATTTATGAAATTAGGTAGGTACCTGTCTATAAATTGTTTAAAAATTTTTGTGTTTTTCAAAGTCTAAAATATAGCTATATATTCTATTTAAATTTTGTATATCTGATTTTAAATTTATACAGTTATCGATATTTTCATTTATGTGACACATTTCTAAAAATCGTCTGTTAAAAAGATTACTTTCTGTTTCTAATATTTTAATATTTTCAAAATCCATTTCACAGTTAGTATTATGTACATGGTTGGCTAACGTGCATCTATTTGGCCTAAGTCTAGAGTCATTTGTTGTAAGTATTTATCTTAAGATTTTTTGAAAAAATATTGATTTCTTATAATTACAGTTCTCCTGATGAAGATCTAAATTAAGATCGAAATATATTGAGTTTAACAAAAAAGGATCATACCTTTTATTTGCGACACACCGCTTGCCTTTACCTAATTTTCAAATATATATATTTATATATATATTTCTCCAAAATCGCGAAATTTCGATTTTAAAAACGCTCCTGTGGCTTTATCTTTTAAGATTAGTGAACGAAATTTTGGGTCCTTGTAAAATTTGGGAATGACGTTGGATTTTCGTTGAAAAACTTTCCAAAAGTCCCATCACTTCTACAGGGTGTCCCTTCAAAATTCCAGGTATCCGGTTTTTGTCATCTCATTTCAGGTCGCAGTTTTGAATCTAGGAGGCTGAAATTTTTGTGGGAGTAAGATATCTATAAAAACTGGTCTGGTATTGTACTTGAGCAAAATCGGTCGAGCAGTTTCAAAATGGCGGTCATTTTAATTTTTGAAAAATTTGCTAATATTTGAACCCCTGTGAGAGCAAGATGGAAAAAAACTTTGAAACCAAATCAACAGGGTTTGAAGAAAATTATTTCAAATTTAATTTAATGTAACAAAATTTACATTACTTTTATTAATAAGCCAGTGGCGTGGATAGGAAAGTGGTAAAAATGGCTAAATTTCCCTAACAATTTATGAGCACATTTTTGAAGCAATTGAACTGAAATTTTTACAGTAGATAACTATACTAATAGCCTTTAACACCTAAAAATTTCAAGAAGTGAGTAAGAAAAATGGCCGAGATATTCGAATTTTTTTACATGATGTTTATTTCTCTAAAATTTTAAGAACGCTCCAGTAGCTTCATTTTTCAAGATTAATGAACGAAATTTTTTAATTTTGTGAAACTTAGGGATGACGTTTGATTTTCACAAAAAAACATTTACCTAAAATTGCGCTACTTTTACAACGTGTCTCTCCAAATTAAAAAAAAAAAAAACGGGTATGAGGCACGGTTTCTGGTCGCTGTTTTCAATCTAGGGGGCTGAAATTTTTTTGGTAGTAAGATAACTGCAAGTAGTCGTCTGGTACTGCATTTGAGTTAAATCAGAAGAGCCGTTCCAAAATGGCGGCCTTTTCAATTTTAGGAAAAATGGATAGATTTTGAACCCCTAAATAAGCCAGTTAGAAAAAAATCTTTTAAACGGAATTAACATAATTGGAAGAAAATTATTTGAAATTTGAGTTATAAAATATTGAGTTAAAATATTGCAATAAAATTTGCAATATTTTTTTTATTATTAAGCCAGTGGCGTGGGTAGGAAAAGGGTAAAAAAGTCTAAATTTCTATATAGCCGTTTATTCTATTTTTCTATTTTTGTACTAATCGAACTGAAATTTTTCCAGTAGATAACTATACCAATAACCCTTAACTCTGAAAATTTTCAAGAAGCAAATAAGAAAAATGGCGGAGATATTCGAATAATTTTTAAATTATGTTTATTCCTCTAAAATTTCAAATTTTCAGTTTTCAAAACTCCCTTTTCACTTTTTCAGTTCTATTGAAGGTAGTGTAAAAAATAGTATTTTTTAGGTAAAGTCAGCCAGTAGCGGGCAAAGGAAAAGGGGCAAAATTGTTTAATTTTACCATTTATTTTGGTTTTGTTAAATTTAAACATCCATTCTAAGGCACGTTTTCAAACGAAGTGAAATGCAATTTTCACAGTAAACCACTACGCTAATATGACCTGACTAGGGAAAATTTCAGAAAGCCAATTTAAAAAGCGGTGAAAATATTCATAAATTGGATCGCATAAAAATACACTATTTCTGCGATTGATGCGCAAGAAGGTTTTTTTTTTTGTTAAAAAATACACTAAAAGCCATAAGGAAAGCACTATTTCGGCGTATGTTGACGTTTTTAGACGATTTTTTATTAATTTTTTCTATGAAAAAAGAAGAATAATTAAAAACAAATTTTTTTTTAGTTTATTAATTTTTGGTTTCCATTATTTTTTTCATATGTAAAGACATAAAAAATATTTTAGTGTATTTTTTAACAAAAAATACACTATTGAGGACGACATCACTTTTCGAAAATCACCCAAACTCATCAAATGTCCACCGATCATGACCCCCAGATCACAAAAAAGTGGTTTTCCAAAATTCACCTGCCCACGATATATATACAGGGTGAATTATAAAAAACGCCCCAAGCGATAACTCCGTTAATTTTGAAGATATGACAAAACTTTTTGGAACAAAGTGGCGTAGTTTATCATCATCTATATGTTGAGATAAACGTTCGATCAACACAACTTCCTGTTTAACCGGAAGTAACATCAACTTCGGGTTTTTAAATAGAACACCCTGTAAAACTTTATATTTTTTAAATGTCTGAAGAAATCTAATACAGGTGGTTTTCTCCATTGGAATTTAGATTGAGCGGTTTATGAGTTATAAACAAGTGAAGATCGAAAATTTTCAACTTCAAAGCAGTGTAGAACTAGAACGGCTCAAGATATCTAAAAACAGTTTACATGTCCCTATCCTAACTTTCCATGTTTTATCCCACTATGTGGAGTAAATTTTAATACAGGGTGATGAAAATTATCCGATTTTTCATCACCCTGTATTAAAATGTAAACCACATAGTAGGATACTATGTCAAAAGTTAAGATAAGGACATGTAAACCGTTTTTAGATATCTTGAGCCGTTCTAGTTCTACACTGCTTTGAAGTTGAAAATGTTCGATCTTCACTTGTTTATAACTCATAAACCGCTCAATCTAAATTCCAATGGTGAAAACCACCTGTATTAGATTTCTTCAGACATTTAAAAAAAACCTTCTTGCGCATCAATCGCAGAAATAGTGTATTTTTATGCGATTCAATTATGAATATTTTCACCGCTTTTTAAATTATTGGCTTTCTGAAATTTTCCACAGTCATGTCATGTTAGCGTAGTGCTTTAATGTGAAAAATTTTCTGTGATAATTTCATTTCATTTCGTTTCAACACGTGCCTTAGATCGGATTTTTAAATTTAAAAATCAAAAAAATTGGCAAAATTTTACAATTTTGTCCCTTTTCCTATGCCCGCCACTGGCTAACTTTACTTGAAAAATACTATTTTTTACACTACCTTTAATAAATTCGGAAAAAACTGAAAGGAGAGTTTTGAAAACCGAAAGTTTGAAATTTTAGAGGAATAAACATCATTTAAAAATATTCGAATATATCTCCGCCATTTTTATATTTGCTTCTTGAAATTTTTGAAGGTTAAATACTATTAGTATAGTTGTCTACTATCAAAATTTCCGTTCTATTCCTTCAAAAATAAGCTCATGAATGTTTATAGAAATGTAGACATTTTTACCCTTTTCCTACCCACGCCTCTGGCTTATTAATAGAAATGATGCAAATTGTATTGCATTAGCTCAAATTTCAAATAAGTTTATTCCAATCTTGTTAATTTTGTTTAAAAGTTTTTGATCTTGCCTATTTAGGGGTTCAAAATCTAGCCATTTTCCAAAAATTGAAAAGGCCGCCATTTTGGAATGTCTTTACCTATTTTACTCAAATACAGTACCAGACGACTACTTGAGGGTATCCTACTACCAAAAAAATTTCAGCGCTCTAGATTGAAAACTTCGACCAGAAACCGTGCCTCACGGACGGTTTTTTTTCTGAAATTCGGAGGGACATCCTGTAGAAGTAACACAACTCTAGGAAAATGTTTTTTACGAAAATCAAACGTCAGCCCTAAGGTTTATAAGAGTAAAAAATTTCGTTCATTAATCTTGAAAGATGAAGCTACAGGAGCGTTTTTAAAAATTTAGAGAAATTAATTTAAAAAAAACATCATGTAAAAAAAATCGAATATCTCCGCCATTTTTCTTATTTACTTTTTGAAATTCTCAAGGGTTGAAGTCTATTAGTATAGTTGTCTACTGTAAAAATTTCAGTTTAATTACTTCAAAAATGTGCTCATAAATTGTTGGAGAAATTTAGCCATTTTTACCCTTTTCCTACCCACGCCACTGGGTTATTAATAGGAAAAATGCAAATTTTGTTGCATGAAATTAAATTTCAAGTCATTTACTTCCAATATTGTGAATTTGATATAAAACTCTTTTTCTGTCTAGCTTATACAGGGGTTCAAAAAATAGTCCTTTTTCCAAAAATTAAAATGGCCGCCATTTTGAAACGGCTCGGCCGATTTTGCTCAAGTGCAATACCAGACCACTCCTTGTGGATATCTTACTCCCACAAAAATTTCAGCCTCCTAGATTCAAAACTGCGACCTGAAATGAGATGACAAAAACCGTATACCTGGAATTTTGAAGGGACACCCTGTAGAAGTGATGGGACTTTTGGAAAGTTTTTCAACGAAAATCCAACGTCATTCCCAAATTTTACAAGGACCCAAAATTTCGTTCACTAATCTTAAAAGATAAAGCCACAGGAGCGTTTTTAAAATCGAAATTTCGCGATTTTGGAGAAATATATATATATATATATAAATATATATATATATATATATATAAATATATATATATATATCGTGGGCAGGTGAATTTTGGAAAACCACTTTTTCGTAATCTGGGGGTCATGATCGGTGGACATTTGATGAGTTTGGGTGATTTTTGGAAAGTGATGTCGTCCTCAATAGTGTATTTTTTTGTTAAAAAATACACTAATATAAAGTTTTACAGGGTGTTCTATTTAAAAACCCGAAGTTGATGTTACTTCCGGTTAAACAGGAAGTTGTGTTGATTGGACGTTTATCTCAACATATAGATGATGATAAACTACGCCACTTTGTTTCAAAAAGTTTAGTCTTATCTTCAAAATTACCGGAGTTATCGTTTGGGGCGTTTTTTGTAATTCACCCTGTATATTTATATATATATTTATATATTTCTCCAAAATCGCGAAATTTCGATTTTAAAAACGCTCCTGTGGCTTTATCTTTTAAGATTAGTGAACGAAATTTTGGGTCCTTGTAAAATTTGGGAATGACGTTGGATTTTCGTTGAAAAACTTTCCAAAAGTCCCATCACTTCTACAGGGTGTCCCTTCAAAATTCCAGGTATCCGGTTTTTGTCATCTCATTTCAGGTCGCAGTTTTGAATCTAGGAGGCTGAAATTTTTGTGGGAGTAAGATATCTATAAAAACTGGTCTGGTATTGTACTTGAGCAAAATCGGTCGAGCCGTTTCAAAATGGCGGTCATTTTAATTTTTGAAAAATTTGCTAATATTTGAACCCCTGTATGAGCAAGATGGGAAAAAAACTTTGAAATCAAATTAACAGGATTTGAAGAAAATTATTGGAAATTTGAGTTAATGCAATAAAATTAGCATATTTTCCATTAATAAGCCAGTGTCGTGGGTAGGAAAAAGGGTGAAAATGTGTCAATTCTATAACCGTTTATGAGTCCATTTTTGGAGAAGTTGAACCGAAATTTTCCATTTTTTTTTGCTTTAACATATAATTTGATGTCTTAGCTTCAATTCTCCTCGATTAATGTAGCACTTTAAACGAAAAACAAAAAAGTTTTTCGCTTGTGCAAAATTAGCTTGCACTTATTAAATCGATGAAATGGTTCGCAATTTCTTTTTTATTTTTTTTCACATTCAATTATGAATGGTTCTGAAAATTAGAAGAGCAATCGCAACGACAATTAAATCACCTACATGCGGGTGAAAAAAGTATTCAAATTGGTCTTTTAATAACTAAGATATGACTAGTTTAAAAAATAAAATGTGTAGTGTATAATAGGTACCTGACGTATTACATATACCTATCTACGCGATCAACACTTCAAACTCGAAGCCCACCGTGGTTCAGTTCATTACACCAATGTTTAGTAAACTGTTGGTGTGGGTTCGAAACCACGAGATGATACCATTCTTTTTTTTTTGGTAAGTAGGTGGAGTTTTCCCAAAAAAAAAATCGGATTATTTTTTCATTATATTCATTATAAAAAAAAATATGAAGAAAATATTTATTATTGAATCGCATAAAAATACACTATTTCTGCGATTGATGCGCAAGAAGGTTTTTATAAAATTGAAACGTTTCGAGACCGATTGGTCTCTTGTTCACTCATAAATAATTGTAAAAAATATGTAAAACTTAAAAATACTTTAAAAAATCATAATTATTATATTAAAATGTCGCAAATGGTGTGTTTTTAAATTTTAGAAAAAATATAAGTAAATTAATTTTGATTTTTTGATAATTTAAATTTACTTATATTTTTTCTAAAATTAAAAAACACACCATTTGCGACATTTTAATATAATAATTATGATTTTTTAAAGTATTTTTAAGTTTTACATATTTTTTACAATTATTTATGAGTGAACAAGAGACCAATCGGTCTCGAAACGTTTCAATTTTATAAAAATATTTTTGAAAAATAATATTTTAATATCGAACCTAAAACCCAAATAAAGAAGAACATTTAACATTTAACAACTAATAAGAAGCAAGGTTCAATAAAAATAATCAAATCAGACATAAAAAAATAATATGGCGGCCATAAGAAAAACGAAAGTTGATTGTGAAAACTCTTGGATCTAGTCGGCCTTAAATATTTTTGTAATGACAGATGGGTAGCTCTTTGGGTAGCTCTTGACAATTTATGTAAGCAGATTTTTCAGGAACTGTCACAGATATCTTGTATGTCTTGGCGGATTCGAGATGGCCACAAAGCTGCGCATCTTTTCTCTAATTTAACCGACCCTGTATCTCTTACGTTCAGGAGATAGCAATATAGAGAAGGATGCTCTGTACATATAACACAAAAATTCCTTCTGTAGCAAAAAATTTTAGATGTTGTTGACATGTTCATATTAATCTTTCTTTATAACCTGAGAATTCATATCCTGAAGTATTAATTAGCATGCTAAAAATAAACATCCTATAAGATTAAATTCTAAAAGGAAATTCAATTCTATACAACTTCTTTTGAACGAATTTATTCCTCTGATGAATATTTTTCACGATATGAAGGAATGTCTTAAGAAAAATATGAGGTAAAATGATTTGTTTCAAAAATAAGCGTGTAGCAAAAAACGGTAGATAATCAACAAAACAAAAAAGTCAGGACTTTTGGTACGTTAACACCCTAAGGTACCCTGAACAAATTTCTGAAAGAATCGCGTAGGTACCTGCTCACGCACTCTACACCTCCTTTTAGGCTATTTGATAACCAGACTAATAAATTTTCATGTGTTACTTTACATTTTCCTGAAATTTTTACACAACGTGATTAAAAATCTGGTAATTTCCATCACCCTGTATTAAAATTTAAAGTACACAGCAGAATACCACCTGAAAAGTTAAGATACGTAGGTAAGCCGTTTTCCAATATTTGGAGCCGTTTCCAATGTACACTGCTTTAAAAATGAAAAATTGCGATTTTTACTTGTTATAACTACTCAATTTAAACTGCAACTAGGAAAACGATTCTTATTGAATTTTCTCAGGAAATATGAAAACAATACAATAATATACAGGGTGTTCTATTAAAGAAAAAATAGACAATGTCGTCATTACTGAGTCAAGGAAAACCCAGTATAAAGAATGTTACGTTACAAACATATGATTCAGTATAATATTCAAATATATTGTTCATTTCTAATATTTTATTAATCATACATAAAAATATTTAAGCCTATAACTGGGGAGGAAAATATCTAAAGCTTGAAGAAACTACATAAACTAGAACGGACTTTACATAAAAATAAAACAAAAAAAAACCTTCTTGCGCATCAATCGCAGAAATAGTGTATTTTTATGCGATTCAATAATAAATATTTTCTTCCTATTTTTTTTTTTTTTTATAATGAATATAATGAAAAAATAATCCGATTTTTTTTGGGGGAAAACCACCTACCTACCAAAAAAAAAAAGAATGACCCTCTCGTGGTTTCGAACCCGCACCAACAGTCTACTAGGCAAGGGTACACCCTTGCCTAACTAACTGAGCCAAGGTGCGTTTCAAATTTGTAGCGATGATCGGGTAGGTATATGTAGTACGTCAGGTACTTACACCTACACATTTTAGTGTATTTTTTAACAAAAAATACACTATTGAGGACGACATCACTTTTCGAAAATCACCCAAACTCATCAAATGTCCACCGATCATGACCCCCAGATCACGAAAAAGTGGTTTTCCAAAATTCACCTGCCCACGATATATATATATATATATTTATTTATTTTTTTTCTTATTTTATTTATATATTTATTTACACCTTTTTTCTTTTGGAAAATGTAAAAACAAAAATAAATGTTGATGTCAACCTTTAATTAGAGAAATCTGTCTTTTTGTAAATTGTTCTTTCTGTGATGTTTTTTGGTATGTAATTAATAATTGAAAATGTAAGCGAGAGAATACCGTAACTAGGCAACACACATGTCACAACCCCTGTTACATGTGGTGTATTTTCTTTGGTATTTTCTTAAAATTTTAAAATTCAAAAAATTGAATCTCCCGCCTTACCAACCTCAAGATGGCGACCATTTTCAACCAATAAAGATTCAGTTCCAGACTCTAGATAAAATGTCTGCAATTGCCTGGTCTTATCCTTGTGTCTTGATAAACAAGGAAAAATTCTCTCATTTCTGTGCCATAAGAAGAGCAATGGTGATGAAATAATCAAGAGTAGTTAACATGTAGCTCATAAACCACCTTATGTTTTATAAATTAATGTTTTAAAATGTCCCTTGTTGCTGATGCGGTGTTTGTGCTTTTTTAATCTTTACTAGTTTTAATTAGTGGTTTGAACATCCACAAAAATAGAGAAAAAATTCTCATATAGAGGAAATCACCATGAGCTGGATCTGGCATGTGTTGTGAGGGCTCTCTGTATTTTCTCGCTGACCTACCTAATATTAAGATCAATGCGGTAAGGACCTCTTATATTTCATGATTGTATTCAAATGTAATTTCTTTAATTTTGTATTTTAGACTCTGAGGAAGGAACAAATTGTTCCGAAATATAAGTCAAGCATATAAGATCTTGCTGTTTTATTAGCCCAACTATATTGAGACCGATAGCTCTTAACTGGTGAAGAGGAGATCCTTTTTCTTTCCTCTTTCTCACATCCCAACTATATATTTATATATATAATGCTTGGTTATTCCTTGAAATCAATTTTAATAATTTCTTTCGGGTTAAAATAAATGATAGAATAGTTTCTCTGTAAATAAACAAAGTTTTTATTACTAATAACTAATAACTAATGTACATCATAATATAATTATTACAAACCTGTAAATAAACAAAGAAACAACATTCAATGTTTTTAATTCACCCGGTTAGGAGTTTATACAATAATTAAAGAACAATTTTTATTATATTAGCTAGTTAGATACATACTCTTAATTTTAATATTTAATTATTATTTTATATCTGCGACTGGTCTGCCTTATCTGATAGCTGCTTTATTGACCCGTCGTACTTGTGCGGGAAATTCAAACTAAAATGAGGGAATTATTTCCTTACATCTCCCCCCCTCAAAGAAAAAATTTTGTTTACCAAAATTGCTACTAGTCTTCATTTCCATTTGGATCTGCAGCTTTGAGAATTGGAACAAGCTTTGTAACATGGAACAGTTTTAGTGTTGATTTCTTGTGGCCCGTATCGATTTTGAATATTGTGTTCGATATTTTTTCTACAATTTTATAAGGTCCAATTTTTAGTTCTTCTAGTTTTTTCCTGTTTAAGCGATGTCCATTTTCAACATACACTAACTCTCCCACATTGAATTCGTGATCTACTCTGTTTTTGTCAAATAATTGTTTATTATATCTATGGTATTTTATGCTATTTTCTAGGGCAGTCTTTCTATCTTTTTCCAGATCCATATTTGGTGTTTCTTGTTTTAATTTGTTTGGTAATATTGAGGTATCTGTGCCTTCTAATAAATACTTTGGACTGAACCCAGTGACTGTATGTTCGGTTTCGTTATACCTTTTGACACATTCATGTGCTATTGTTGTCCATGCTATTTTCTTTTCTTTCTCATTCATTACACATCTGATTTTATTTACCAGGGTTTGGTTTAGCCTTTCATTTAAACCATTAGAAAAAGGTGCGTTTACTGCTGTAAATATAATTGGAATATCTTTCTCGTCCAGGAAATTTTTAAAGTCTCTGGAATTTATTCCTGGGTATTGATCTGTCAATATCATACCGATATTATGGTCTTTCGTTACATACTTTATTAAGTTTATGAAGTCTTTTGCGTTTTGCGTCTTTGAAGTTAAAATGTAAGCGAATCTTGTAAAATGATCTACCAGAAGGTGCAAGTATTTTTTTGTGGATCTTGAACCACCGAAACCACCAATTGTGTCAATAGAAACTATTTCGAACGGCTTCTCTGCAGGACCTAATTGAGACATGAGGCCAAATTTTTTTTGTCCTCTCGATTTATTCTTTTTGCAGATTTCGCAGTTCCTACAAACCTCTCCTATATTTTTAGTTAAATTTTTTGCTATGTAGTATGGTATAACTTTGTTTTGCATTTGTTTTATTCCTATGTGGCAGAATTTTGTATGTATGTTTCTTAAAAACATTTTACTGAAGTCTTCTGATAGTACAATTTTCTCTTTTTTCTTAACTCTTTTATAGTAAAGATTATTCTTGAAAATTAATTTATTTTCGTTGCATTTTAAATCTCTGTTTCTATCTTGATCATGAATAATCTCTTCTGATGTTATCAAGTTTACGATCTTTAGATTATCTGCTTCATTTTGGTCTGATTCTAGCACTGGGTTTCTACTTAAACAGTCTGCTTCTAAGTTATTTTTACCTGGATGGTATATTAATTCAAAATCGTATTGTGACAAGTAGTATGTTAGATCGCCTAATTCTTCGTCTGTCCTTGCTTTTATGTTCATTTTTTCCAACGGTTTGTGATCTGAGAAGACTTTAAAAGATCTACCGATGAGCCAGTGTTGCCAGTATTTCACTGCCTCTTTTATTGCCAAGCATTCCAGGTATATAGCTTTTTTTTTCTTTTGTGATTCATTTAATTTTCTTGAAAAATAAGCTACTGGTTTTTCTATCTTATTTTCCGATTTTACATTGGATTGAGGCTGTTTCAGAACGGCCCCTATACCTTGTAAACTTGCATCTGTGTAGATATGGATTGGTAGTTCTGGATCGAAGATAGTTAGAACTGGTTGAGTGCAAAGAAAATTTTTCATATTATCGAAAGCTTTTTGACATTTTTCTGACCAGACGAATTTCTGGCCTTTTCTCAATAAATTATGTAATGGATCGAGTAAGATTGAAATATTTGGTACATATTCATTGTAGAAATTAATTTTTCCCAAGAATTGTCTAATATTCTTTTGTGTTTTTGGTACAGGGAAGTTTCGTATCGAGATTAAATTATCTTTCATTGGAGAAATTGAATTGTAACTTATCACATGCCCTAAGTATCTAATTGAACTTGATGCAAATGTACACTTTGAAAGTTTCAATCTAAACCCTTCCTTCATTATTGCGTTCAGTAATTGCGTGAGATCATTAATATGTTGCTTAAAAGTTTTAGAGAAAATTAAAATGTCATCGATGTAGCTTACTGCAAAAGCTGAGAGATTGTGTTTTCTTATTATATTACTCATAATTCGTTGAAAAATTGCCGGGGAGGTTTTTAACCCGAACGGCAAACAGGTCCATTGAAAGTGTCCATCTTGTGTTACAAACCCTGTTTTTCGTCTATCTTCGACCCGTAGTGGGATCGACCAAAATGCAGAATTGATGTCTAATTTTGAAAAGTATTTGCAATTCCTTGTTTTTACTACCAGATCTTCAATCAAAGGAAATGGTTGCGATTGAGGAATTACTATTTTATTTAATTCTCTAAAATCTATACATAGTCTGGATTTTTTGTTCTCGTCTTTTTTGTATGCCAGTGTCACTGGAGCCGCGAAAGGGCTGTATGATTCTTCTATAAGATTCTTTTTTAATAACTCTGAAATTTGTTGTTCGATCTCTTTTTTATCCTCGATTGTACATCTATATGGCCTTTTGGCGCAATATTTATCAATAATTAGATCTATTCTGGCTTCATAATCTTTCACTGTACCAATGTCATATTTATTTTTTGCAAAAATTACGTTATATTCTTCTATAAGTTTATTTATTAATGATTTTTCATAATCATTCAAGTGGTCTACTGAAATATCGAAATCACTCATATTTAAATGTTCATTAAAATTTATATGATATAATTTTTTCTCTTCTTGAATTTCATTATTAATAAGTTGTGAATTTATTTCACTGCTATCTACTAAAATTTTTTGTTCTATTTTTAAGTTTTCATTCTGTATCAACCTGAATTTTTTTATACAGTCTAGGCCGATTAAAAAATCATAGTTAAAATTCCTGTTATTTACAACGAACACCTCAATGTCATTTTCAATAGCTAGAATTTTCGCTTTTATTGTTATCATTCCTTCTGTTTTGTTTACACCATTAATCGTTCTCAGATTAGCTTTTTTTATAGCGGTATTATCTTTTGACTTTATTAGATGCAATATTTTTGAATTAATTAAAGAAACATTTGAGCCCGAATCATAAATTCCAAATATTTCTAATGTTCCATTTAATGTTATCTTAAGTTTGATTAATGGTGTAATATCTAGTTTTTTTGATGCTGGATATTCAAGTCAGTTTCTAATACTGAGTTGTTAACATTTTTTATTTTATCCCTGCTATTGAACCAGCATTCAGCCTCAGGGTGGAAACGTGTACCTTTGCCTTTATCTTTACAAGTTTTACATGGTAATTTTTTTCCGGTGTTATAGTTTTTACTTATTTTTATTTCGTTATTTTTTTTGTAAACAAGATGTTCCAACTTACCGATTTCATTATATAGATCTTTTGTATCTTCCAATGTTTCCCTATCAATCCTGTCAGCTACAAAAATTGGCAGACCAGTTGCAATGAGGTCTATCAAAGTTCCGGTATCAATTGACTTTCTCACTTCTAATAACAGTTTCTCTTTTCTTACTGCATAATCTAACAAAGATCCTGTTTGATATCTGAATGATAATGCATACCTAATTGGAGTCCAGCCTTTATTTGCAAATGTGTCACAGAAGTTTTCTTTCCATGTACGCCATTCTGATTCAATTGTAAACTTTAACAGCATACAGTCATACCAATCCATACAGACTTTTTCTAGGAACAATTTTAAAATTTCAATTTTCTTCCTGTCTTGTGCTATCCCGAATCTTTCACACTCTTTTTCAAATTCGTTTATCCACTGGTGCGCATTTGAGTTTTTATTAGAAAATTTTTCAATCATGAACTCTTCTGCTATTCTATTCACATTTCGAACTTCGGATTTATCACTATTTTCAATTAATTTTTCCAATAATTTTACAAGTGCTTGGTCTGAGGTACTAGCTTCAGCTGCAACAACCTTTTTTTCTTCAATTTCTTCCAAGAAATAATCACCAAATTGTAAATTTTTTTCATCATCTAGATAAACCTTAGCTAAGTCTGGTGTTATAGTAATCCAGATTTTTCTTGCCTGGTGCCTCTTCTTCAGCGTATTTCTTATTTTAGTAGAAGTTGGTGTTTTTGTTATCACGGTGTGTTGAGATGCTGACTGGTATTCATCTGCGATTCCGAATACACGACCATCGGGTGTGCCTATGGAGGTTATGCATATAATATTCGATTTTTCGTCCGCCGCCGCTTTAACTACAAAATCAAATCTCAGTTTTTCCATCGTGAATCTTCAACGAGAATGTTGTTTTATAATGCTTGGTTATTCCTTGAAATCAATTTTAATAATTTCTTTCGGGTTAAAATAAATGATAGAATAGTTTCTCTGTAAATAAACAAAGTTTTTATTACTAATAACTAATAACTAATGTACATCATAATATAATTATTACAAACCTGTAAATAAACAAAGAAACAACATTCAATGTTTTTAATTCACCCGGTTAGGAGTTTATACAATAATTAAAGAACAATTTTTATTATATTAGCTAGTTAGATACATACTCTTAATTTTAATATTTAATTATTATTTTATATCTGCGACTGGTCTGCCTTATCTGATAGCTGCTTTATTGACCCGTCGTACTTGTGCGGGAAATTCAAACTAAAATGATGGAATTATTTCCTTACATATATTTATATATTATATTTATATATTTCTCCAAAATCGCGAAATTTCGATTTTAAAAACGCTCCTGTGGCTTTATCTTTTAAGATTAGTGAACGAAATTTTGGGTCCTTGTAAAATTTGGGAATGACGTTGGATTTTCGTTGAAAAACTTTCCAAAAGTCCCATCACTTCTACAGGGTGTCCCTTCAAAATTCCAGGTATCCGGTTTTTGTCATCTCATTTCAGGTCGCAGTTTTGAATCTAGGAGGCTGAAATTTTTGTGGGAGTAAGATATCTATAAAAACTGGTCTGGTATTGTACTTGAGCAAAATCGGTCGAGCCGTTTCAAAATGGCGGTCATTTTAATTTTTGAAAAATTTGCTAATATTTGAACCCCTGTATGAGCAAGATGGGAAAAAAACTTTGAAATCAAATTAACAGGATTTGAAGAAAATTATTGGAAATTTGAGTTAATGCAATAAAATTAGCATATTTTCCATTAATAAGCCAGTGTCGTGGGTAGGAAAAAGGGTGAAAATGTGTCAATTCTATAACCGTTTATGAGTCCATTTTTGGAGAAGTTGAACCGAAATTTTCCATTTTTTTTTGCTTTAACATATAATTTGATGTCTTAGCTTCAATTCTCCTCGATTAATGTAGCACTTTAAACGAAAAACAAAAAAGTTTTTCGCTTGTGCAAAATTAGCTTGCACTTATTAAATCGATGAAATGGTTCGCAATTTCTTTTTTATTTTTTTTCACATTCAATTATGAATGGTTCTGAAAATTAGAAGAGCAATCGCAACGACAATTAAATCACCTACATGCGGGTGAAAAAAGTATTCAAATTGGTCTTTTAATAACTAAGATATGACTAGTTTAAAAAATAAAATGTGTAGGATGAAGTATTGGACGTACTACATATACCTACTCGATCATCGCTACATATTTGAAAGGCACCTTTAGCTCAGTTAGTTAGGCAAGCGAACCCTTGCCTAAATAGTAAACTGTTGATGCGGGTTCGAAACCACGAGAGGGCTATTCTTTTTTTTTGGTAGGTAGGTGGTTTTCCGCTTTTCCCCCCCAAAAAATCGGATTATTTTTTCATTATATTCATTATAAAAAAAAAAATAGGAAGAAAATATTTATTATTGAATCGCATAAAAATACACTATTTCTGCGATTGATGCGCAAGAAGGTTTTTATTTTTTAAACTGGTCGTATCTTTGTTATTAAAAAACCAATTTGAATACTTTTTTCACCTGCATGTAGGTGATTTAATTGTCGTTGCGTTTGCTCTTCTAATTTTTAGAACCATTCATAATTGAATCTGAAAAAAAATAAAAAAGAAATTGCGAACCATTTCATTGATTTAATAATTTTATACAAGGTGATTCAGTAATGAGTACCATAAATGATACGGGGTGTACCTACTGTCAAAATAATACGAAAACCAAGAATAACTTTTTTTCCAAAAGTGCTTCCCTAACAAGATACAGGGTGTGAAAGGGTCGATTTGGAAAACACTTATTTGATCGTATCTTCTAACTGGGTTGAACTATTTAATTCATTTTTGGTAGACATCTACTACATAATAAGGACCGTAAACGGACAAAATTTTGTCGCATTTGAACAATCCAGTGGCGTAGAATTGGGGGTCATGTGACACTTTTTCCCCCAAAAAAAAGTTGCTGTTGGGTTTTTTCCCATTTTTATTTGGTTTTTAGTATTATTGGTTCAAATACCACAAAAAAGGTACACTTGTTTCATTTGCCCAGAAGCGTCCGTTTCCGAGATATTCTGACTTGCGTGTAACTATGTGAAATATTAAACTGCAAATAAAATTATCAAGGCGCCTTATTTATCAATAATTCACAATTAAAAAACTAACTTGTCAAAAAGTAAATTATCAAAAAAGCAAAAGACATGGAAAGGTTTTCTAATGGCGAGTAAAAAAAAAAAAAGTAAAAAAAAAAATTAAATTAAATTAAATTAAATTAAATTAAAGTAAAACTTACTTTAATTTTATTTTTATTATTTTTCAGTTAATTATAAACTTACGTAGGTAGATGTATTCGACTTTAAGTATTTTATTTGGTTGTTAATAAAACTTTTTCTGTGATAATTTTGCAACTTGGTATTTCACATAGTTACACGCAAGTCAGAATATCTCGGAAACGGACGCTTCTGGGCAAATGAAACAAGTGTACCTTTTTTGTGGTATTTGAACCAATAATACTAAAAACCAAATAAAAATGGGAAAAAACCCAACAGCAACTTTTTTTTTTGGGAAAAAGTGTCACATGACCCCCAATTCTACGCCACTGGATTTCATTTCATTTCATTTCATTTCATTTCATTTATTGCCCAACAGATACAAAATCCAAATTACGGACAAATTCTATAATCTAAGTAATACAACAATCAATTTATAGTATCAATAGAAAGTAAAATTAAAATCATCGCATAGTTACAAATAAATACCCAAAATATAGCCCAAGTAACAAAAATGTAAATTCAATTAAAATAAACACAATCATCATACATCATCATACAGTAAAGAAACCACTCATTCTATCCACGGAAAGCTCTCAGCTGTGATGCTGATAAGCTCCCGCAAATCATCGTTGGATATGTCGCAAGCCTGCGGAATAGAGTTAAAATTTCTCATCAACGCATACAGTGGAGATCTGATCATCAAATTCGTTCTGGCAGCTGGCAAATAAAAAGTCATCGAGCTTCGCGAAGGTAGTCGCGGTACATAAAACGATATAAGAGACAGAAGAGAGATACAGTCTACCTGATTATTCACCAATTTATAAAGAAAAATAAGACCGCTTGTGATCCTTCTGGTATACAGCGAAAGATAATCAAAAGCTTCAAGAAGAACACTATAACTGAAATTTTGCGGCGGATATTCACCATGGGTCTTGAAATGTAACCACTTGAGGAACCGTCTCTGAATCCCCTCAATGAGATGGACATAAACTCTATAATGTGGATTCCATACAATACCGCAATACTCAAGCTTGGAACGGACTAATGAATTGAATAGATTTTTTATGGCTATTATGTTTGAAAAAGGTCTACAGTTCCTAATGATAAAGCCCAGCATTCTTAATGAACTCCTCATCACTTGCAAGATGTGTGGTCTGAAAGACAATCTAGTATCAAAGATCACGCCAAGATCCTTCACTTCAATGACACGAGACAATGGAACTGAGTTGAGTTCATAATCAAACATTATCGACTTAACCTTTCTTGTAAATGTTATGATTTGGCACTTATTGACATTCAGTTCGAGATTATTATCTTTCGACCAATTTACAACCGCGTCAATCTGTTCCTGAAGAAATTTGCAGTCTTCGTACGTGCTAATGCTCCAGTACAATTTCAGGTCGTCTGCATAGAGTAAACAATTACATCTAAGTGTCGTCGTTAGATCATTGACAAAAATTAAAAACAACAGAGGACCCAGGTTAGAGCCCTGTGGCACCCCTGAGCCATAAGTGCGTTTATGGGAAGAATGGCCGAGAAAATGAACATAAAATTGACGGGCCGACAAGTAAGACGCGAAAAACGACACAAGACTATCAGAGAAGTTGAACAACCTTAACTTTCTCAACAACACACCATGATCCAAGCGATCAAAGGCCTTGGAAAAGTCGGTATACACCGCATCCACTTGCCCACCATTGTCAAGTGTAGAGGAGATGAACTGCGTTATACAGTACTAATGGATTGTTCAAATGCGACAAAATTTTGTCCGTTTACGGTCCTTATTATGTAGTAGATGTCTACCAAAAATGAATTAAATAGTTCAACCCAGTTAGAAGATACGATCAAATAAGTGTTTTCCAAATCGACCCTTTCACACCCTGTATCTTGTTAGGGAAGCACTTTTGGAAAAAAAGTTATTCTTGGTTTTCGTATTATTTTGACAGTAGGTACACCCCGTATCATTTATGGTACTCATTACTGAATCACCTTGTATAAGTGTAAGCTAATTTTGCACAAGCGAATAACTTTTTATTTTTCGTTTAAAGTGCTACATTAATCGAAGCGAATTGAAGCTAAGACATCAAATTATATGTTAAAGCAAAAAAAAATTGAAAATTTCGGTTCAACTTCTTCAAAAATGGACTCATAAACGGTTATAGAATTGACACATTTTCACCCTTTTTCCTACCCACGACACTGGCTTATTAATGGAAAATATGCTAATTTTATTGCATTAACTCAAATTTCCAATAATTTTCTTCAAATCCTGTTATTTTGATTTCAAAGTTTTTTTGCCATCTTGCTCATACGGGGGCTCAAAAAATTGGAAATTTTCCGAAAATTCAAATGGCTGCCATTTTGAAACGGCTCGGCCGATTTTGCTCAAGTGCAATACCAGACCAGTCCTTATGGATATCTTACTCCCACAAAAATTTCAGCCTCCTAGATTGAAAATTGCGACCTGAAATGAGGTGACAAAAACCGGATTCCTGGAACTTTGAAGGGACACCCTGTAGAAGTGATGGAACTTTTGGAAATTTTTTCAACGAAAATCTAACGTCATTCCAAAGCTTTACAAGGATCCAAAATTTTGTTCACTTATCTTGGAAGATAAAGCTACAGGAGCGTTTTTAAAATCGAAAAATCGCGATTTTGGAGAAATAAATATATAAATATATATAAATATATATATATATATATATATATATATATATATATATATTCAAAATAATTTTAACGGGCATATCGCTCTAACCTAGGGCTTCCTGAGGCAGACCTGACACGCAGAGCCATCCAGTCATCTCGAAGCTGCAGAGAACGCTGTTTCGGTCTCTTAGACCTCATCAGTACAGCACATCGAGAAATAACTAGAGGATGCATGCCAGGCCAGCACCAGGAAGCCAACTTAAATAAAGAAGTAACACGGAACTCCGTGACTTCAAAAGTTGGTTGCCATCTACCGACGGAGACAAGAACTAACGGCAGCACGCTACTAGCTTTGTGTCCATCGGGAATAGGCAGCCCACAGTTCGGGGCATTACCATCCGTCGGGCGGTGCTAGTTAGCTACCGATAGATGTCTCTCGCCAAAGCCCATGGTTATTACAATAATAATGATAATGTTAATCGAGCGCAAAGAATTAAATTCAAAATAATTTTAACGGGCATATCGCTCTAACCTATATATCTATATATATATATATATATATATATATATATATATATATCGTGGGCAGGTGAATTTTGGAAAACCACTTTTTCGTGATCTGGGGGTCATGATCGGTGGACATTTGATGAGTTTGGGTGATTTTCGAAAAGTGATGTCGTCCTCAATAGTGTATTTTTTGTTAAAAAATACACTAATAGCGACGGTAAAAATAAATAATAACGGTCCCACTAAATCGTCGAGCCGCGATCCTGGGTACGCTTCATGGGCATCCTGTTGACCTCAGCTTCAAACTCTTGTAGCGATTCGTTCGGCTTCTGAACTATGCTCATTAACTGGGCACAATAGATCTCAACAGGTCGCAGTGCACACCTACAGAAGGCCTCCCATTACACTCAGCAATGCTCATTAAATAATAGTCAAGAAAATAACAATGCACATGACAATTATTTTTTATGATGATTTATAACTAGGTACAAGTAGTTAAAAAAATATGATATATTTTTTAACAGATAAAAAAATGTTGAAAAATAAAACAAACAAAAATTCCATTTACCAAGAATAACAAATGCTGGTATCCACAGTAATAATCGCGTCAATGAATATGTAATACAGCCAATCGTTAGAAATCACTGAGCTGTCATCCGTTTTCTGTCGACTTTTCAATCTGTCGTATAAAAAGGGAATATTTCTTTCCTGCCCTGCTGGAAATGTGCACGGATCCAACATATTCCCAAGAAAGGCAAAAACCCTGTATATGTATCAGCTCATTCGAAGCCGTCTCTGTAGGCCCAATGATATACTTTTTAAAAAAACTTTTTGAAAATTCAAGTACAAAATCACAATAACATGGGAGCATTCCATTTAAAAAAAACATAACTTTGATATGACACTGTCCAATGGGACACTCTGTATACTCCAAAATAATTTTGAATTATGGCCATTGTGATCCTGTAGGTATTTGAATTTTCAAAAAAAAAATTAAAAAAAATCCATCGTTTATTGGCCTACCTAGAGACCGCTTCGAATGAGCTGTGACAACCTGTATATCGTGGGCACATGAATTTTGTAAAACCACTTTTTCTTGATCTGGGGGTCATGATCGATGGACATTTGATGAGTTTAGGTGATTTTCGAAAAGTGATGTCGTCCTCAATAGTATATTTTTTTAATAAAAAATTATTCAATAAAAAAAAAAAAATTTCATGTATAAAATGTAAATATTGAGAAATGTTCAAGTTATACGTCGAGTAGTGTAAATTTTTTTTCAACACCTTGTATCTTTTTTTTTCAGCTTTTCCTGAGATATGTTTATGGAAACTGTTATTTCTTAAAACAGGTCTTCTAAAAACTGGTGAAGTCCTGCTACAGAAAACTTACTCGGCCTATATATTTCTCCTGCAGCTTAATTTTTCAAGATTAGTTAACAAAATTTTGCATTCTTGTAATACTTTATGAAGGTCTTTGGATTTTCGTTAAAAAAAATTCCCTAAGCTGCGTTACTCCTACAGGATGTCCCTGCAAAATAAAGAATAAAAACCAGTTCTTGTGATATCATTTCAGGTAGCAGTTTTCAATCTGCGAGACTGAAAAATATTTGTGGGAGTGAGATATATCCATAATAAGGAGTAGTCTGGTAGTGCATTCGGGCAAAATCGGTCGAGCCGTTTCAAAATTGGGGCGATTTGAATTTTTGGAAAAATGGAAATCTCTTTAATTAGATTAGATTTTAATTGATACGATTAATATTATTCATACCCATATTTATTGTTAATTGTTAAAATTTTTATATTATTGTCTTTTTATGATTGATTGTTATGCTGTGTACAAAAGCAACCTGTCACAGACAGGCAGCACAACTTTAAATAAAGTATTTCTCTCTCTCTTGTATAAGCAAGATCGCATAAAACTTTGAAACCAAATACATAAGAAGTTTGGAAGAACTTTTAGAACTTGTATTTCTTGTAAAAAAATCGAGCTAATTTAATAATAAGTCAGTGGTGTGGGTAGGGAAAGGGTGGCTGAATGGCTAAATTTCTATAACTATTTTTTAGCATATATTTCTAAAAGGAATTGACTGAAATTTTTAACAGCTGCTTAAAAAATTGTTTAATATTCGAAGACAACCTTTAACCTTAAAAAATTTCAAGAAGCAAATATTAAAAAATGCGGAGTTATCCGATTTCTTTTAGTTTTCTAAAAGTTTATTTCTATGAAATTTCATATTTTCCATTTTCAAAACACCCCTGTAACGTTTTTTCAATTTTCAAGGCAGTGTAAAAAATGTGCATTTTTTAAATTAGTTAGCAGTGGCGTGGATAGGAAGAAGGACCAAATTTCTTAATTTTTATATCCAATTTATATCCCGTTTTCAAAGGAATTGAACTGAAATTTTCACAACAGACAACTCCAATAATACAAAATATATTGATAAGACCTTGAAAAATTTTGGAAGTTCAATTAAAAAAATGGTGAAAAAATATTCATATTTGAATCTCATAATAGTACATTATACTATAAGGGAGAGAAATGCGTTATTTTGGCAGAGGTGCAATTTGAAGCCCGAGTGCTACAATGCACGAGGACAAAATAGCATCTCTCCCGAACGGTATATACTATTTTTTCCACGGTCTCATTAACTTAAAAACACATATTTTGTCATTATGAAGTAAGTAGCACCGGAATTATTGTATTCGGGTTTGAGCATTTATTTAGTAGTCGTTGAGTTATTGTCATAACTACAAAATAAATAATAACTACGTTCTCCATAATATAAACTCCCTTGGGAATAATCGACTACTTCTGTTTTAATTTTGATGTCATAGAAACTGATTTATATTCCCGACCGTGGAAAAAAATACATTACTTAAGTGAAGTGGGGTAAGTGTAATACCGGGGGAAGTGTAACAGTCGGCCATTTTTTTTAAAGTAAGGTTAAAAATGGAGGTTTTGTATTTTATTTAAAAGGTTTAGAGTATATATCTTATATATAAATGGTTTTTTTTTTCTTCAATTAACTGGATATTTTTTTTACAAGAGTTTTACTAACGTCATGCAGATTTACTTAAATATGGAGTGTGTGACTTGTTCTTATTGATTTTTTGTAATTAATTATTGTGACATAATAAATTTTAAACCCAATGTTGCCATCAGGGGTGTTTTTTCACCAGGAATCCATATTTTGTGTTAAAAAACGGTTACGGAAAACTCCTAACCCTATAAAATGGCTGTTACACTTACCCCTTCTATATTGTTAGAGGGGGTAAGTGTAACAATTTGCTCGGGGTAAGTGTAACAGGTTAGTTGGAACCTCAAATAGGTCGGTGAGGAGAATTAACCTTCCCACTTTCATTTGATGCTTATAATGTTAAATAAAATTGTTCACGTTCAGTCACGTTTCAATCTGGTTCTTATTTACAAAAAAAGCTTATAACTTTGTTATTAAAAGTGATATTATCTTGCGGTTTTTTTTATTTAAAAGGTATTTTTCATGAGTATGTTACACTTGCCAAAGTTCCTTACATACACAATTTGTATGTAAATTATCGTTGAATGTTACACTTGCCCCAAATTGCGGGGTAAGTGTAACACCTTGACATCGACACCATTTTTTTTTACTGAATAAAGAAATATCAGATTTTTAAAAAGTTAATATCTGTATTGTGTTGGTAAGTCTACAAGGAACCCCCTGTAAAAAAATTGTCTACCTATTGCCATTTGTTTCTCTGTACTGGGCCTTAGAAGAGCAACTATGCTTTTTTTCAGTTACACTTACCCCACTCCACCTTATGCGATTGTTGAGCAAGAAGGTTTTTATTTTGTATTTTTATTTTATTTTTCAAAATTTATATATTTCTTCGGTAATTTCTCTTCATTTAATTGAATTATATTATATTATAATGAAATTATAAATAAAATTATAAATAAATTATGAATGATAATCGTTACGTATACACATTATCTTATAAATAAAAATATATTATACTTACGTGCTGTTTTGTCTACTATTTCAGTTACTCAAGTCTCATCAACGTCAAATCTGTCGTCAGTATCTCCATATGAAAGTAATTCGTCTGCTTCTTCTATCTCACCTATAAAGAAGCGCCGGTTCATCATCTTCGCACATCCAGTGGATAGCCCGTCAATTCCCCAGGAATGTGCCAGTTCCTCGGAGGACTTTCCGGACTTCTTAAGCAGCGACGTCAGTCGTCATGGAGCCGTTACTCTTGCCATCATCATTGTCATTTATTGCTTCACTCTCCTAGCACTTATCTGCGACCAATATTTTCTACCATGCGTCGAACGAATATGCCAGTTCCTTCATCTTTCTCAGGTCAGTGAAAAATGTTACCTTTGAAATCGTAATTGATTCCGGGCTGTTGTCCCGTGGTCAATGAAGAATTGCTCCGAACGTTCCGTCTACAGCTGCGGTAGCCATCATCGGCACGGTTACGTGTGCGTAAGCGCTTCCACTACTTGCATTAACTGATGACTGACCGGACGGAAGAGCGCTCCTACTTATAGAGTGATTATCTGGTGACGTTATACCCCCTCCACTGGCTATCACTACCACAGCAACGGTTGGTTTATCTGATGATGTAATGGATTCCTGATTCAGACGATGACTCATTTGGGTCTAACGTAATGCCGGATACCATCTTCTCCGTAGTTTCATTCCTTCCTCCTGCCTATTGAAATTATTTGGATGTTTATAAATTTCAATTGCTACACGATGTAATCGGATGGTGTGCTCCGCGACAGCTGACTTGTCTGTCTGGCTCAGGCGTCAGTTTCTCTTGTGCTCCGATGGGAGTGGAGAAAAAAGTGGACCGATGGGCCGATGGGGTTTTAAGCTGAACGGAGAATATTGCGAACTAGACGAAACGTTCGGAGCAAATCTCCAAGGACCACGGCACAACAGCCCAGAATCAATTACGATTTCAATAGAAGCCGGGCATGAAAACCTACACACACCAAATTTTACCTGTTATCTTAGACTTTATGACAAGAAAAGAGAACTTTACACAGGATGTTAATCTTTTTTGAGACATAGAATAATCACGTGCAACTGGGGTTTGGTCAATATTATCTCCCCTTTTGTTTTAGGGATAAAATGTTAAGTGCATCATTTATTGAGACTAAAAAACTGCTTATATTGACGTGCTTATATTGCAACTTAAATACATTATTCTAAAATTTAATTTTTTATTATTATGAGAGATTAGAAAATATACAGGGTGTATCTTTATAATATTGCGAAAAAAATTAAAGATAGATTCTTTAAACAGGGTGTTAAAAAAATTAAGTTTCTTGAAGATATCTGGGGAACCTTTTGAGATACAGACCTCAGCTTGTGTACATGTCATATCATTAACATGAACTACTTTTTGAATACCAATTCAGTTTTTTCGGAGCTCTTTGAATTGATCGATGTTTTTTTGCCCTTCATTTCCCGACACATGTTTTGAAACATCCAAAGTGAGTTTTTTGTCGTAAATGATGATTTTTCTAGAAAAAGGCTTACGTTAGCAATTATGACGAGGAGTACCTTTTTTGTGTAGGTACAAAATATTTCCGGTTAAAAATGCACTTTTAAAATGTCAATTTGTTCAATGTCGTCGATATTAGATGCAAAAAATCCCAAGCAACCCTAAAATCTCCGCCACTGGCATATGAAATAAATTAGTTAGCATTAAAAAAGTAGCTAATATCAATGATAAGACTGTACAAAAACTAAGTTCAGTATCTTGTACGGTTCCCGAGATATCTTCAAAAAGCTGTAAAAAGAGTTTTCCTTTGAAAATTCTGTCTGTACCTGTCTCAAAAATGGTACATTTACGAACACATGTTAATAGGACTTTTAAAGTTTATTATGGACCAAGGAATCTGCTATTAGATCAAATTGCCGTTTTTCGCAATATTAAAGATATACCCTGTATAGTAGATATTATTCCTATACTTCTTAAATTTAATTTTTTTTAGGTTCAGTCTGTTTTCTTAAAGACTAAAATCTCTAACATAATTTTAGTTTTGAGAAATCAAGTATGTCTTGGAGTTTTCCAAAAACTTTTTTTTTCTGGAGCAAAGTGCCTTTTATGTAGCAAATACGACAAAAAGTCATTTGAAAACGTTGTTTAGAATCAACCTATGGCGAATGTTCTCTATATCAAATTTCAAAGTCATCGGCCAAATATGATTTTTCATGTTTATCCCACATATTCTACAATTTTCCTTAAAAATTATTAAATTATTAAAAATTATAATTGGCCCATGACTTATTAGAAATTTTGTATAGAGGTCTAAATGTTGATCCTTAATAATGTTTCTAAGTAACTTTAGGCGACTTTTAGACAACTTTTAAATAGGCACCAACCACACTTGATAGGAATTAGTCTTTAACAAAGATGGGCTGAACCCCAAAACATGAAAATTCAAATCTAGAATTTTTGTCTTTTATATGAGTCGTTTCACGTATCCGGGGACATTGTATATTTCGACAATTTAATTCATGTAGAACATTTATATTTTTACAGGACGTAGCCGCAGCTACTTTTATGTCAGTCGCAACATCGGCTCCAGAGCTATTCGTGAACATCATCGGAACTTTCATAACAGAATCTGATATTGGTATAGGAACTATCGTGGGCTCCTCAATATACAACGCCCTTGGAGTTGCATCTCTAGGAGGGTTAGCTGCCGTCAAGGTAAGTTCCTAGGAAACATTTCCACACTTTAAGAAATATACGTTTTATGCAATAAGCTGACAATGAATGCAAAAAATATTGCAAACAATTTTTATAATCTTAAGTTTTGGTCGAGGTTTTGGTATTTTAATTTAATTATTTCAATTACCTATTTTAATTTTTTATAGCAGGTATGAACCGCCATATAAAAAAATCAGGAGTTACAAGTCATGATACAGTTTCTACATTATGTTGATATCGGCTCTATAGGATGATCTTGAATAATTTTGAGGGGCGCCAAACAAGATCTACTAAAAAAATGATAGCCATTTCCACCCCCCCCCCCACCCCAAAAAAAACTGCTTTTAACCTGATTTTTCTGCTACACCTCAAAAACTAGGAGGGCTAGAGGAAAATATCTAAAAGAGAAACTGTTTCCTATGAAAGTATCCACAACTTTTTTTAGCGATAAAATCTACAGTTTGGGAGAAAAATCTTTCACAAAAACTGTCAATTGTAGTCTAAGATCCGGGATTAGAAACATCCATCTGTTATTTGATTACGAAAAAAATTGAATGGTAGATAATGTATAGATTAATAGAATTATTACAAAAATGATAACAGAAAATGAAAACTTTTTCCTGTTTTTCTCGAAATGGCTGTCAACTGTCAAACTTTCGTTGACGCAATTGTTGACACTGAGAACGGTAACCCCACCACCTCCATCCCATTTACCTACCGGTAAAATCACAGATTTGACAGTTCAGCCACTCAACAGGTTTGCGTTTAAGAAAAAAAAGTTTTTATTTTGGAACAGCCTAAAGAATTGTTACTGTAACAACCACCCCCCTTACCTCCGATGATCGTCTAGAAAAAGCGGCCAGGACCCACCTCGTTGTGTCGTTTTTCTTGTAGCCACCCTCGGTTCTCGGATAGGGTGTGCAAAAGCTCAGGAGTCAAGAAATACCTGGGTGATCAAAATTACTTCCTTTAAAAATTAAAGAATCAAATGATATCACTATTTCATCTATTTTCAAACTGGATATCAGTTCATTCCTTACAATGAATCTTAAATTACCTTAATTAATTTCCTATTAGTTAATTTTACATTTATTTATTCAGACCTTGCAATGCTGTTCCTGCAGCTGGTTTGAAAAGGACCTTCTTGAGTCATTTCAATCATCTTACTCTCTGTTTGCCTTTGGTTTGTGTGTGTGAGAGTTGTCGTAAAAATTCCTGACCTGACAATGAATTGAATGGTTTGGTGATTTCACTTTCGTCGGGTGTTTGGGTGTCTTTGAGACTTTCGGTGTTGACAGATTGGGCAAGTTTTACTTCAATTTCAAGCTTGTGGTTTTTACTGTTTCTCATTGTTTCCTGTTTTGACTACGTCATCAATTTGCAGGTAAGCTTTACCAAGATAAATTACCAGAACCTACAAGAGACGAAGGCAGCATCCCACTGACCTTCTCCCTCAGGCCACTCTGTTCAAGTGAACATCGGTTTTACGCGACTTACACAATAATAAAAACACTGAAGGCACTCTCGCATTCGCGCAACTGCTGAAAGAAAATACTTTGATCTCTTTGGATCTGAGTTTACCGCAAAAGGCTTCTGACATTACGGAACTCGGTTTTGTTTTGTTTTTTGTTTGTTTTGGTTTCATTCCTTCATTTGTTCTTATTAATATTATAAGTATGCTACTGCAACTTTTGATGTAAACCCCGATTTGTATGAATGTTGTTGTTTTGCGTTTCTGAGAGGTTTTAGTTGTCAAAGTTCGAAATGAGGTACAAATTGATACTTAACAAACAAACTAGAAATGAAATTAAACTTCCCTTGGTTAGTGTGGTGACATGTCTTTTGTTTCTGTTTCTACCTATCTGTTTGTTTTGGCCTTTTGTTTGTTTTTGAGAGGTCTCTTTTCTTTTTCTGATTGTTTTGACCTAACGCTCTTTGAATGATTGAAATGACTTCAAGCAGACCTATTCTTTCTGATTTTGAGAGAGGGAGACATTTGGCTACAATGTCGATGAATTGTGAATGACTGTGCCGTCGGAACCGCTTAGGAAGATCTGTTATTATGTTACAAATACCTAAATAACATTTTGCGAGTTTTACTTTTACTTATTACTACGCTTCTGAAATAAAAAGAATTAGTTATAATTTCTACCTAGGGAATTTTTTATCAGAGTCAATAAATAAATACGATACACCTGTACGCTTCTGAAATAAAATAAATTAGTTATAATTTCTTTACTTACGCTTCTGAAATAAAAAAAATTAAGTATAATTTCTAGCTACGGGGATTTTATCGGTGGGAATAAAGAAATACGATATGATTTGATAAAACCTGACAGCATCTCCGGAGGTGTCGGAATGAAGCGATGTTGGTAGCGACAGTGGCTCTGTTCGAACCTCCTCTTCGTAGACCTGCGAGCGCGGGGCCCGGGAGTCGCGGGACTTCGAGTAAGCTGCCTTGCTTCGCAATAAGGGTGGCTACGTCTCCGATGACGACAGACCTAGGGTGCCGGTGCAGTTCTCAGTACTTGGGCAGCACCCCCGGGATAGCGCGATGTAGGTGGAGGCAGGCGGCAGAAGGCGGCAGGCGGAGGTAGGAGGCAGGCAACAGGCGGCGGCAGGCGGCAGGCGGCGGCAGGCGGTAGGCGGTGGCAGGCGGCAGACGGCGGCAGGCGGCAGCAGGCGGCTGCAGGCGGCAGGCGGCGGCAGGCGGCAGGCGGCGGCAGGCGGCAGGCCGAGGCGGGCGGTAGGCGGAGACAGACGGCGGCAGGCGGCAGGCAGGGCTCGAACCCGGCGCTGGTCTTCGTGGACTGGCTTGTGCTTGTTAGCGGTTTCAAGGCGGCTCGGCGAGATAGGTAGTAGTAGGTACTTTTAGTGATAGGTAAAACCAACAGAGAGTATTCTCGATCGCACTGGCTTCGGATTAGAGAGGATCTGAGCAGAGAGTATTCTCGATCCACCCAAGGGTTAGAGGAGTTGGAAGCAAGTGTTGAAAATCAAGTCCCTTGAGGCGAGCCAGCGCTGGTGTTTTTATACTCACACAACCCTTTGTATCTCTGTCCGTCTCTCTTCAATTCCACTGACCGTTGTCCGCGCTACCCTTTTAGGTATCACGCCTGCAGTGCGTGGTGAAGATTCCCGCGTAGCTTTTAACCGTCGTGTAGGTGAAATTCGAATCCATTGTTGCGGCGGACGAAATAAAGGATTCTGGAATTCTCACTTGCAAATGGTTTTTCCTAATTAATGCCGGCTTCTCCTTAAGTTTCACTGATGAGGATTATTTTGAAGAAAAAAATGATTGCCCTGGGGGTGGTATATTACATTACCATGGTGGTAATGTAATATGGCCAAACTTTATCATGACTTGTAACTCACTAATAAGGATTCATACCTACTAAAATGTTTAGATACTGTTAATAATAAGAATTGTTAGTAAAGGTTAAATGCTTGTAACTTCCAAACAAAAACAAACTGGACCCATGTTCGTTTAAGAAAACTGATTGGTGGTTCTTCAGTTGTGTTTTCTTTATGGCTCCCTTAATGAAGGCTTTCTCATGTTGATGTTTGGTCCTTTTATCCCAATATTCTTTCTGTTTTTCCCAACCAATATACTAACTTGGCCCCGTGCTGTACTTTTTGGTATTCCCAGAGCCGGCTCTGGGCCAATATATTCAGCCGAAGATCCACTTCTTATTGCTAGCTCGTCGGCTTTTTCATTGCCTGTGATACCGCTGTGTCCTGGCACCCACATCAAGGTTACCTTGTTGCACCCTGCCAGGCTTTCGAGATTTTCACGGCATTCCCACAGTAGTCTGGACGTTATCTTGGGGGTTTCTATTTTTTTTTTATATGTATATTTTCTTTGTATGTGTTGTCTGTCAGTTGTTTTCGATGTTTAGTAAAGTCAGTATCAAAGTAATTTCAATTAAAGATCAAGGGGTACTTTATCCAATAATTATATAAAATTCAGAAAAAAGTATAAATTATCGAAATCTTTAGATGAAAAAATAGTCACCAAAATTTTAAATAGTGTATATTTTAAGGAATCATTTGTTTGGAAATAAACAATAAATCTTTTGTTAAATTCCATGTGATAACATACTAGTAACGTTATTAAAAATTAATTTATAAATTATTGTTAGTTATTGTTAATAATTTTAATATTTATTAAGTATGTAAATTTTTTCTTTGTTATAATTTTGTATACCTGTGTCTTAATGGCAATTTAGTATTTTTAACTAAACAGTTTCTTAATAAAGAATTATATATACAGGGTGATCCATTTTAATCTGAACAGGGAAATATTTCGGAATTGTGGGGTTATTGAAAAAAAAGTTTTCAACAAAAGTTGTATGGTTGTTAGGGGGACGTAGTTTGGGGGCACAATCATCTCCCCTCTCCCCCACCCCTCGCGGGAGGTGGGGGCAAGTAAATTTTTTTAAATGGGAACCCCCAGTTTTTATGGCGTACGTCGATTGAGTTGACAAAAACGTGAAACTTTTGTTTGAAACTTTTTTTTTTTAAACGAAAACCTGTCAAGTTATCGAGATGTCAAAATTGACATTTTTAATTTTTATCATTGGGTCTTGTTAAAAACATCAATCACTCTAGTGCACAGTAATTTTTAGATCGCATTTAGTGTGTTCTTCATTATTAACTCAAGTGTCAACCTTGAATTTGGAAAGTTCTGTGAACCCGTTCATCGTTTCTGAAGCCATAATGGCTAACTATCCGCCGCAGGAGATAATAGACATTATTATTTCGTACGGTGCAGTTGGCGAAAATGCGCGGGCAGCCGCAATTCATTATGCCAACAGATTTCCTTTACGGCGTCATCCCAATCATGTCACCATTCTCGCTTTACTGCAGTAGAGTCGAGGTATGTTTCTCCACCGACAAAGAAGAAAAAGGCGGTATGATGATCCAGATGATCCAGAAATACTGACTGTCCTGGGGATGGTATTTATGAACCCCCACATCAGTCAACGTAGGATTTGTCGATTGCTGAATATGACGTATGGGACGGTCAATCGAATTTTGAAGGCTACTCACTTCCACGCTTATCACATCTCTTTGCATCAGGCATTGACCGAAATTGACGCTGAAGCAAGAGTCAGATTTTGTAGATGGGCGCAAGAACAAATTGTTCAGGGTAGACAATTTTTCAATCGCGTGTTGTTCAGTGATGAAGCTACCTTTAAGAACGATAAGACAATAAATCGGCATAATTCTCATTATTATTCTCGGATGCAGCCGCATTATGTTCGTGAGATTGATTATCAACACCGTTGGAGTATCAATGTCTGGTGTGGCAGTGAATGGTCAGCTGATCGTTCCGCATTCTTTTAGGGTAATTTTTTTCATTCAATATCAGCGATATCTCATTCTTAGAGTCAAGTTTCTTCCCGTTCTGCTACCCGCAAATTTAAAATTTGTTTAAGTTTCGCAAATTCTACAATTTCTTTCTCAGGTATAATAGATGGCCCGACGTATCTACGATTCTTGCAACAAGATTTTCCGGTGCTGTTGGAGGATGTCGATTTGGACACACGTAGACAAATGTGGTTCCAGCAAGATGGTGCCCCGCCACATTATGCTGTTGCTGTAAGGAACTATCTGGAAGCTAGATTCCCAGGTCGGTTGATCGGAAGAGGATGTGGCATTCCTTGGCCAGCAAAGAGCCCGGATTTAACATCCCCTGAATTTTTCTTATGGGGGTATTTGAAAGGGGTTGTTTATGAGAGAGACCCAACAACACGGGAAGATATGAGGCAACGAATTATCGAGGCGTGCCAAAAATAATTTAGAAAATCTCAATTTTGACAGCCCGATAACTTGACAGGTTTTCGTTTTAAAAAAAAAGTTTCAAACAAAAGTTTCACGTTTTTGTCAACTCAATCGACGTACGCCATAAAAACTGGGGGTTCCCATTTAAAAAAATTTACTTGCCCCCACCTCCCGCGAGGGGTGGGGGAGAGGGGGGATGATTGTGCCCCCAAACTACGTCCCCCTAACAACCATACAACTTTTGTTGAAAACTTTTTTTTCAATAACCCCACAATTCCGAAATATTTCCCTGTTCAGATTAAAATGGATCACCCTGTATACTATAATTCAGAGTTCTGTACTGTTATTTAAAAGTTAAACCTTATACATTCAAATAGAACTGCAATCACCACATATTTGGCGACGAAGAAAAAGTTGAAGGATTGCAATTTAGAATTTCAAATAGAAAATTATCTCTGAGAAATATATCCTGAGAATAAAAATCCCATGTAAAAATGGATAAAAATCAATTCATGCAGCTAATGAAAACATTTAACAAAAGTCAACGACTCCTGATTCAATATATCGTCGCTATGAAATCAAACTGGTATATCTGTAAAGTATATTACATTACTAGTGTGGAAAGTGACTCTCCCACACGAGTGGATTAATGCACTCGTCTACAGATTAATGCACATTTTAATTTTTATTTATTACAATTTTAATTGCATAATAAAGCTTACAACAAGTAGAGATATTTTTCTTTGTTATTTATCTGTACCTACATTATGTATATCGAGGATAACAGTATAAGATTGGCACTAATATGAATGTGTGCTTTATTTGAAATTAATATTTCTAAAACGTCAGATAAACTTTTCGATTTTACTGTTTAGCGTCTGCATTATTAAACTATGTTACATAAAAAACGTAAAATACTATTAAAAATTCTATTGGAAATCGAAGTTATGCCTTACTATGCATAGCATACTATGTGGGCTGCCTAAATTGTATGCGTAGCTGTATTGTGGGCTGCCAAAGTTTAAGGGTATTAACTAACTTATTGACTAATCATATTACCCACGGGTGATATTTTACTTTTCATCTCTAGAGTGATACGAGTATTTGTCATTTTCGCAGGTGGTCGTCGGAAAAATGCATATTTTTCTCATGAACACTTTAAAGTTTTCACATGTGATATTTGCCACTTAACGCCCGTTTGGTTCACCTCAATGACTCCTTATGCATGAATAAAATTAAGACGAATACTGCTTATTGAAGTAGTATTTGCAAATAAATAGGATATTGCATAAATTGAGAGCAATATGCAGATATGCCAGTATGACTTTAAAATCAGTGTAATATTTGCTTTTGTGTCACAGTGGCGTATTATTTTGGAACATCTTTTAGGTAGAAAAAAAGATAATATTGTTAATGAAAAAATAATTTATTGCTTCAGAGTTTGTTTTAAACAACAATTAACATAATATTGATCTTCCCTTTGCTGTAACTTCAAAGTCTCACAAATTTTTATAGAAATCTGAATAAATTGACGATATTATCCCGGCGGTAACTAACTTTAGGATACCCCTTTCTTCTTCTCATCAATGGTGAGTCTCTTGGAATCAGCTTGCATTAGAACAGGATTCAAGCTCCCATTGCCCGGCTCATTCATTTTCTTCGCCTCCTCCCAGATATGTGATCTGGAGGACGTTTTGAAGTAAAAGTTGTCGTCGTCTTTAATTACTTCAAACATTCGAGTGTCATGGGTAAAATTACTTGAGAGTCCTTCAGAGCTTTTATGTCAATTGCCATTTCTCTTTGCCGTTTTCATGGCCGTAGCGTATTGGGAAGCGTTGAATAAGTATATCCGTCCACTTCGGAGTGCTCTTTTAAGTGCTTTTTCAATGGTTGAGTGATCCGAATCCCCTTCGTTTTGGGTGTGGCCCTTTACTAAAAATTTGTGTATGATAGATTTTATGTTTTTTAATGTTGCAACAGCATATTTTCACATTGCCATCATAAAGTTCTTTTTTTGTTGTCTGCAACAATTATCGCTGTAAAAGACCACTGGTGGAGTGCTAGAACGCTAATTAAAGATTTGTCAGATAATTATTGATTTTAAATTGCAAATTTTGAAAATAAGGTGAATATTTTGAATGGTCTTTCATTTTTTTATCAGTAATTAACTCTTCTAAAAGGGAATAGAGTTTATTTCCGACAATATCAGACCAACATTTTGATAATGCAGGGCATTTTAAAATCAGTAATTATCTGGCAGATCTGTAATTAACGTTCTAGCACTCCACCGCACGTCTATTGGACAGTCATCTTTTCCATTTAAATGTTGCAGATATTTCAGCACACAGTTCCTAATCTCAATCACGCATCTTATTCCCTGTGTCTCATTACAAGTGTAACAGTTTACTCTTTTGTCGCCCTTTAGTTCAGCAATTGTTAAATTGTACGCGGCAGCTTTGAAATGTAGTAGTCGGAAGACGCCTCCCCCTGCGGCCATGACAGCACTGCCTGTAGGTTGTATACTGCTGGATTCTGGATTTGTAGGAGGGCAGAACAAGTCCGCTGCACTGAGGCCACAAGTGGCCCATTGTGCTTCCTCCATTCCCTGGAGTCCTCACTCCTTTAGCCATCTCAGGGTCAGAATGAACTGGACCAAGGGCGCCTGGAGGGGCTCCAGAGAGGTCATAGAGGCTTGGTTGATGTCAGCCAAGCATCAAGGAGATTGTAGAGTGAAGGACAGCGGCACAATATATGTTCCATAGTCTCTTCCTCTTCGTAACATTCCCTGCATAATGGGTCAGGGTTGATTCCCATCGTGTGAAGATGTTTATTTAGCCCGCAGTGTCTAAATTTCGCTAAGTGTCAGCGGCACAGCATGCTCTGGGGCGGAGGGAGATTTATATCCCTTCCGGGCTGATCCAGGACAGCGTAAACCTGTAGTGATTGGCAGCAGCCGTTAGGGCACCGTGGTTGGGTGATTTCTATGGCCCAATGTGCGATCGCTATCAGATCTGTCTGAAGAACCGTAGGATGTGTACCCAACGTAATTTTTAGGTTCATATCCAAGGCCTCTGAATGAACTCCGCAGCCTGATCCTGAACTGGATTTGGCCCCATCGGTGTATTATAGTAGCGCGTCAAATCGCGTACTGTCCGGAGGCTCCTCTGTTATTGTGTAGTTTTTGTTAAAGATGAGGATGGGTATGATCCTGTCAGCCACCACTCTGAGGATAGGCGTTCTTGCGAATGCCTCCCTCAGTATGTCTGTCGCCTGGGTAATGTAAATTTAGAATAATACGTCAGTACTGATTTTTTTGATATAAGTAATAGTATTTTATCAATTATTAATAACAAAATGTTAATTTTTTTTAATATAATATCTTTATTTTTCAGCCCATAAAATTGGACTGGTGGCCGCTGACAAGAGATGTTGTGATCTACATATTCGCCGTCCTTTTGTTAGTTTTAATAACTTATGATGGTATTATTTATTGGTATGAAGGACTAGTTTTATTTATTGTATATTTCTTATACTTTACTATTATGTTTCAAAATGAGAGAATTTCAAAATTTGTTAAAAGACACTTGAAAAAGAATAATAAGGTAGCTGAGTTATCAAAACCGGTTCAAAATAACGATAAAGTTACTGTCTCGGTGATATCAGCTTATGGGTCTTATATGGAGGAACCTGAACCTACAACTAAAGTGGAGGATTTAAGAAAAATCGAGAGTCAACAAATGAAGGAAGAAGAAATTGAAGGTAAGCCTAAAAGATATGCTTGCTTAATCTTTCTTTCTTCTTGCCTTATGTAAATCTTAGCTTTCTGTATACCTATTGGGTTTAATAAATTAAATTAAATACATCGTAATGCATCAATTGTGCGTTGAACATGGTTATGGGAGATGTTGATTAGGTATGGTTTACCATGACAATGAGTCGTTTCTTTGGAAGAATAATTGTGAAGTTTATCTCGCAGTCCCAAATATTGGTAATTTTGCTTGTACGATAAAAAATGTTAGTATGTATAAGATATAATTTAGAAAGCAAATGTTCCAGATTTGCATGACGTGTTAGGTGAGGACAAGAAAGTAATTTTTTTTTTCAAAATAAACGAGATACAGAGTGTTTAAGCATCGATTTACGAAACTGGTTTTTATTGCATCTTTTTCTAGAGAGTGGATCAATGATTCTGACTTTTTATGTGAAGTCTAAATTGTTATTTGGAAACATTCTGGGTATAATCGAAGCACCCAGTGGCGTGGAAAATCGTAAGAAAATCAGAAGTGTTTTTATTTTTCAATTTTTTTATTGTTTATTTCGGAAGGCCAGATTGGATTGCTACAAAAAAGCCATACTTATAGGATTTCGATAGGACGCTTCGTTTTCGCTGAAAATTAAAATGTAGCGTATTTAATTAATTGTTTATTTTTATTATTTTCATTTAATATAGTCTAAGATATAAATATCATAAATTGATGGGCTTGTAGACAAAGCCAAAATACGACGTCAAATAATTTTTTTCCCGAAAATATTTATTTTAGCCGAGATACAGAGTGTTTAAGTGTCATTTACAAAACATGTTTTTCATGTATCTCGGTTAAATAGCATTTTCGAAAAAATGTTTACTCGAGCATTTCTTGCCCGTATTTGATTTTTCCGGTATACTTTCAATATAGAATGCATTTCCCTATGCGCCACCCAGCGGTCTTTCCCCCACTGAGCACATTTCCTATTTAACCAAATCTGCTGTGAGAATACTTGGATTTATGAGTTGGAATTTTAGAGATTTAAAAAATATTCACTCATTAAAGATCCTTTTTTCACTTCTACCTTATATCCAAGTTGAACTAGGTACTGCAGTATTGTTTGGTCGCGCCCGCTTGTCACATTGCTCAAGTACAACGTGTTAAGAGGAGGCTTTTAAGCCTGATTAGTAATTAAATAGAGAGTATATGTGTAATGAATACTGACTGGGGGCTTTGATGGTGACTTGCTGTTGATATTGTCTTCGGGCCACTGGGGAAGATGCGGAAACTTGCTGTTTTTAAATTTTTAAAACTTGTTGCTTTTTCACAACCGTAACGATTGTTCCCCATTTCATTTAACTTAATAATTTTGATATCTCTCCCTCTAAATATAAAAATATAAAATGATTTGCCACTAGGTAGTAAATGTTATTTTTATCTAAAATGCTCAGAGATTAGGTTGATTCCAGAAGAGACTATCTCAATATTTATGCAAAAGTCGCAGGTAAAGCGTGTGTTTTTGTTACGGCTAAATAGATTCACATCTAAAGCCGAAAGTGAAATGCTTTCATGATGTAAAGTTCATTCACAAAGACCAGTACAGTGAATGATCCTTATGTATGGATCAACGATGTCGCATAAATTACAATTTGAAACAGAGGAGATAGAATAGGGAGTCGTTGTTCCGCTCACTGACTTCATCGAACTACATTTTGAAGCTGAGGAGATACAGGAGGAGCCGTTGTTCCACTCATTGAGTTGGACAAAATAAATTTAGAAGCGGAGGAAATAGAGGAGGAAGCGGTTTTTTCGCTCACTGAATTGGTCGAAGTTGAAGAATCCGACATACTGCGACGTCGTCTATCCTCTAATTGACAAGCTCAGCAGGAGAACCTGTTTTCAGACTCCTGGAAGAAAGCCACATCCTTGGAGCTAAGATTAATTCAAGAGGCATGAAAGGGTTCCTTGCAACACACACGGGAGATGCGCGATTGCTGAGATGGTACCTAACCAAAATTTTATTTCATTCTTTTCATTTGAAATGAAATTTCCAATTGTCAGGTGATTATTTTATCTAATCTCATAAAAGATGTTTATTGTGGTTCGGTTTTTTTTTTCAGGTGCTTGCAAACGTTTTTTTTTAAACGCAGTAAACAGTTTGCAAAACGACGAGGTTCTAAGAAGAGTTCAAATAAATTTTTTGTGCAGGATGGAACTGACTAGGGTCCAAACCGGCGCCGACATCGAGCATCTTTTATAAGACTAGATCAAATAATCACCTGACAATTGAAAATTTGATTCCAAATTAAAAGAATGAAATATAAATTTAGTTATCATCGACTAATTTATTTTATCACATAGCACCTCGGAAAGATACAGATTTTTGTAGGAGACCAACAATGGGTTAAAGCGATGTATATTTCAAACAAAAAAACATGAACAGCGTTCCTGCTACCCTATCAATAATTACGATCGATTTTACCTTCCCGGGTTTCCGTCGAATTATCATGTACATCAGAAATTAGTGCTTTTAATAAGAAATTTATCTACCAAATTTCATCGAATTGGAATCAGCCGACTTCAAAAAAAAAGCCGACTTCGAGCTATTTCAAAAAAACTAAACTTTTCAAAAGACTTTGAAGCCCTTTAACGGACAAACGAAGCATTTTGGTATAGAGATAAGTTTGGTCCGAGCGACTTTTTTTTTACCTTAGTAACCTGTGGTTGCTCCATGTCCATGGAATATTGGGATATCCTGTATAGTTGCAGAGACCACTTGTAAACTTTTTCAACCTTCTATTAAGTTTCGCTATAACTGGGTTGTGGTCGGAATTAATGTCAGCCCCCGGGTATGATTTTGCGGCTTTGACTGAGTTCTTATAGCGATTGTTAATGAGGATGTAGTCTACTTGGTTCCTTGCTGTATTTCCTGGGTTGTCCATAGGGGATTTCCAGGTGTACAATCTACGATCTGGTAGTTTGAAGAAGGTATTTGTTATTATAAGATCTCTATCTTGACAGAACTCTATCAGTCGATCCCCTCTGCCATTCCTTTCTCCCAGGTCAAAACCTCCTGTGTATCCTTCGACCTTGTCTTTGCCTACTTTGGCGTTGAAATCTCCCATAACTACCGTAATATCATTACTATTTATGCCCTCAAAGATAGCATCAATTTCAGCATATAATCCCTCAACTTCGTCATCTTCCTTCTCCGCTGTTGGTGCATATGCCTGTATTATGTTCATATGTCCTGTATGTGTTTTAAGCTGGAGCATCATGACTCTGTCTGAGTAAGGTATAAAATTCAAAATCGAACCTGTGAAATTTTTGTTCAGAATCAATCCAACGCCATACAAATGCTTCGAGTCACTATTCCCTGAATAATAGAATGTGCCGTTATCTGTTGCGCAGCTCCCATTTCCTGGCCATCTCACATCGCATACTCCCAAAATATCCACATTCAGTCATGGATGACCATCTCCTTTACAATGTTGTCCAGTTTACCCGATGCAAAAGCACTTCTTTCATTCCACGTTCCTATCTTCATACTGTTTGCTGATTTCTTTATAAACTTGTCCGCCACTGCTCTCCCCGGAGTTCCGATTGGGGAACTATTAACTCCAGAAAATTTCGTTTTGAACACTTTCATGATTGCTGCATACGATTGTACTACGGATACTCTTACAGTCTTTAATGCAGTGGTTTCCCCTTGCCTTCTGCATCCACATGCCGTTGATCAATTTTGCTTTGATTCATTCGCCTTTAGGTATGATTTCTCATCCCTAGGACAAGTGTGTTCTAGTAGCCCTACTCTTACTTGCTCATCCACCCGAAGCTGTTGGCCAGCAAGAGGGGTCCGCTTATACCGGCAGATACTCGGTCGACAGAGCCTCGTTAGTTGTCTAGCAGGGTGCACCACGAGCAGGTGAGGTTGTCTTTTGAGTTTGGTTTGCCAACCCCCTTGGTTTGCCTACCAAACCCCTTGCCCCCCTAGTAGGAAAGGATATACCTACGTCAGAACTGTAAACTTTTCAGGAGACCTAAATAACTGTTTTTCTAAGCAGTAAATTTATTATTTTCTTAATTCTTTTTTTTGAAATTTGGACTTAGAAAAACAAATTTCTTATTTTGTTCAAATGGAAATCAAATTTCAACATTATATTAAAAAATAATATATTAAACCTTATATTTTAAATTTACTGTTTAAAAAAAACACAGTTATTTAGGTCTCCGGAAAAGTTGACTGTTATAACTTATCCCCTTTGAGTTTTACCCACAGAATTGCTAATTACGTTATTACAATACATTATATTATATTATTTCCAAAAAATAAAATACAAATTGCCACGTGAAAACGGAACGAATTCTGTGTATTTTACTTATAATAATTTTACAGCGTATAGATCTTTTCCAATTCAATAAGCTAATAGTATATGGAATGTTTCTTTTTTCGTAAGGAAAGGCGCTAGAAAATCCTGACGCATTGTTCGCACGAGTCCCTATAGAGAGATGCATTACCGCAACTTCCGAAGCCACGTCATGCTCCAGAAGCCGATTCGAAGCACCGCGGCGACAAAAAATTGTTTTCCACAATATAATATTTGAATAGCTACCAACTCCATATAACGCGGACGACACAAATTTTTTACTAAGGATTATCTACCGGTTGTTGTAACCTAAACAGCCGGGAATCTTTCATAGGAAATCCAAATTTTTACTTCTTAAAAATGCATAAAATCGAATGCCTTTAAAATAAGACGATTTTATAATTTTTTTGTTTCTATTACATCGCGGTATTTCAAACCATACAGGAACTATCGTTCTATACAGGGTGAGTTTTTTTCAATGTTTAGTACAGGGATCTCGTAAACTACTGCAGTTAGAGGAACGGTTAAATGGGGAAAGAAGTGCAGTTTTATGAGCTTAATTCGAAACAGCTTTTTTTTTTTTTTTTTTTTTTGAAAATTTCCATGGCTTCCTAGATATTTAACATAAAGTAAGTGACTTGCGTGGCCTAGTGGTACTCCGCTGGCTCACGAAGCCATAGATCGCGGGTTCGAAACTCACCTCGGCCCGCTTTACTTTTCAGATTCATTTTCGAATGTCTGTGAAAAGTAAAACAAGCGATCGAACGTTTAAAAGGCAAATATAATTCAAAAGTGTGTGTGGCTAAAGAGTTCGTGCTCAAAGCCAAAATTACCAGAGTGGAGCGACTATGTCTTACCTACACAGCTAAGACCGATGCTCCCTCTTTTTAAAAAAAAAAAAAAAAATAACATAAAGTAAATTCCGCGGATTTCTTTACACCGAGATAGCAGTCTTATTATTTTGATTAGAGAAAAATCGTAAAGGAAAACCTTTTAGACGATTTCATAGACAATAAAACGGCGTTACAATTTTTTTTATTTGTTGTGTCATTTTCGAGCTATGACGTAAACTTGTGTTTTTTTAAATGTAAGTCATAGTTGGCTATGACATCATTCGATATGTCTTTTTTTTCTAAATACAACGATATAAAACTCGATATCGTTTTTTCAGGAAATAAAAAAGTTAGGACGGTTTTTAATTTTATTTCCTCAACTTAATTATAGGCGGCCATGTAAGCATAACTGATAGACCTCAGTTGAACTTGAAATTATGCATAGATAATTTTGCAGAATAATTTGTAATCCTTTATGCAAACAATTACTTAATTAACTACAAATTGTCTAATAGCCATCTAGTAACTCTAGAAAATATTATGAAACATTTGAATATAAAAGGTTAACGACGATTAAAATATCTGCGAAAATATTGTTCCGCAGCCCTGACAGCATACTTTTGACACTGAATATAACATTCTTTCATATCACGCTTCTCTTGGTTGGAAAACTCCATACCAGTAATTCACCTTGCAGGTTATACGATTTAAGAACTTCTGCAAAACCTGACTTCATACTTAAAGTTCAATGGAAATTATAAGCCTCTAAGTAACTAACTTACTGTCAAATTTTATAGTTTCACTGTTTCTGTTACTGTTGCTAAGCAACCGTCACATTTTGATATGAATATTTAGTCTAAAGTTCTACAGCGTAGGTAGGTATTGTTACAAGATTTTTGAAAGATTAGAATTAAAATTAATATTTTTTTTAAGTTCTCGAAAACTAGCTATCCCGTTGAACTATTAATTCATATAAGATTTTCAATTCAAAATTAACTATTAAATTCAGCGCCTATATTACGTATTTGAAGAAATAAAATTAAAAACCGTCCTAACTTTTTTATTTCCTGAAAAAACGATATCGAGTTTTATATCGTTGTATTTAGAAAAAAAAGACATATCGAATGATGTCATAGCCAACTATGACTTACATTTAAAAAAACACAAGTTTACGTCATAGCTCGAAAATGACACAACAAATAAAAAAAATTGTAACGCCGTTTTATTGTCTATGAAATCGTCTAAAAGGTTTTCCTTTACGATTTTTCTCTAATCCCAATAATAAGACTGCTATCTCGGTGTAAAGAAATCAGCGGAATTTACTTTATGTTAAATATCTAGGAAGCCATGGAGATTTTCAAAAAAACAAAAGCTGTTTCGAATTAAGCTCATAAAACTGCACTTCTTTCCCCATTTAACCGTTCCTCTAACTGCAGTAGTTTACGAGATCCCTGTACTAAACATTGAAAAAAACTCACCCTGTATACAACATCAAGAACCTTTTACACCACTATAATAGTTCGACTGAAATCGGGCCACGCAGGATATCAATCCCACCAACACAGAACCAGTTTTTTGAACTCTCCTATATATTCATGATGTGTCAAATGCCGATCTCAATCATAATACTCTGCCATGTGCCCAAAATACTTTGAAGGCAAGACTAAATCAAACTAAAAAACTAACTACTTATAGATAACCCCCTCCATCTCAATGCAATTATAATGCCATTAGATTATGCAAACCAAATCTGCTAACCAAATCTGTAGATGTGTATACGGCAGTCGAGAAATTTTGAAAATTACCCAAAATACAATTTCGAGTATAAAACCGTCATTTGGGCGTTGTTGTATCTACTCAATTTTTTCATACAATATTCTCGTTTCAATTATGTTATTTTTGTTTATTTTTTTATAAATTGTTTTTTTTTACAATAATAAGACATTAAGCTTCCTGTGTGCACTGCTATCTCGTTGACACCCATATGATTCCACGATCTTGTCTTGTCTAGCGTAAAAGGAAAAAAATGAACGGAAAAATAAAATATAAGAATAATAAATATCACCTCTGGAATAGTATGTAGAGTAGATACTTTATTAATGTTCGTAGTTTTCCTTTGTAAGTGATCCCAAAATATTCATCGACTGTTTCAAAAATTCGTCGGGGTTTCTTTTTTGTTTGTCACGTGTGCCTTCATATAATAACTTTGCGTCTGACCTTCCAAAACTCTGTGGCTGATGGAGCGAGCGTTCCAATGCCAAAATAACACATACATACACACACCGAGGTAATTTTTGCTATTATTTTCAAACGCCGGGAATATGATATACCAGCCGAAATACATCGCAGAGAGATAAACCAATTTATTTTAATGAACTTACTTTTCGGACTTCATTGCAGTAAAAATAAATCATACCAATTTTTTTTTTAATTGGTATCAAACCAATTTTACATCAAACCAATAAAATCATACAATGGCCCTCCCTTCATTCTCCGGGGATAGAGTTTCAAGCCTGTTCTCCTTTTTGATTTAATTAATGTTTTAATCATTTTATCGTTTTTTAGGTAGAACATAACAAGTACTTGAAACTATCTACTCCTGTTAGGTAACAATACCATTACCTAATAGTATAATTTTAACTAACGGTATGCATTACTATTTCCCTATCTAATAATAGTGTCAGGTCGATTGAATAATGACCTCATTATGCAATCGTTAATGTCAGTTGTTTAACTTTACCGTTCTATTATGTATTAGGTATGTCAGATTCAAACAACTGCCTATATGTAAGACATGACTTACATAATGAACTTTTTTGAAACTTACATCCATTAGCCATTGATTTTCTGCCCATTCCTGAAGAATATATCTTCAACATGAAACGTTTTTGTTGATCGGTGAAAACCATAATAATAAAAATAAACTGAAAGGAATGGAAATTTTGGCACTGACACATGAGAATTTGAACTACTAAAGTTATTTTAAAATTATTTTCTTAAAATTAACTCAAACATGACTGCCAATAGATATCTCTCATATCCATAGCAAGAATTGATGAAATATTTATTTGTATCACACGATTTTATAAAAATTTAATCTGTAATAATTATTATACAATAATAATACAGGAGGTTCTTCGAAGAGAATAATGTCTCGAATAATACGCCACATGATATAATACGACAAAAATCAACAAATGCATCAATAAATAGGCAATAAATCAAAGAATTTATTGCCTTCAAAATCAAAAGTGAAATGTGATGCGCTACGAAATCTTTCACCCTGATTTTGTAATTTTGATTTTGGTCTTTTAAGTTATTTTGCGAATTTTTAGTCGACATTGAAATATGTACTATTTTCTGTATTTTTGCAATATTTCAATAACCAAAAGATTTACTTAAAGAGAACCATCTTTTTCAATAAGTAAAACTGCATTTCATCAAACTTTCTCAAGATAAGTAATTTGATTTTACAGTAAGTGAAATTATTTTTATTCAAGTATACCTACTCGTAGATAAAGTATAGTATTCCACTCGCAAAAACCACCATTTTTTAGATACTGAGTGCCGAATAAATATTTTTTATTTACTTTTTTGACGATATCCTAGTAACCGTTTGAGATAATAAAATAAAATTTTTGTACACATCTTATCAATTTTTTTTTTTTTGTGTAAATTAACAAACTTACTTTCTAAGCTTTAAATTCTTTAATACATATTTTGCTTATTAATAAACCTATACAGTCTCATATTATACAGTATTATACCGTCTCAGGCCCATTAAGTTGACGGGCAGATTTCCGGTTCCCATCTCCAGGCATTACCCATCTCCAGTGGTGGCTACTGAGAAAAAACTAGAAGTCAGATTAACTGAAAAAAATGGTTATAGAAGATAAGATAATTATGTTTTTCAACAAAACAATAAAAAATAAAAAATAACAGCTCAGATTTTTCTGAGCTAAAGGATGTGATATGACTCTATGATATGATTCTACGCCACTGGGTGCTTCGGTTAAACCCAGAATTTCTCCAAATACGGGATATAAAATAGAAAGCATATTTACAAAAATTCAGAATTATTGGTCCACTCTATAGAAAAGATACCCAAATAAAAACCAATTTTTGTAAATCGACACTTAAACATCCTGCATCTCGGTTCAATAACACTATCGGAATTTTTTTTTAATTTTCTTAATATTTTAGTTTAATCTACACGTCCTCCAACTTATGGTACTCCATTCAGAAATACGAGTACGTTGTATAAATAAAAACAGAATAATAAATTATTATTAGGCAAAAACGTTTTGTTAAAATGATTGTATTTATTTATAGATTGATATGTTGTGTATTTATAGCAACTTGAAAAAAATCAAGCAACACACCCAATAAATGATCAAAGTCATCCAGATTACAGACGTATTTCAGAAGGAGAACCACCATTGTTTATTTTACGATTTCTTTTATGAAGGAGAGACGTGTCTGAAAGTGCATTTTGCTTTTATTGGAATTCTATTGCGAAAATAAACACTGAGAAAGGCGCAGAAGAAAAGCCAATATAAGGTTATTCGACACAAACGGAATAGTCCTGGAATTCCCATTTAATTTCTTGACGACAAAGTTGTATTTCATATGATTTCCCGTGTTATTCTAACAAAGTAACAGTTATGAATGAACGTCACAAGAACGGCAATGGTGTCTATCGAAAGGTAATTATTTTCTGATCATGCTGATACCAAATACTTACTAATTAACAGTTTTTTAAAGATGACAATAATTTATTTTCAAAATTAAAAGTGTGAGCGGGCATGACATGATAAAGCCGGATAACTTTTTCATTGTCAAAGCAAATATTTTTAATTACCAATACACGTTTTCTTGAAAATATTATCAATGAATAATAATAATAATAATAGCTATTCTACCTTATGGTAAAACAAAAAGATGGTAAATGAGGATTTTCGTAAAATTTTTAATAATGTTCAGTCAAAATTAAAATAAATTAAAAAAATAAAAATCATTAAAATTTGGCATGTCATGGCTCCTCATCTCTTAATTTTGAAAATGCTTAAATTATTCTGTCATCTTTAAAAAACTGTTAATTAGTAAGTATTTGGTATCAGCATGCTCAGAAAAAAAATCTCTTTCGATTAACACTATTCCTGTTCTTGTACATAAAAGAGGTGAGAAATAAACTGCAAATATGAGATTTCCCATGCTATTCGCCTATGTTCTGCTTTGAAACTTGTCACTCGGTATAGGGTGTTAATCAAGTATGTACAATGAATTTAACAGCCAATTACTCAGGTGATTTTAAAATTAAAAGTTCATATAAATATGGGTTCACAAATGCTTCGTTTTCAAGATACAGGTGTTAAGCTTTTTACTTAAAATTGCTTTTTCTTATGTAACAAGTATATACTTATGTTGATATTGTTGTACTTTGGGTATTGTTATTTGTAGAGACATTGAGCCTTTAGCCCCAAGTAGACTAAAATTATTAAGTCCAGTGGCATCCAGGGGGACACCCTTACCAATATTATTTCAAAGTAAAATGAATGTGACTAACTTTTTTAAAATTTGATATTTTCTTCAGATTAAACGAGTAGAAATAATACTTTTATGTCTTTTGATTTTTCTTCGTATCTTTATTGGTTTTTGAAAAAAAATCACTCGATTACACATCCCTCTATCAATCAAGAAACATGGGGAAACAATAAAAAGATAAAATTCATTAAAATTCATTAGTTTGTACATCAGTTCATTAGTTGGTTCATATTATCAATAAAAAGTAATAGAAAAACGATTAAATTTCTAACAGAAAATGTTTCCAATGGGTTTTGCGTGATTCAGAAATATGCAACTAGGTGACTTCTATTTGTTTATTTCAAAGACGAAGCAGAAAAAAATTCAAGAGGTAAAAAAGTTGTAATATTAGTTGCGCACTTTGAAAGAACTATCAACATGTTAAAAAAAAAGTCCGTGACGTACATTTTTCTATGCAATAATATTGGCGAGAGGGTCCTCCTGTACGCCACTGGACTTATAATAATGGATAATTTCAATCTAATTGGGGCTAAAGGACACTACTGTATCATCTTGTATCATCTTCATCAGTTAAGATGCTGGGATTCATTATTCGCAATACTAGATCGTTTCAGAGTGTTCACTGTTTGAAGACTTTATATTTTTCTTTTGTCAGATCCAGGTTAGAGTATGCAATGATGGTTTGGTTCCCTTTATATAATAATAAGGTTTGTTTATTGGAAGCTGTGCAACGTAGGTTCCTCAAGTTTTTGTGGCTCAGAAAATTTCATAGATACCCCCATCAGGGCTTCCCGTATGAAATCCTTCTGCGGACGTTTGAGTTTGAGTCACTGGGTGAAAGACACAGAATTTGTTGCTTAGTATTTTTGTTTAAATTGCTACATGGCTGGATTGATTCCCAATTGCTGCTGGAAAGCATTGATTTATTTATCAGTCGTCACAACAGTAGATCCCAGTGCCTGTTTCGCCTAAAAAACCCGAAGACCAGTGTTCTGTTAAAATCACCCTTATATAGAACCTGTTCATATTACAATGCTATAAGCCGCACGTGCGATGTGTTTTTTCAAACATTTAATTCCTATAAGAAATCTATTGTCGGCCTATCATAACAGGAAATCTTGATCTAGGTATAGTTATATGTGCCTGGTTCATTAATGGGTTAATGGGTCTCAACTCAACAAAAGTTTATGAAAATGTATGCTTTAGTTCTATTGTTTGTGTTTTAGGTATTATATTATTTCGTTTTGGTTTTTATTTTTTGAGCAAATATTGTTTTTTTTTTTGTCCTGTAAATGGATATTGTAATCTGTTGGGCAAATAAAGTTATTATTATTATTATTATTATTACTACTACAATTAACAAAGCCAAATTTCAACAATATTGACAAAATAATATTACGCCACTGGAAAATACGGGTCCGCAAATCGACACTTACGCCTCCGTTAAAAACATTTTTGGATTTTTTTAAATAATTTTTTAACTTTATCTATAAGCCCTTCAATTTGTGACACTAGCTACTGAATCACTTTGTATAAAATCATATTTAAACGCAAATAAAGGAATAACTTTTTCCAGATCGAGTTCCGTTTAAGAAATAGCATACACAGATGAACAACTTAGGGGCTTATACCTAAAAGAGCTCCGCAGCTGATTCACTACGGAAATCGGCGCCGGTCACAAGAGTTTTTAAGGGCTTATGCCTATGGAGACTTCTGAACTACTCACCGAACACTACCGATCCCCAAAGTGACAAGTCTGATCCGAAGCCAATTGTCATTGGGATTCTGAGAGATTTTCTATAATTATTATTTTTTTGTTAATATTTCTTAAAGAAGTCCGATCTGGAGAAAACCTATTCTAGTGGATTCTGTGATTCGGACGAATGTGCTCGGATTTCAGAGTCTAACGAGACTAGCCCTCCCCCCTCCGCTTTCGAGGATGCTGAATACGATGGTGGTTTAAACTCTTCTCGAGTTGACCGCACCCCCTAAAACGGCCAAAAACCACCCCTATGAAGCGTAAATCACGGAACCTCTTTCTCTTGGCGGCCAAACTTGTGTCACCCCCGTTTTCGAGGTCGCTGAACACGATGCTGACGTCGAGGTCGGTTCTCGACGCCCGCCAACCCCTCTACGCGGCCAAGAACAACCCCGGAAGGGGTGAAACGGGAACTCGCCGCGTGAAATCAACGAAACTTCGTCCTCGCCCGTTTTCGGGGTCGCTGAACGCGATGCTGACGTCGGGGTCAGTCCTCGATGCCGGCCAACCCCTCTACGCGGCCAAGAACAACCCCCGGAAGGGGTGAAACGGAAACTTGCCGCGTGAAATTGACGAAAATCCATCCCTGCCCGTTTTCGAGGATGCTGAACGAACGAGACTTAAAAAGTTCTAATGTTAACTTTTCACCCCTTCCGGGGTTTGTTCTTGGCCGCGTAAAGGGGTTGGCGGGCGTCGAGGACCGACCTCGGCGTCAGCATCGCTTTCAGCATCCTCGAAAACGGGCGGGGACGGATTTTCGTCGATTTCACGCGGCGAGTTTCCGTTTCACCCCTTCCGGGGTTTGTTCTGGCCGCGTAGAGGGGTTGGCGGTGGTCGAGGACCGACATCGACGTCAGCATCGTGTTCACTCACCTCGAAAACGGGCGGGGATGGATTTTCGTCGATTTCACGCGGCGAGTTCCCGTTTCACTCATTCCGGGGATTGTTCTTGGCCGGGTAGAGGGGTTGGCGGGCGTCGAGAACCGACCTCGACGTCAGCATCGCGTTCAGCGACCTCGAAAACGGGGGGTGACACAAGTCTGGCCGCCAAGAGAAAGAAGATCCATGATTTACGCTTCATAGGGGTGGTTTTTGGGCGTTTTAGGGGGTGCGGTCAACTCGAGAAGAGTTTAAACAACCACCATCGTATTCGGCATCCTCGAAAACGGGGGGAGGGCTAGTCTCGCTAGACTCTGAAATCCGAGCACTTTTCTGGTTTTTTCCGACTCACACAGAATCCACTTTTCAGTTTTTATGTTTAAAATAAGATTTTTTGTATGATGTTAAGTCCAGTTAGGCTACGGTAATCTTTAATAGCGGTGTCGTATGATAATAGCGACAGTAATTGAACGCCGATTGTGTTTTTTTTCGCTAAAGTTACGTTTTTCTAGCTGAGTCAAACGCGAGCGCAAACGCCTGCGGTACACGCAGTGTGGATTGCGTGAAAAGTGCTTACCAACTTGCAGAAATCAGTTCCAATTGAAACGTTTTATTTATTTTGGTAATAATACTATGAGAAAGAGTTTTTCTGCATCTAATTACGACGGAGAAAAATTATTTATAACATTAAAAATACTTCTAGTACTACTTTCTATACTAAGAAACAATTTTATACAATAATAAATCATATCAATTTACAGCAATCGGATTATTGAAAAACAATAACGTTTTCTGAACGACAGAAAATAGTATGATAAAGACAGAAACATCGATGTTTCACTGGTTATTTCCAGCTCATTAGTCTGACATATTATCACCACCAATACCACCCTTTACCAAACCAACCAAATCAAGCCAAACCAACCATTATCACCACTTGCAAGTCACTATATGTTTCCAAAAAACCTTTCTACTCCTGTAGGTTGGCTTTCTTTCGGTTCGGCACACTCCTCTGGTGGTGATAATATGTCAGACTGATGAGCTGGAAATAACCAGTGAAACATCGATGTCTCTATCTTTATATCACACCACTATGATTGTGTCGTTCAGAAAACGTTAACAAGTACTTTGTAGTAAAAAATCGATTATTTTTGTAGTCTTTTAGTTTTACGTCGTATATTGTGGGTAATTCAGTCACCAGTTCAATAAACATTTCATCCTCAACTGGAGAAAATCTTGATTGAGGTTCTTTGCCTGACATATTCAATACTAAAATCAAAAAAACTAATAACCTCCGTACTTATTCGCGTGATTTGACTACTCTCGAGGCAACGTCGAGGTTTCGCCCCAGAGTAGTGCGTTCAATGCTGTGCAATACGGGCCGTAGGAAAACTGTCTGATTTAATTATTCACACAAGAGCAGTGCATTTTGCACTCCCTTTTAACGAAGCTAGGGAAACGTAGCTACGTGTTCTTTAAAAACTGCATAGGTACATATAAAATGCATGGACAATTTTTTTACGGCCGCCCTAGTAGGTATGGCACGCTATCCTAGAAAGCACAGCTTAACTAAAAAATAATATTTTCATTGCCGTCTTAGTTTTAAATTTTTGGGGATATTTTTTGACACTCACACAGTTACACAATGTGTGCCCTTTTGTAAGAATAAATGTATTTGGTTTATGCTGTATACTTACCTAAAATGATTTTTTTTCAGAGAGGACCTCACTTTTCAAGTGGCCAAAAGGTGGTTTCAGGAAGAAATTATTCTTTTTTTACACCTGGCCATTAAAATTCGTACTTTACTGCACAATCCCATGTCCACAGCAATGCCCAAAACTATTCCCGCTGACATTCATTATGTGCATCCTATGGATCGGCACCAATTCATATCTCGTCTCTTGGATGATATCTGAACTTGGTAGGTGATATTATTAATTATAACTGATAATATTGTAAGTGAAGTGATTCGATCCAAAATATTAAATAAGTTATAAAAATTAAACTCACAGGCTTCCCGTGTTTCATAAAAAGAAGACTGATCTCACGCTAGAGCCAGAAAAACCGATGAAGACATGGATAATTACTTATCCTTTTTTTTTAATTCACCTGCACGCCATAGTATCTCATCATATAACATTTATAGATTGGAAATTTGAATGTTGTTTTCGTGAGAATAAAGATGCGTTTTCAAGTAATAGTAAAATCGTGGTAGAACGATCCCGATAGTTAGGTCCTGTCGAGAGATTCGCTTTTCCAGAAAGTGTTTTCACAATAAATAGGATTTTATGATACTATCATGATATTAATATCGTACTATCATGATAGTACGATAATATTTTGTAGGATCGTACTCATGATGACTTTCGTAGTAGTTAGGTATAATAAGAAAATATGTTTCAATATGTTTTTTGTCCTAAATGTGCCAGCAGCTCTTCTTCAGCTGCATTTTGCTTTAGGAAATTTGCAACAAGTGCATAAAGTGGTACTTTTTTCACAACTGCGACATTGGACCCAGAATGACTGGAAAGTCAACCCCAGAAGTGAAAAAAGGCACTTTATGCATAAGTTGCATACAAAATTTTATCTACGAGTGACTTATAGATTAGAACGAAACGTTATCATTGAAAAAAAACTTATATATTAGCTATAACTGAATATTATTTGTTTCCAAAACTAACTTTCATTTGGCGAAAACTAAGGATGTCGAAATATTAGCCTAAATATATAAACCCGGCAGCAGGACATATTTCAGCAACGAGGGTCAAAATTTGAAAAATTTAATTAATAAAAAGCTTTGCCTTGACGAGTTGATGCTAAGCTATGTATTTTGGTGCACGATACCATTTGATAAAAGTAGTACAGCGAAAAATTTTCTTCAATTTTAGTTCTAAATTTGATCCCTGGTTATACAAGAAAATTATTGTATTCCAAAAAAAAAAAAATAATAAATGTGGCCGAAAACCTGAAAAATGGGACAACCGCGGTCTAAATATTAAAAATAATAATGATTATTGTAGGAAGTTTTCCGCACTACAACTTTTGTTTGATACTACTTTTCCCCAACATCTGACAAGAATCTAAAATGAGGCGCAAAAGTATATAGAAAAGTCATTTCATCTGATACCAATGATACCAAACTTTACCAACCTTCCCACACCTCGTACCGGGGGGCGGGGTCAACTTTGCAATTATTTTAAATGAGAACCCAGGTTTTTCATTGCAAATTCGGATTTTAAGGGTGAAAATACGTAAACCAACAAAATTGCCTTCTTTCTGTCGAATGAAGGTGAGGAGGGGAGTAACGTTTGAATTTTTGTTAGGAACCGTTAGTATTTATAGCAGATTCGGATTTTATGGCTAAAACATACCTAGAATTGGTCTGATATTATTTTCCCGATTCATGGATCTTTTTCGTTTATTTTTAGTAATAAGAAAAAACAAAAATTAGTTTCGCCGATCACAGCTAATCATGAATCAAAAATAGTGTTAGAAACTATCTAAACTGCTCAACAAATGAAACGTTACATGACCAAATTTGCCCTAACTTTGGCACTGATAAAATTTGGATTGTTTCGAGCAATTCAATTTTTCTTTCGAGGGTTCACTAGTTCAATACCTTGTTTATCAGTCCGTATGTTTGCAAGAACTTGGTACTTCACACAAAGTTTATATAGGGTGGTAAATAAAACAGTTCAAATTCTCAGAAAGTTCAGCTTGCTCCCATTTGATCAAAGATTTTTCTATTTAAATTTCAACGCAAAGATCATGAAGATGGACCTCATATCTCGAAACGGTTTTCGAATTTTCCGATTATTATTATTATTATTATTATTATTATTATAACTACTTTTTGGTGTGGCAATGATAACTTTGTTATTCGTGACCCGATTTTCAAAATGTAGGGCTCATTTTAAAGCTTAAGCTTCAAACAAGAACACGCAAGATTGATAATCGACTAAGGACAAAAATTGAAAATACAGGGTTGTATTAAAACTGACCCAAATCTGAATGACTTCAGAAATCTGGTATTAAGGAAAATTTGAAATAAAGTTAATTTGCTTTCAAACGAACCATTCATTGTGAATACTTCAAGATGCTCTTCGCTTGCATGAGTTAAAAATTGTTGACATAAGAACAAAATTACAACTTCCTGTTTTCGAATGAGGTAGTCCCTTTATTATTATTAGGCTTATTGTTTTTCATATGGATGTCACTATTATTGATTGTTGTTTGACGGCTGATAAAACTGTTTTATATTGTCGGTTGAGCTGAGATTGTTGTGAGATGGCTTGTTAATTCACTCAGCAATAATTTAGCCTGTCATATCATAAAGAAAGTTCAGATAAAAAAAGGTTAAGAGGTGATCATTAAAATGTTTTATTATTTATGTACAAAAAACTGTGGCATTCCAAAAAAAAGGGGAGTATCCAAATATCAATATTTTGTCGGGCCTCCCCTGCCTCTTTTATAACTGCCGTAACTCTTCTTGGCATTCCGGGAGTAGCTTCCCATTCTACCTGTATAGCTATCACCAAATCATCCAAATTATCCATTTGTCCTTCCCTTTCTTTAGGATTTTTTTTTCATTCTGCTCCAAACATGCTCAAGCGGATTTATATCCGGAGAAGGGTGGTCAATTAATTCTTACAATAAATAAAACAGTTTTATCAGCCGTCAAACAACAATCAATAATAGTGACATTCATATGATAAACAATAAGCCTAATAATAACAAAGCGGCTACCTCATTCGAAAACACGAAGTTGTAATTTTGTTCTTATGTCAACAATTCTTAACTCATGCAAGCGAGGAACATCTTGAAGTATTCAGAATGAATGGTTTGTTTGAAAGAAACTTAATTTTATTTCAAATTTTCCTTAATACCAGATTTCGGAAGCCATTCAGATTTGGGTTAGTTTTAATACAACCCTGTATTTTCAATTTTTGTCCTTAGTCGATTATCAATCTTGCGTGTTCTTGCTTGAAGCTTTAGCTTTAAAATGAGCCCTACATTTTGAAAATCGGGTCACGGGTAACAAAGTTATCATTGCCACACCAAAAAGTAGTTATTTTGAGATCACCCTGTAAATAAAAGAAATAATCGGAAAATTCGAAAACCGTTTCGAGATATGAGGTCCATCTTCATGATCTTTGTGTTGAAATTTAAAAAGAAAAATCTTTGATGAAATGGGAGCAAGCTGAACTTTCTGAGATTTTGAACTGTTTTATTTACCACCCTATATAAACTTTGTGTGAAGTACCAAGTTTTTGCAAACATACGGACTGATAAACAAGGGATTGAACTAGTGAATCCTCGAAACAAAAATTGAATTGCTCGAAACAATCCAAATTTTATCAGTGCCAAAGTTAGGGCAAATGTGGTCATGTAACGTTTCATTTGTTGAGCAGTTTATTACTATCTAGGTATTTTGGTTGTAAAATCCAAGTCTTCAATAAGAACTGAGAGTTCCTAACTGAACTCTCAGTTAGAGAAGAAACTAACCATTTCTTACGTTTTTTCAGTGGTAAAATCCGAATCGGCCATAAAAAGTGGGTTCAAATTTAAGATTTTAAAGTTGACCCCTCCCACTCATAGAAGGTGGGTGGTGTGGTTGAGTGTGGTGTGTGTCACTGGATGCTTCTCTTTCAAATTATCAACTTTTAGTCTCGATTTTATTTTTGATTCGAGGGGTAGTTTTTTATACAAGGTGTCCAGGTATGAGTGTAAGAGCTACACGTGGCGACCTTCCTTGGACTATTTTGAGTAAAAAATCTTAATACAATAATGCTCTAAACCTCTTCACGGTGCCACAGGAGGTCATCAAAAAGTTAGAAATTCTGGGTCACAAATCTGCATATTATTGAACTTCTATTCTTTTGCAGTTACGGTTAACATTTTCAAAGACTTTTGCAAAGTCTTATTTCATTTAATTTTCGTAACAGTGCAATTATTAAGTTTTTTAACATTTCTAAAAAAAAAAAATTAGGAAATGTTAAAAAAGTTAATAACTGCACTGTTACGAAAATTAAATGAAATAAGACTTTGCAAAAGTCTTTGAAAATGTTAACCGTAACTGCAGAAAAGTATTCTGTTTCCGTAAAGGAAACAGAAGTTCAATAAAATGCATAATTGTGACCCAGAATTTCTAACTTTGATGACCTCATGTGGTACCGTGAAGACGTTTAGAGCATTATTGTATTAAGATTTTTTACTCAAAATAGTCCAAGGAAGGTCGCCACGTGTAGCTCTTACACTCATACCTGGACACCCTGTATAGGTGGTGATTTTTAAGTTGAGATGTAAGTACTTTTTAACACCCTGTGGAATTTATAAGGGCAAAAAAAAAGTCAAACAACTTTTCTTAATTAACGCAATTTAAGAAATTTTTTATATCCGCTTTTTTTTCAATAAATGGCACTTCCCCACATCAAAATTTTTTTCTGAGTTGGGAATATTAAAATATAAAATGGTTTTCAGAGCATGATAGCATTAAGTGCAATTTGGTTGAATTTACTAGCCATTTTTTTTTTTCATTTAATATAACTACTTGATTTATTTTAATGAAGTTATTTTAGTTTATTTCCTAGTCTTTTATGTTATGTTGAATAAGGAATTGTGATGTTATAAGGAATCTCTCAAACCTATTTCATGAGTAGTTTCAATGTGTTCAGATAGAATCAGCACTTTGTGTTAAAATGCATGTATTTTAGCACCCTGTATATCGGCGAAACTATACGACATTTGTAAAAAATATGTTGAAGCAGTTCCTACACTTCTTTCTAATAGTTCGGATCCCTGTAGGAAAAATTTCTCAAAAACAGCGCTTTTTTACTACTTTTTTACTACCGAATGAAATACATAGCTTGTGAGTTGCATGCAAGAGGGATAATACTTTACATTTCTGTGTATAAAATCTTATCCAATTCTCAAATAAACAAAACACATTTTTCATTTTAGGAAACGCAATTCGAATACCAGACGCTGTCTTAGGACTGACATTCTTAGCAGCAGGAGGATGTCTCCCAGAGGCTATATCACTCACCATCATGTCACGAAGAGGTAACAAGAAATAGTATTTTCTACTTATAGGTATTTAAGAGCTAGAATTTAAAACATATTTTTCGATGCATATTTATTGCTTACAGTTTCAACATTTACCCTATAGAATCTCTTCATAATTAATAATGATAAATAAAACACATTATTGTAAAATGTTACTGTATATCGATAGATTAGCGATGTACCAGGTGTTTCGCTCTTATTCAAATATCAACTTTAGATGTGTAAGTGATTATCTTAAAGATGTCGGAAGATCATTGATTATGTCAATTTTTAACCAATTCAGACCAACAGCCTGTGATGGATAGGTGTCATGGACCAGTTAAGATTATTAGCAAGGAAATCTTACTTTTAATGTTTATACATAACGGTAACCCGGCCAGGTACCGACCTTGCAATAATGCTAACTAAGGGTAAACAATGCTTGGCATTAACCCAGCGATATATAATAGATGGACACTATATCCGAGAATCAATCAGATCAATTACAATTACAAGAAAAAAGTAGAGGAAACTGGAAAAACCGTGGTGTACCAAATACGCGTAGCAATTACAAGCGCGGTAACCAGAGAACAAGCTACTTCATGGCCAATAATACGGATTCCTCAATTTCGAATTGGGAGGAAACCGAAAGAAAAAACAAAGATAAGTTTTTTCAGAAAAGCCTGATGAACTAAATAGCAGTACGAATGCAATTCTAAGTTTGAATAGACTTAACAGCATAAGATTAAACATAGGAAATAGAGATTTAAGATTTCCTTGCTAATAACTGGTCCATGACACCTATCCATCACAAGCCATAATCTAATCATGAATCCTAATATAACGATAAAGCAAGAGAAATCGTTTACGATGCTTGCCGACAAAATAATGATCACAATGTTTCAATTTTGTTGTTTGCTGTTAGAGTGCGATCAAATTTTGCAAAACGCATAATTGAAAACAATCACACTCTAACAGCAAACAACAAAATTGAATTACTTCATCATTGTGATCATTATTTTAAATTAAATTTTCTTGAATCTCTAGAGATCCACAGACATTTACATAATCAACAATACACAGTAATAAATGAACAGCTAGACACATATCGTTCTCCACTACTTGATTTTCTTCTTGATATCAACGAATAAGAAAATTCTGAAGAAATTATATTATGATCTAGTTAGTTCTGTTAAAAATTCTTTTAAATCTAGTTACTTGTTTTATGATCACTTAGGTTACCATACTGTTGCTATGTTACTACATCAATAATTTTATTTACATACGTCTGAAGATGCTACAAAGTAGTGAAACACGTGTAACGTTAATATCCAGCAATATACATCAGTAGAATCTTTTAAAACATTAGTGTTATATTTATCATCAATCACGTTGATCCCTCCATTCATGAGAGTTTTTAGTATTAATGATACCTATATGTTTCATAAAAAATGTGGATTATAACTCCACGTAATATTTCGTAATTGAATCGCAGCTACCTGTCCCTGTGATGCAAAACTTGAACTTTCTGGATCTCGGAAAAACCTGTGATATGTGTTTGGCCATGAGAGGCTCAGTATAGATTGACGTCCAATCTAGTTCTTTCGAATTTAAACATCTGGAGGGGCTATTCTCAAGTTCGTGTGAGTCGATTCTCACATAAAAGTTCACATGAAAACCGGTCAACCTAGGGTACCTGCATTACCGACTATCAAATTAACTTCAAAAACCGACTGTTTCTTCACTAGCATACAACCGTGTAATCATTCACACAATTTATTATTAAGTCAGCTTATTTGAAACTTATTATAGTCTCTGTCAATATTTATCTATTACTGGTATATTCTGGGTAAAAAAAAACTCAGCAGGCAGTTATGTTTGCAGAAACTACGGCCCACAGAATTGCTATGCACGAAAGTTTCTCATGTGTAGGTTTTATTATACCCTGATGAACCTTATTTTCAAAAATATCGGATGAGAAGTTCTTATATAGATCACTCCGTTGTGCTTGTGTGTTTGTATAAAGACCCTTAGTCTCAGTAACTGCGTTAGATTGTTAGATATCAATTTAAAAATTACACGAAATTCAGTCTACAGCTTCGTAGACCTCTAATATGTTTTTAATACCCACTGAAATAGGATTTTTCGTTCTCTAGTAGTGTTAATATTTTGTTTCTTCATTCAAACTTTGATTTTTCCACTTGACACCCACGCCTGTGACCAAATGTGACAAAATCTGATATCCAGCTGTTCAAACATATCCATGTTAAGTTTGCACTTTGAATGTGAACTATCTCCGGTGATAGTTCCATTCCCATGAACTCGAGAATCTCCTCCCCCCTGTTTTTCGTAATCTTTGTTCTGTCCGTCTAATGTTTTTTGCATCTGGGTGCAGATGATTGGTAAAGTTTTTCGCATATTCTAAACTCAGCGGTGGCGTTAACATTACATGCTCCCAATAATTTCAACATATCGATATAGCCTCGATTACATTAGTATCGTTACATTTATGTTGTTGTCACAAATGACTCCGTAGTCAAGTTAGATACGGTTTCCAAAATTGTGCCGCCCTTGTAGACATGCAAATGAAAATTTATACAAAACATTTAATGTATTGGCAACTCGAGTTGTTTTGTCTTTTGAAATAAAATTACGGCCGTAATCTAGACCATTATTCATGAAAAAAAGCGACTGGATATTCAAACGATAGGAAGATTTCTTGTACCTTTCAGTACAAGGATTCACTCTAAAACAGGTAAGACAATTTCTAATTTTATTTTTTGCTACATTGCGACTTGAAATAGTCCAGAATTCTTCCCGGATTGTATAGTAAAGATTTTTTACACCACAACGGAACATTTTTTTCATGAGTATATGTTTTAAATGAATTTTCTGGAATTGTTATTCTCTTGTGTCAATAATAAAGTTTCAAGTTAATTACAATTAATGATTTTTTTTTATTCTACACCATACCCTTATCATACCTTGATTAACTACGGATGAATTCAACATTAAAATATTACTGGTAGAACCGGCGAGGTTTTCGTATAATTAAAATATTATATTCAGACGTAAAACTCTGTTTTTGCGCTAATTTAATTAACAAGAGTAAAGAGTTATTCATTTTGTCAATTATTCGCAAATCTGGAGTTTAAGTTCATTGTTATGTGGGAAAATTTTAATTATGAAAATGTCGATAAATAAAAAAAAATAGCAACCTGTAACTCTGGTAAAAATATAATCCGCACCCCCAACAAATCCAATTATCAATCAAATTAAATTGTTACCAAACAGATCTATAATTTAGTAGTGTTTTATGACAATTTGAATATAGCTGAATGAACTAATGACAATTTGTTATGTAAACGTATGTGCGCAAACGTTTTCCGAAATACGGAATGTTGGAGGTTTTCTTAAAAATGACGACTTATTTATTGCTAATAATATAATACAATAACATGAAACGGAACAATAACAGAAAATAACACTAATAAACTTTAAATAGGCGCGAAGCTGCAACAAATGTTGAAAATGACCTTCTTCAAACGTTTTATTTTTATCTATTACATCACTATTACATTCACAGTTTAAGTCTGTAACGAGTGATTTTTGAGTTATAAAGAAATGAAAATCGCAATGTTTCATTTTCAAAACAGTGTACAGCGGAAACTACTCAAGATATCTGGAAACAGTTTAAATAACTCTATACATATAGCTTAACTTTTCACGTTGTATTCTAATGTGTGGATAAAATAGCTATACAGAGTGATGATTAACAAAGATAAAATTAACTTTGCACTAAATTTAAAATTTTCCTGCATTATTTTCATGATTATTATTTCGAGTTTTTCGTTTATTAAAATAACGCTGTTTAAAAAATGTTGTACGCTTATCGAGCACGAAACTGATGTTTTGCTTTCAAAAAAAAAACTACCTACTCTCATTCTGAGGCACCAAAGTTCAACTTCGCGCACTGGATACATAAATAACTATTTCAGAATAAAATCTTCGACAACAAGTGATTTTAATTTTAAAAATTGTATCTAGTAAGTTTGGCTTCATGAATTTTTTTAAAATTGTAGCAATACAATACAATACAAATTTCTTTATTGTAGATGAATTACAACAGTCATCGCTTAGTACAACAGCGTTATTACAGAAAAAAATAAAACTTAGTATACTAAAACTAGCCAACAACTTAGTAAAGTTCTTGAGCATATATGTATATGTTTTCTTGCTTTTACATAACATTTAACCATATTATCACATTACAAATTTGCTCCATTTCAGTGAACTCTTATTAGTGTAAGATTTTCTGGACATTGCTAGTGCTTTATATTTGAAAAATTTTAGCATTACTTTGATACTGCAGCAATTTAACTGTAAGGTTTGTAACATTATACTTTGCCATGAAAAGTTAATGCGATATTGCTGCAATATTTTTCTTCCCCGTGAGTGAGCTTATACCTATACTTAAATATTTTTCTATTTTTCCAGGAGAAGGATCAATGGGCGTTTCCAATTCCCTAGGAGCCAACACAATGAATATTCTATTATCACTGGGAATGCCTTGGTTTCTGAAAACGATCCTGAAAGGAACCAATGACAACGCTTTTATCAAAATAGAGTCCGGGTCCATAGAGTACACCATAGTCGCCCTAATATTCGCAGCTATAATACTATATCTGACGTTACTCTGTAACGGTTTCCGATTGAGTAAAGTAACAGGTGTCATATTACTATGTGTTTATCTGGTATTTATTGTGCTTGCTGTACTTTCTGAAATGGTTTTCTTCAAGAAAGGAAGTTGTCTGTGAGAAAGTGCGCCATTTAGCTTGTTAATATTCCAAATAATATTTCGACGTTACACAACATTATAATTTGGCATATACAGGGTGATTCACGTGTTCCATTCGTTGCAAGTTTACGGATAAAGATATCGCAGAACGGCTTACATATTCCTTCTATTGTATGGATGAAATGATAGTGGAAGGAGATTAAAAATCTGAAATTTCTCGACTTCCTATTAGTACAATTTAACCTAGAATATTACAAATATATCTATGTCATATAATAGTTCACTTAAAGCTTTGAGTGTGAAATTGCTTTCAAAATTAAAAATTGAGATTTTTACTTGAGCTCATTATACTCATGAGCTACTCATTTCACATTTCGGATGCAAAAAGAACGGATACTGGATTTTTTCAGACAAATTGATAGTGTACTAATATACCTAATATACTAATGTACCTTCTTATAGGTTGTTCAATTATTATTGAAAACAACAAACTTTACATCATCGACGTCCGATATAACCTGAAGAGTCACTATTTATTAAGAAATAAGCATTTCATTTACATAGTACAAATTTTCATTTGACTGCCTATATCAACTAGAAATAAATAAATTTGGACAAATTAAAAAATAAAAGGCTACTTGAATCACCCTATATATTAACATAACGTACGAATATACTTAGTATGGTTATTAACTAAGCGTCTTATTTCCCTACAGAATAATAACGGAAGCAGGTTGTTATTTCGTATTTATGTGATGGTCTAAGGGATACAAAAGGGACCTAGCCTCCGAAATTCAGATGATACTTCAAAGGTTCCCTAGAGTAATTTAAGAGTCGATTAAGTTGTCTTATATTTAGCTACTGAGTTTGAAATTAAGCCTGATCAATAACGCTTGGCATTGGGCGAAATTTAAACAAGTTTGGAGACTCACTTCTTACTGTATTACGAAGGAGAACACCTCTTATCAAGCCATTACGTGTTGTGTTGTTTATAAAATAAATAAGATCCATTATTTTATCTTTAGTTTGATATCTTCATTTTCGGCTTAACTGGACAAGCGGACAAATTTAAGAAATCACGTATTAGCAGCTAGCTTGCAAATGATAAATTCATTGCAAAGAGCAAAACTACCTAGCTTTTCTGAAAAGGAAGCTTTGTATTTTGATCGCATTATAAGATGCACATTATTTTCCACTACTTTAATGTGTAATTAACGATCAGTAACGATTTTTTGGTAAATTTCATTCAACAAACACAATATACGAAGTTATAATAATGAATTTAACTTAAAACAATAAAATAAAACATTATTTTGATTCTCAAGAACAGTTTCAGCAAGCATATGATTCGAAGATTTTTATAAAAAGAAATTGTTTGATTCGAAAATACTCGTAATGTTTCGTTACAAAACATATAAGTTACAAAGAAAGAAATAACGAGTAGTTAATGAGTTCAAAGCAAGTAAAAAATTGACATTTTTTGATTTTCATATCCATTTATTGAAACACCCCAAGATAGAAGAAAACGGATTACATGCTTCTATCTTAAATTTTCATGTGTTACTTTATTGTGTAGTTAATATGTTATTGTAGTTATTTATTTTTTAGTTAGTATTTTTTAGTGTATGTTTATGTTATGTAGTTAATATGCGAGTGTCCCGCTTTGGGAAAGACCAGATTACAAACCTTCGGGAGACTTTCTCAAACCGGAGGACCTGGATACATTAACATTAACAACAATCAAGATGGTCATAACAAAGAGGTCATCACAAACCTGATGGGGTTAATGTAGCACGACTAGATGTAAGCTACAATACATAGTGGAGTTGTCACAATCGCCCACTCACGATAAATCTAATCTAATATGTTTATACAGGGCTATAAAAAATATGCGATAAAATTAATAAAATTAAAAAAAAATCCTTTATTTAAATAGAATAGTAGGTGCATGAAAAGTTATTAAGATAGGTATTTTATATAAGCCGTTCTCTAGAAACTTTTGCCGTCTTCGATGTAAATTGCTTTGAAAATCGAAAAATGGTAATTTTCACTTCTTTTTATGCATAAGCTACCTACTCATTTTAAACATAAACCGTACAAGCCACGTTACTTTGATTTTCTCCTGACAATATGGAAATGCGATAATGTACAGCATTTTTCCTTTTCTAAAATTACGCTCTTCAGAATATCTCATGAAGACAATTTTCTATTGTTTTTCGGTTTTGACCACTGGAGTATGTGCCAAAACTTCTTCTCCCCTGCTAAGATAACCGACTTCGCAGCTACAATAATAACGAAGTTAGCAACTGTGATCAAAAAAAAAAACAAAAATAGCAGATTTTTTCTTACCCTGTGTAGGCACATAACTTATCTCACTCTAATGGAGATTTTTGATCATCATAAATAATTGAGTAATATATTTTGAGATTCATCAATTATTTTAACTGAGGACTGATTTCCGTATGATTTGTGTGATGGTGTCCTTTGTTGTTCATTTCAAAAATCTACCATGGAATTTGTATTTACTACAACTAATGGGTGATATTTTATAGGTACTATGGAGGTGACTAATTCAATAATACTTGTAAATAAAATAATTTGCATTGTTTCTGTATTCTGTGTTCATTTTCATAAATTCTGGAGTTTGTACTTATAACTCTTTTTTGACATTTTTATTAATCAATCCAGTGCGCAAGTTGAATTGCGTAGCTAATTCAGAAACTGCATTGTTTATTCAACTCTACAGCAGCCAGTACCTACATTAATTTGGATGTCTTCATCGATTTTCATTGTTTCTGTTTTTTGCGACAGTGAATGTTGACATAGCCCGTTCTTCTCAATTTTTCCAGTGCCAAGAATCAGACACTTCCCTCTAAGATGATCTTGTCGAATAACAAGCGAAAATATACAATGAAAGTTTGGTATTTTGATGTAATTTCCAACTGACAATTGTGTAAATCATAGTCATAAAAATTGAAGACAACATGTCTTCATTCTAATGGTATTTTCAAATACCTCAAGGTATTTATATTTTCTCCTATGCGTACACTTTTGATATGAACAACAAATTACCTTGTAATGATTGCCTTTGCAATGAACTCACTCTACATAGATAGATAGATAGATATTTTATTTTCCACTTGTCATGTACCGGGTGGTCCATCACTTATGTCCATCCCCGAAATAGAGGTTAATTTTAAAGATAAAAAATTGAAACTTTGAGGATTTATGTAATTAATATAGGACCATATAATGACATAATCAGATTAATTTTTTTTTTTAGTTGAGCCATCAGCGATAAAAAACTGTAATTTGGTGTTAATGTGACCAAAATAAATTCGATTTTTCTTAAATACATCGATAGAAATCAATTAAGAAAATCAAAATCGTTTAAAAGAAATATCAAAAAAACTAATTACAAGCCTTTAATTAAATAAAATATATAAAATATGGAAATGACAGCTAGAATGATTGATTTACGGAAGCAATAAAACTATCAATATTTTGAAGGGCTGGTGTACCTAATTAGGCATAGATTGCAAACTAGAATTAACCAAAAACAAACCGAGCCATACAGAAACAATAGAAAAACAACTGAATGGCACCTACCTGGTGTCCGGGTCGTATGGAGCTGGACTGGATGAGTGTTTTCTGGTTTCACTAGTATTCTGGCGAGGTGATTTCATAGACACAAATTTCGGAATAGGTAATCTAATGAGTAATGACACTAATATACTATCTTATATTAAGGTCACACAGTTGAAAATTATTGATCACGGTAACGATTTATTGACCCACAATATCGCTTTTAAAAATTAGGGTTGGTCCAAAGTTCTATATCTTCAGCAAATTCCAACTTGACTTCAGCGCAGAGCTTACTTTATTTAAAGAAGTGAAGAGAAAACTTCATTGCGTGGCCTTAGTAGTGTAATATCCATTTATGTTTTTAATGGGAAGTTGACTTAAATTGATGAAATTATCTTGACTCCGTGTATTATGAACTATAATTCAATACCTAGGTACGAATAATAACATTCATAATTCATTCAAAGAGCTCTAATAATTGGAATATTATTCAATAAGAGTAGAAAAAAACATTAATTATCAAATAGATATTTGTTTTAATCTAACGTACAAAATTTCATGGAGGTAATTTAATATCATTGCAATCTTTGAATTTTCTTGTATTTGCAATCTTCAGTGAACGTTTTAGGACTTTAATTTGAGAATAAAAAAATATTTTAGAGTTTTTTTTTTATTTCCTCGTGAGTTTTTCAAACTCTTCAGTTAACAACTTATTAATTAAAGAACCTAAAGTATAAAAAATATGTACATCCCCTGTACGAACCCAATACCTGTACGAACCTTAAAAATATATTTAAAAGAGTTCGAAAAGAGTGTCTTCAAAAGCGGTTCAAATAAATTGGTCAATAAAAATATACACATAATATACAGGGTGTTAAAAAATAAGTATCGAATATTTCGAGAGGGTAGAGTATGGACCAAAATGAGTCAAAAGATTTCAATAAACATTGGACCGCAAATTGATGGTTTCGAAGATATTGAGGGTTTTTAAAATTATTTTAACATTTTGCATTTGCACAATTTTTTTTATTATGTACAGTAAACTATGGAAATTATAAACAAAACCAAAAGATTAGATAAGGTGATACAAAAAAAAAAGATAAGGTGATAGGGTAAGAAATAGAATAATCTTTCACAAAGTCTTTTTTAATTTTTTTTTGCGATAACCTGCATTTCCTGTCTTAGTAACGTATTAATCAGACTAATAACACTAATTAAATGACATTAGTTGTGCATTAGTGAAGCTCTAAATTGCTAAGAATGTTTACTCTAAAATCGAATTAGCCGACATGTCGTGCCTGCTTGGAAATGGGAGGAGAGCACTTTTAACATCTTATCTATATCCCATTTCAGACGTTTTTGGATTCAAGTTGGCTGTGATATTTTTTCTTCAAGTTGGATACCCTGGACAGTCGATTTGAGCTAAAAAAGTTCAAATGACTTCCCACTTTACTCATATGCCATTAGGATTAATTTCTTACCTAATAAAAATATGTTTGACGTATGAAAACAATAATTCAATAATATAACGATTGTTGCTATTTTTTAGTAAAAAATATTTAATTATTAGTCGTTCAGTAACTTCATTCAAAAAGTTCTGTCAGATTTTCAGCATCTTATTTCAATCCTTCTAAAATTGAAAAGAACTTAAACCTCCTTTGAATACTACATTATTATATTATAATGCCAAAAGTAATTGAAATGTGTGGCACAGTGTCTACCGAAAACCAACACAAAGAGATCGTTATTTACACAAGAACTCCAATCAACACCCAGCCCAAAAACGAGCTCTGTAATACAAACCCCGGTGAATCGTGCTTCCCGAATTTGTGAGACTCAGTACTCAGTCCTACCTCGAAGAAGATGAGCTCTACACCATGCATGAATGCTTTGCTTCAGGATGACCACGCCGTGTGCTACGAAAAGACGAAAATTTTGTCTACTACGTCACACTATTGCATCCATGCATATACTGTTTTATAACAAATTGAAATCCAGAAAATATAAAGGTGGAGTAACCAATAACCATACCTAAATTAAACCGATTGGATTCAGAAAATTTATAGTTCTACCCAAATATAATTTTTATTCATATATTTTAGGCAGCCTTAGTATCAAACGACAATAACGAGATAAGAATTTGTCATAACTCATGCTCAACCGAGTTAGCAAGACTTTCCTCAACTAGCGAAAAAATCCTCCAACTCCCTACAATAAATTAAAAATGAAGAAAAACTTATTGGCAACCTAAAAAGATCATGAGGCTCATTCCATCTGCTTTCTTCAAAATTTGAATTAAATTAGTTGATAAAGGAATAAAGACTACCCCTACTTATTCTTCAAAAATGTTCTCGTGAAAATTAGGCCTTTCAAGAGTCGGCGACATGACATATGATATATGTTCCTGAATTTCACCACATGACGCGAGAGAGAGAAGTCCAGCACTTTAAGTTATTTAAGACAATAGAGAACAAATCAAAGATCATAAATGTAAATGTGATTGAGTTTTTTATTATATTATTATTGAATAACTTTTATTTTGAGCGCGGCGGTTTAGGTCACTGACTATAATTATTGAGCCGTTGACGCTGCCACCGTCTGGGTTCAAATCCCAGCTCGGCATGGTTATTTCTCGGTAATTTAACTATGTATTTATAAATTTAAAATTTGTGTCTGGCCAAATTAGCTAGTTCTGAGAGCCAAATTACTAGATTGGAATGACTAGGTCTTATCTACACGGTTAAGACCAATATGCTCCCTCTTAAAAAAAAACTTTGATATTGGAAAATTGAAGTCAGTTGAAAAAATTTGTTGAAATAGCCTTTTATAAATTTCCAGGGCATAATCTTTATCTTCGAATCTAAACCAACTCAATAAAATTTGAGAGTAAAATCAAGAAGTATCGCGAGCAAAAAAATCCGAAATAATATTATGTAGATTTTTATAAATAATGTTAAACGCTAGCCTTTAAATTACTTCTCTGGATAACATTTCTTAATTTTCTAGTTGAATATTTCTTGTTCAATAACTATAAAAGCATTGTAAAAGTGTAGAACTGTAGAAGTGTAGAAATATAGCTTACCTTATAATATATGAATCTTATTTTAACCGTTAAACAAGAAATTTTAATGACAATGAACATAACTTGTATTTTTATCTTTTATTACTAAACTTAAAACAAACAAAAAATTATGATAATTTTTATATTTCGTATTTTTTTGGATAAAAATTAAAGTTTTGAAATACAGAAAACATCTTTAAAGGAATCGTTAATAATTTCACATATTTATAGTTGAAAAAAATCGATCAAGAAATAAATCCTCCTTTTCTGATTTTACACAAAAATAAATATTTCCCCGAATATTAGTATAAGTACCTACCTACTTTAGATAATATATTCCTGTTTTGGCAACGCAGCGTAGGTGAAATTTAAAACAAAGTCAAATTTGATTAGAAACATCCATAACCTTAAAAAATTTAGCTTGTCAAAGGTAGTTCAAAACTCAGCTTTTGGAAAGGTACCAACATAATTCGAATTTTCCATAGCCAACTCTGAATTCAAAAACATCTGAAATGGGATATAACTCTTTTTCTTTTGGTTTTGTTTATACTTTCTATAGTTTGTTTGTATGTAATAATAAAAAAATAATGGCAGTCGCAAAATGTTAAAATAAATTGAAAAATCCTCAATATCTCCGAAACCATCAATTTGCGGACCAATATTTATTAAAATCTTTTTTTTTCATTTAGGTCCATACTGTACCCTCTCCAAATATCCGATACTTATTTTTTTAACGCCTTTTATAGTGTGTCCAAGATAAGGGATGTTGGAAACATTATGAAATACGAGGTCGGTTAAATTAAAGAAAAGATGCACAATTTAATTCCTAATGAGAATCTGAAAAAAAAATCACGAAAACTTCCGGCGTGGCTGAAATATGCTGAAAAAACTGAAACTGTGGAGATATTTAATTTCAGCCATATCTTTTTTTATTATTGAAAAGTATTTAAATTTTCTTTGTAGGTTTACTTATGTCATCAAAAGCTATCCATTTGACATTAAAAAAATTTTCAAAGCCAACTAGATCCTGGAGTTTTCATAGTCAACGTTTGTTTTTCTCATGGTCGTCATATCGGTTCATTATATTGTTCGGTATGAAAAAAAAATAAAAATTAATAACATTCCGAAACATAAACTAAAAAAACTAATTTTTTCGAAAAAATAACAAAAGTTTTTTCATAAAATTGCTTAATCATGAAGTAATATTACTTGCGTTACGGGTTTTTAATTTTTCTATGCTATTTGGTATAAAAAGTTGTATTTTTTGTATTTTTTTATTTTATTTTTGTCCTTTAAAAAGATAAATGAATTTAAAAAAATGTCTTTTTGATTGTTAGGTATATTTATTATTTTTAGTTTCTTTGATTTGTTATTATTGATGATATTTTTTATTGACGAATGAGATGAAATGGCGGCTATAAGAAAAACAAAAGTTGACTAAGAATACTCTGTAATCTAATCAGCTTTGAAAATTTTTGAAATGTCAGATAGAATCTCTTGATGAATTATGTAAACCTACAAAAATTGATCAATTTATTTTCAATAACAAAAAAGATATTACTGAAATAAGAAATTTCGATTTTTCAGTTTTTCAGGATACTTTAGCTTGAAGCGTGAAGCTTTCCTAAATTTTATTTCAGATAGTAAATCGGAAAGCGCCCTTTACATTTTATGCTTGATCGCAGTTCAGTTTACTGAGATGTACATAATGTTAAATTTTTAATTTTCATCTTCAAGGTGCTATAACATCTTGAGGAAGCAGTTTTGTACTAAGATATGTTTCGTTTAATAACTTTATTTGAGGTCACAAAGCAGCATTTGAGCCGTGCTCCATTCATTTCCGGATATCCTGTATAATATTCACAATTTTTATTTTTTAAATTATTGCTCATAAGATAAATATGAGCATCATCCTACTACCCTTCATAGAAAGAATGGCTTTTTAATGATACTAAATTTGCTAGCATTTTTAGATATTTATTTTATTTTTATATTTTTGAGATAATTTTTGGCGGAATATAGAAATAAATTAACCATCTATTACTCTTGGGAATAAAGACGACAGACTTCCGTTCTTATCCATTGAAATGGCAAAGATTGTGAAGGAAGATATTAAAAGGTAGACCAGACCGCTACACCCCAAAATAAGTTAACTGAGACGAAATTCATCATTTTGGAAAATTAAGCTGAGTACTTATTACTAGTTTTATACACAGTCGATCACAAAAAAATTATTGGAACATTTTTGACAATAAATATTCACCTAAGAAATACAAAATGAACAAGGGAATACAAAAATTTAAATATAAAGTTGATTAGCTCTTCCTGTTTGGAACTACCAGCTATTCGAAGACTTTAATTCCGCTCTGAAGCGCGCACTATGTATTCAATAAAATGAACCTTCATTGATGTCACGATCTTATAAAGTATATTGGTGACATGGAAATAATAGATGAAAAATCGATCACAAAGAGACTATTTTAATAAATCATCAGAAATATCAAATTCCTGTCTGTAGGTATTTAGGTCGAATTCATGAGGTGCTTCGTACTTTTGTACTTTTACGACATCATCACTTCGTACTTGAGATAACCAATCAGATTGGTGAAATTTGATATAAAACCAATGTCATGATAAAATATGAAAGTACGAAGCACCTCGTGAATACGCCTTTAATATCATTTGATATTATATTTATCGTAGTGTATGTTGACAGAGCTAAAAAAAAATTTTTAAACTGTTTGCTTTTTTTAGCTCTCAAAAGCTTTAATCATGTGAAAAATACATACAATGTATAAGTAAGTACAATGTTACGCGGTTGATGTAAATGTAAAAAATGAAAATGATATGTTTTAGCCTATTCTGTAAAAAACTGTAAAAATTAGGTAAGTTATTTCAATATACATATTTAGAGAGCTAAAATATTTCAATTAAACTTTTTATTAGTTTTATAATGTTTTATTTCTGGAGCTATTTTTGATTGATTTATCTTGCAGTGGATATTATAAAAGACGTATGAAACGCAATTTGCTAACTTTGTAATAAGTACCCACTGCCTTGATATATTAGCGTTTTTTTTTTTTTATTTAAAAATGTTTTAATTAATCCGTCTAGGATACTAATTTGAATACGAATGTTACACTAAAATGATTCATTGACTAAACTAAATCTATCTCTGTAGATACATAGTGACATATCTGTGATATATTATTTCATTGGTTTTACATAACTGTTATTGAAATGAGAAAAAACTGGCTATTGACAAATATATATTATATGCACAAATATGATTGTGTACACTATACATAATAGTGAATTTATTAAGTGGATTAAGTAATTATATTCATCATCAGACACCATCTGTCAACTTGACATTTTTATTATATTAAAGATAACTACTTAAGAGCATATTATTGAATTAGCAAAATAAATTATTTTTTGAAACGTTTATATTATTTATTTGCTTCTTACCTGTATACGTATATTATTTACATTGGTTATATTTCAGTTGTATATTTCAATTAATTTATCATAAGGCCGGCACAGACGCTCAGTGTTGCATTAATACTTACTTGCGCAGACTAAAGATCGCTTTAGTAGTGGTGCAAGTCGTAATATTAAAAATAGGGCCCACAGACGATGCAATTTGTCGTACTACCGATCGTACAATCGGTTGCCCTGTAAATCGTTACGACAGATCGTACAGCGTTTTGTCCACCAGACGTGAAATGATCACAAGCGATCGGTTGTAACTAGTTTAGTTTACAGGCTGATTGATTGAAACGGCTCATTAGAAAAAGTTAGAGTTCCAAATGATCCAGGAATCTGAAATTTGGCACTTAGGCAACATACCTAATAACGAATCAAAATGAAATATTACCAAGATGGCAGCACATTTAAAAATGGCGAAAGCAATAATGGCCATCTTGGTTTTTTAAATGGGACACCCATATATTATTGCATTTTCAGATTGTCTGAGAAAATGTAATAACAATGGTGCTTATAGTTATATTTTAAATTGAGTAGGCCATGAGTTATAAACAAGTGATAATCATGATTTTCCAACTTTAAAGACATTTACCACGAAAACGGTTCAAGATATCAGAAAAAGGCTTGCATGTCCTTATCTTAACTTGATCATTATACAGGTGTCCCAGCTTATTCGAAGCGGTCTCTGTAGGCCAAACGATGGACTTTTTCAAAAAACTTTTTGAAAATTCATGTACAGAATCACAATGGCCATAATTTAAGATTATTTTTGAGTATACAGAGTGTCCCATATGACAGTGGCATATCAAAGTTATGTTTTTTTAAAGGGATGCTCCTATGTTATTGCATTTTTAGATTGTCTGAAAAGAGAAAATAAGATTGGCTTTTACAGTTGGTGTTTAAATTAAGAAGTTTTTGAGTTATAAACAAGTGAAAATCGTCATTTTTCGAGTTCAAGGCCCTTTCAAGTACAACGAAAATGGCTGAAGATAGAGAAAAACGGCTTACATGTCCCTATTTTAACTTTTCATGTACTATCCTATGATGTAGATGAAATGATTTGAAACTTTGATATGCCACTGTCATATGGGATATGGGACACTCTGTATACTCCAAAATAATCTTAAATTATGGTCATTGTGATTCTGTACTTGAATTTTCAAAAAGGTTTTTGAAAAAGTCCATCGTTTGGACCGTATAGTTTTTTTAGGACCAGCTCGGTATCTACACAATGCTTCCGTACTCAATGATTATTTAAGTCGCTGAAATCGTATCAACAAATCGGCGAATAGACACACACCTTCAAACTTGTCGTATATCCAACTAGTTGTACGACAGATTTTTAAACATGCTAAACTTCCAAACGACTCGACCGCGTCGTACGATTAGTTGTACTACAGCACCACACACGTTCCAATTATCGTTGCAATTGCTGAAAATGTCCACCTCGCATCCTAGACAAGTCTCTGTCCTTCTTGTGATGGACTGACGGACGTGCTGGAAAATTTCTGGAGTGCTTCGAATACTTCACAGGCCGCAGTTATTCGCCGTCTTAATTCTCCAATATCGGCAGTAGGAGGAGCCACGTAGACCAGTGACTTGACGTTCCCCCACAAAAAATAATCCAGAGGATTCAAATCGGGTGATCTTGGGGGTCCCGCCCTACCTATCCATTGATTAAGGTACTTTGCACCAAATATTGCCTAGTAATAATTATGCTGAAGTGTGCAGGAGTACCGTCATGCATGAACCACCAATTTTTGCTTCAAAATTAATCGGGAATATAATAGGGGGTATTAAAATTTGCATGAATTTTCCTATGGACGATCTGGTGATATAACAGCCGGAAAAATAAGTATAGGTGCCAAGAATTCAATATGTTAATCTTTTTAAATTGTGGTACCCAGAGACAAGATATATTATTTTTATTTATTGTTGCACCTTAATTAAATTTGTAATTTTTAACCATCTCTGTTTGCGGTGAACACAGATTCTTCCCGCGCTTATTTTCTGTATTTCACCACGGACATTTTTATTGTATTTTTTTAATAAAAAAATACACTATTGAGGACAACATCACTTTTCGAAAATCACCCAAACTCACCAAATGTCTACTATAGTACATTGGAGAGGACACTCAGTAAAGTACGGGAAAAATAATTTAAAAAAATCCAGAGCTCCATTTTAAAAGATATAAGCAAAATATTGAACAATAAATTTGGCAACGTTCAACACAATAATTGCTAGTATTTGGTAATTTCGTTTTATTTCTAACAATGTAGGTAGTTAAGGTATCAAAGCCGTTGTTGCCAAATGCTTTTTTTAGCATATTGGAAAAGAAATAAAAATCTTATTAAATTTTCCAAGCCAGTAATACATCTTAATCAATTTTTATAATAATTGATAACGATTAAAGTACCCTTTTTATATCTGTAAGATCATCTAGTTTTTGCAAATACCGAAAAACAAAGAAAGTAAAATGTTAACTTTGGCATTTTTTATCTGGCCAAATTGAAGACCAGAATTTTTTAAATTATTTTTTCCGTACTCTACTGAGTGTCCCCTACAATGTACTAAAGAGTTTATCCGTCATTTTCTTAACACCCTGTATATACGGCCAGGTATCAAACCGAGGACCTACTAGTTCGCAATACAAACCGAGGACCGGGCGATGGAGTGATCCTAGAACCATCTATTTAGGAACATAACTATATTTCTCGCCGAGTAGTACAAAAAGCACCAGTATACTTGGAAAAAGTTCAAGAGAGAGAGATTTAATTTTTTACTGTATATGTATGTTAAGTGAGGACCGTATATTGTTCTATCAATTTGAGGACCGTACATTTTCTATCAAAGTTGCTACATATGTGAGGACCATTTTCTATGTATATGGCCATGGAGCTATCAAAGTAAAAACCGTACAATGTTCCCATGTTTTGCATACAATGACAAAAGTTGAGCAAAAACCCAGTGAAAGTTTTGTTATTGTATGTTATACTTACTTGCATTTACAAGCAGACATGAGCAATGAATCAACTTGGTATTACAAATAGAAATAAGTATTAGGTATCGGGGTTGAGGATTTTCATAATGTCGATACGGAGGGTCTAGAAATTAGGGAAAAATTGATGACTCGGCATGATAATGAGAAAATTTTCAAAAAGATGGAGAATTTTTGTTGACATCACCCTTGTTTTTAGGTTTTAGCATTTGTGCATGTACTTTTATTTGCATGTAAATTTTCAAAGCCCACTCGATCCTAGGGTTTTCATAGGTACATAGTCAATTTTTATTTCTCTCTCACGGACACCATATTGTTTTTCAATGCCATTCGGTTATAAAAAAAATGAGAAATTCAAATAAAACTATCTAATTACACAAAAAAAAACTGAATCCGTAAAATATCATAAAAAATGCAAGCAATTTTTTTCCACTTTAATTAATTTTTAGTTTCCTAGACGTTGACACCCTGGTGAAAAGTAATATTGATTAAATTATTTGATTCGTCACTTATCTAATTATTCTGTTATTCAAAACTGACCGAACAGTATTAAATAATCTGTGTGCTATTAAGGATTAGGCTGACAAGTTGATTACTTATCATAAATTAAAAAAAAATCTTCCCATTTTCAAACTTACCATAAATTATTTTTAAAGTCTTGTTATAATTTGTTATGATTACCAACTGTGTTCAAACTGTGTACTCGTGTATTAAACTTGAACTACATATTGTATAAAGGGTATTTACCCGTTGACTATTTTAAAAAATAAAATAAAAATAAAAATAAAGTCTATTTATGTTTAAGGGTTAGTTTAAGAAGAATAATTGTTAGTTCTTCTGTGGTTTAGTAGTGCCAGTACTGCCACTAGTTACTGCGGTGAAGAGAGGAGAGAGGAAAGGAATGAAAAACCAAAACAAGCACGGAGAAATCCCTGACTGTAAACCAGTTCCTGCTGTGAAATAAGAAATCATACGCATGATGAGCTTAATACTATAAGCTCAAACATGTCATTGATAGCAGAGGATGTGAAAGGCCTACACAGTTCAACAAATAAGACATCCAGTAGGATTACATACACCTGCCATGCATCAACCCAGACTGTTGATTCAGACAACACTCTGTAACGGCCTTCTACAGTTCCACCCAACAGAGACGAAAACAGCCAATTTGTCCGAGGAGAAAAAGTATGTACTGCGGAGACCGACAGTCAATTCGACCAAGTTGGGCGATATCGGTATGTGCATGTCGGAAATGTTCCCATCTCATGCAAGTCGGCCATCATTAAATTTATAAAATCTAAGACTCATGATACAGAATTCATAAGAATCGAATCCCTGTCGTCATCTCATGGAAATAAAAATAAAAATCAAAATTTTAAAAACTACAAAATAGGCATCCGCAAACATAAAGCAGATATGCTATTAGAGTCGGGATTCTGGCCTCACAATATTTACGCTCGCAGATTTGTCGATTTTGCTGGAAATAGAAACGTACTTCCAGACCCACATCCGGTCACCCCTACTTGCCACATTCCTCATTCATCCAACCCATCATCTGAGGACTCGATGCCCGAAAGTTTGGTGAAGGCCGGAACTACTGCGTTGTCAGCGGGGGAGTCAGCATCCAGCGGCAGTGGTCCCATGGTGGAGCGGTCCTCCAGCTCAAGTGAGCAATACATGATGAACGAGACGGATGTCCGCTGCCCTGTGGAGCGGACGCCAGCCATGGAGACAGCACCAACCAATTCGACCTCAGAGCAGACTATACAAAGACCCACATCTACGTATATAAACTTCGTAGCTGAACAGTCTCCTGACAATCCTGGGCAATCGAAGAATTGCATCGAAAATGGTCAACAAACCACTCTTGACCCTCCACCATGGCTCAATGCACTTTGGCCACCTCAGGCCAGACTAATGAAAACATTTGCTGAAACTGAGGGAGTTTACCTGCTTTCAAGATTGCGACAACCTGAGTTACTCCGTAACATTAGGCTATACTTAGCCTATCTTCATGACAGACCCGAGTCAACATGCCTTTATGGTGAGACGAAGAACAGCGTCAGATTGATACTTGCTTCTGAGGGATTCCCTACCGAGAGAAATGCCCTGATGTCCTATTATAAACGTTTCTACGAGAGCTATGGATTAACCGGAAGTGACGCCGAGGATGATCTTAAGGCCCTTAGATCACACCTTGCGGCTGAAAACACGAATTACCTCGTGAAGGCAAGGGAGAACTCAAGATCATACAATACCCCTTTTCAGAGGAAGTGACGCGACGGGAGCAAGAACTCTCCTACAAACCACCCTCACCTTCACCTTCTCCTAGCGTACCTTCCCTTCCATACAGCCATCGAATTGTGAGGAGTCAAAACAATTCAACATCTACCTCTCTCACATCAACTGTGCTTTCACCCCATCATTCCAGACATGACTTTTTTAACATCTGACAACATTCAAAAAATCAAAATCGATCATTACAACCTTTCTTCTTCCTTCTGCAGGCAGTCAGATTACGGGGGCTCGGCTATCTATGGCAGGTCCGACATTCAGTGCAGGGTTGTTCATAGCCTCTGCTCTCTTTCGCAGCCTCTCGTGTGTGAAATATCGGCAACCGAAACCAAATTTCGGTCTCAGAAAGCACTAATTATACCTATATATCGATCATCTGCCTACCCTGTAAGAGATTTCATTCGTCACCTAGACAGATTGCTTGACGCGGCCAGCCGGATCACAAATAACGTGGTTCTGGCTGCAGACTTCAATATTGACGTACTCTGTGAAAACGCCAACACCTCCAGCCTGACCGAGACTCTCTTTTCTTATGGTTTTCGACATTGTCTTAGGGATCCAACAAGAGTTACCAACACCTCGTCAACATGCATCGATAACGTCGCGATTTCTGGTATTTATTTTTATTTGCTCGATAGTCAAATCTTGCCAACTTTTCTATCAGGCCACTTTGGACTGCATGTGGCCCTTGGGGTTTCTGAGACGGCTTACACCCGCGGTCTCGCCGACAAACCCCTGATGACATGGAAGAGAGATATAAAAGATCCCCTTCTCCTGGCACAGATGCAAAACGAACTCCGGCGTTTGGGCTGGCAAGAAGTTCTGGATGCCCCTGATACGAATTCGAAATACTCCTGCTTCTCTGACACTCTTTCATTCTACTTCGACAAATACTCAAGAGAAGTAGAGTTCATGAGCCTAGACTCTCCAGTCCCAAGTGGCTCACCTCTGAAATTCGTCAAGTATACGACTCGATTAATCTCCTAAATCCTTTAATAAACAGGTCCAACCAGTGGTTCAGAACTCAGCTGTGCAGCCTAAAGCGACGGTTTAGATACCTGGTGAGGCAGGAGACCAGGCGCTGTAACGACGTCTTTATCAGTGAATCCGCAAATCCCATCAAATGGACCCTCATAAACAACCAATGCAAGCTAATAAACACTTCTCATAAAATTTTAGAACTTGAGTACCGAAGCAAGGTGACAACTGATCCTGAAGAAATGACAGAGATGCTTAATTCCGTCTTTCTTTCAAATGACTCTCCCACATATAGTCACACCCATGGATCCAACATGTCAACACAGGCCTCTTCTTCCTTCCTATTTTTTCCGACGTCACCTAGGGAAATTATAGAAGTAGTTCCCAGGTTTAAAAGTAAGAAGTCTTCGGGCTTGGACGAGATTCCCTCCTTTGTTGCCAGGCATTGCATCGCTGAGCTTCCTCAGTCATTATCAGAAATTTACAACAGCTCCTTTCAGACTGGTATATTCCCCGAAGATTTCAAGGCAGCGTTAGTTACGCCTATTTTTAAAATGGGCGACGTCAAAAACCCTGAAAACTACCGACCGATTAGTCTACTATCGGTATTTGATAAAATTCTTGAATCCCTTGTCTCATCTCGTTTTATTGACTTTCTAGACAAAACAAAGATCCTTTCCCGCTCCCAGCATGGTTTTCTTAAAAACAGATCTACTCAGACGGCTCTTGTGGAGCTTACAGACTTCATATCCCAGGGTTTGGAGGAGGGGATTGCCCCTTTCTTGGTTTACCAGCTACCTACAGGGAAGAACACAGGCGGTTCAGATTATTGTGTCTGATGGCCGACCTGTGCGATCACCTTTTGCTCCAATCTTCTCTGGGGTGCCACAGGGTAGTGTTCTCAGTCCACTTCTTTTTTTCATCTTCATTAACGATCTGGGCCCCAAAATTAGTTCCCCAAATTCACTCTGTGTTAACTATGCTGATGATATAACAATTCTTATTAGGATAAAACCAGGCGACCTTCCTAGTCTGATAGATACCGTTCAACTTCCGTTGAAAAGAGCAAGTTTATGGCTCAGGGCCAATGAACCAAAACTCAACTTGGACAAAACTGAGTTGATTGATTTTCACTCTATCCGATCACGTCTTCCCCCTTTACCCTCCATACCCACCGATGGTGCCTTGATCGAGCCGAAGGGCGTGGTGAAGTTTTTGGGCTTCCACATCGACCAGTACCTAAACTGATCGGCTCACACAGATCATTTGTGCCGTCGTCTTGCTAGTGTCTGCTTCCTTCTTAGACGCGTTCAGCACACGGTGTCCCCTGAGGTTCTTCTCTTTGCTTATTATGGGCATTTCATCAGCCATGTGAACTATGGGCTGGCCGTCTGGGGTGGGTCTGAGAGATCTCTGCGAAAGGTTTTTCTTCTTCAAAAGAGAGCGATTAGGGTCCTGGCAGGCTTGTCAATGCAGCAGTCATGCAGAGGCCATTTCAGGCGGCTTGGACTTTTTAACGTGCCTGCTTTGTATGTCTTCTCTCTGCTCAAACTGATCCACAAAAATCAGGATAGACTTTTACCTTACCGATTCACCCATCACTACAGTACCAGGTTCAATTTGTTCAAACCTCCTACACACCATCTGTCGTCTTCAGAAAGGACATTCACGTACGCATCTGTCAAATACCTGAACCACTTCAAAATAGATCCTGCAACTGTTCTCCGCGTACAGTGCGTATCTCCGGAAACACCTCACGGAGTTGGAACCCTACACTACCTCTGATGTACTGTCCTTCCACCCCCCATCCCTATCTGCAGTCTGATATTAAAACACCTAAAACTCAAAGCCTTGATCCATCCTTATCATAGAGATGGAACTATACCTCGATCGAGACCTGATGTCTTTAGTGTCTCTGCGCGTCTCGACCCTCACTGTTCCCGGTGTTATGTTGACTTGCTGTGCGTTATAAATTTTTACTGTTTGTCTTTATGTTTGTTTTTATTATTTCTGTAATAACGCTGTTGTACTGAGCAATGACTGTTGTAATTCAAGTACAATAAAGAAATTTGTAATTGTAATTGTGATTGTAATTGATGAGCAAGATCAAGAGCCACTTTTGACACCTTACTGCTCGAGCATATTTTCCGTATCCGTATCCGTATTTCGTTTTTATATTAAACTTTTAGGGCCAGTTGAACTTGAAATTTGACAATACCTACTTTTACAAAACTTTTGAAAATGTAGTGAATACCTTCATACCTAATGATGTTTTATTTTTTATCGACGGTAATTAACTCTTCTTAGAAACAATAAATTGAAATATTGATTTCTCGCAAAAGTGGAAGAGAGATTTTCTATAGAACTCTTGGGGGGCTACCCAGAACCCTAATCAGAACCCATTTTCGGTGATTTTTGTGAAAATTTCTTTTGTTCAGGTAGGTATACTTTCTTATTGGCAATCATTTTCGCAATTAACAAGAAAACTGTTGAGTTTTCGGCAAAATGAAAGAGAATTTTTTATAGAACTCTTGGGGGGCTACCCAGAACTCCAATCAGAACAAATTTTCGGTGATTTTTTTCATAACTTCTTTTGTTTAGGGATACTTATTATTGGCAATGTTATTCGCGATTAACATTCAAACTATTGAGATTTCGGCAAAATGGAAGGTAACTTTTTTTATAGAACTCTTCATACAACAAACTCAAAACACTAATCAGCTTTCATTTTCAGCGATTTGTTGAAAATTTCGCAAAAAAAATTGCTGAACTATTTGCGAAAATAAACAGGAACTCTAGAACTCTAGTTTTGTTGACATTTATCACCTCAGAACTTATTTTTGAAGGAAAGTGGGGGCTGCGTGAAGTTAGCCCTCTAAACGAATTTTTGCGTTTTAAAGAATTTTGCGTTTATATGCAGAACTCTAGAACTATTCTAGTTCTACTCAGAACTCTGAAAAAATTTGTGGTTTTTTTACAATTCGGGGGCTAACTTCACATGAGTAGCACCGTACTGCCCCCCGGCGGAAGCACTCAAGGACAGCTACTCTCTGTACACTGAGAGTTGTCCGTTGTCATGCCACACTGATTCTGACTAAACAATTTCATTTAATTCGATTTGAATCGTACACTTATTTCTAAGGCGAACCAGATGTGGTATCGCAGTTCGTGTCAGTGGCGTGTGTTGAGGAATAATGAATATCCTATAAATATATTATTTCGACAAGTTATTGACGAAGTAGTGCCTTGCAACTTTTTGATAACAAATATATATAATGCAAGTAAATAAGAATGATAATAATTATTGTTATCATCATGATAGAAATATCATGTCACCTACCTGCTGGTTGCCGTTTAAAAGAAAGAATAACACCTCCGTTTTCTTATTTGCAAGTAAAATATTCCAGCAATTTAACCACACAAGACCACGTCCTAGGGAGTTCAATCGTTTCCCAGGCAAAACAAGGAAATAGATTTTTAGGCATTCGCGAAATTAAGTTACTCATAGTTTATCACACCGTACAATATAACACAGGAATTCTGCTAATTTCGTATTAAAAACGTTTCAAATAACAAATCTCATCAGTATATTTAGCGCTGTCACTGTCAACTGACAGTAGCCGATGAGCTGGACGACAATCTTATCGTATCAATCTAAGCGTATCAAGACGCGAGTCGATACTTCCGTCTCACTCTCGCTCATCTTTTTAGAATTGCTGACGATTCAAACGTATTTCTGACAATACGTCCCATTTTAACTCGATTGACTATGCAATGCAATAGAAGGAGTAAGAAACATAACGAGATGATGTATTCTTAGTTATCACAACAGACAACTCTCAGTGTACAGACTTTACCTTAGAGGTGGTCCCACAGTACAGGCTTTGTACTTGATTTTTTGTCGCTGTCACTGTCACTTTGACAATAATATAAAATATATACCAATCTCTTTATAGAGTTTACAAATTTATATTTCTTGAGGGCTTTGAATTCATTAATAATAATTGTTGCTTGATGATTTAAGAAAAAAAAATTCTTATGCGAAACACGTTACAAAAAGAGCGTTTGTATTAGTGCTTGACGTTTGTCAAACTGCTCGGCCTTCGAACTTGTTTTGCAATTTTCGTAGCGTGCTTAAAACACTCCCATTTTGCAATTTGTAGCTATTTAAACTTCCAAATGCTGTATCTCGTTTATTTTTGACTTAAAAAAAATATTTATTCGAAAAGTTGTTTGCCTTGATGATGAATAATTCTACATACATATACACATAAAAAAAAATAGTATCGCCTTTAAAAACTTATATCCAGTTAGACTATTAAGAAAAAAAGTCTTAGATGCAGCTTTATAATACCCATGAAAGTTTTTCAATAAGAAAAAAGAAATTTTATCATCAAAAACATGCATAAACATGCGCTGTTCTCTTTTTCAATGGACATGTCTGAATAATTTCTAAACGGTCATAGATTCTTAGCTACCTATAATAGGTTCGGTTAAAGGATTGAAAAATTGCACTATTTTATAATTATTATGGATCTGTAATAAAATTTAGGATTACTACAACAGTCGTTGCTGAAATATGCCGAAAAATAAACGGAAATTAGGGATTCCTTATTTTTTATTTCTTATGTTAGCCCTATCTTTTATTATTGAAAATGAATAAATTATATTTTGTAGGTTCACATCAGTCATTATTGTTTGTCACTATCATACATTAAAATATCTGCAAGTTCTTTATCAGATAAAAATTTGCGCGTCATAGTTAAATATAAAAAAAAAAAAGTAACTGGTATATTGGGGTCAGAACTGATCCCAACAGAGTAACAGACTATTGCCCGTATTCACAAACGATAATTTCCAAAATAATTACGTAATCAATTATCCCCATCTCATTCTATTGCAAAAAAACTGCATATCTCCATCTCACTCATTTAAATAATTACGTAATTATATAGGAAATTATCGTTTGTGAATACGGGCATATATCTACAAATCAGTGCAACATACACCTTCACACGTTAAACACCGTCTAAAAGGCTCTGATTTAGGAGGGTACTAATAAGCTGCTCGACATTGTGTTACCAAAACTAACGAATTACCTTGAGATTTATTTCACTTGGGGTCAGGAGTGACCCCAGTATACCAGCTAAGGGTCAATGATCTACAAATCATAGAGCAATAAACAAAAACATGACTATTTTTTTGCATGACAATTGTAGTTTGCATCGAGCCGTTGTAGGGTATCTGTATTACCGACACTGACCCTTACTAGCCTTAGTGTCGGTAATACAGGTACCCTAAATCGTTGTTATCTCAGAAACTCAGAATATTCTGTCTTTCTGAATGAGGATAAAACAATATTTCAATTTGACGTTTCCGTTCTAGTTTAGGTTTTTGAATGTTCCGATTATCATTTACCATTTTATAATGTCACTTCCAAAGCACAATAAATAACAAAACTTATGAAGAACGGTGGTCAAAAATGTCATGAATCATAAAAAAGTGACAATAAGGTAGGTGTTTAGTAACATACCAGTAATTTCATCACGTTCTTAAATTATAGTCATAAATTATTGTTTTTCGCAATATCTTTAATATTTTAATGAAACTGACAGGAATTGAAATTAAATATGATACATGAGAATTTGAACTACAAAAGTTATTTCAGAATTATTTTAGTAAAATGAGCTCAGACATGACTGCACTAGCCATCTGTCTCTCCAAGGCACTAGTTGATGAAAAATTTTGTGGATCACCCAATACCTAAATACTTACTTACCTATGTAAATCTTTTTTCGAAAAAAAATATATATTCGTTATATGAGGTTACGACTCGCCTTATATTTTTTTTGTATTTGGTAAAATAATCTTAATTTTTGTCCTAAAATATAATAAAAATTAAAAAATATATATTTTGAATATAAAAATTCTTTCTTAGTCATCGACTAGTTTGCAAAAGCACTAACTTAGTGGGGATTACGATGAGGATTACGATGAGAACACTCTTTCTTCATAAAAGTTTAAGCTTTCTGCCATTTATTTTGGCCATCATCAGAAACCTACAATAATGTTATTAGTACAATAGTAAAAGGACACTGGTTTTATAACATTAGACTTACTAGAAGTTGGGATTATTTAGCTTAGATGGTGAATTTCTATATTAATCTCTACACAATTCATGGAGCACATGTCAGCTATCCTTGAGGGAATCGAAAATTATTTATTTACACATTAAAAAACATTTAAACAGTTCCTAAGAACAGTTAAAACTATTGAAAATTGCACTAATTATCACTCTACATCTTTGGTTTCTATTTAATTACAATAGGGGACGAGTAATGTGGGTTACATTGTTGGTTAAACTATTATCTATCAGAGAAAATGAATTGAAATTAAAATGGCTTCCTTGTTCATGAGGTTTACAATTTTTACAATTTTACGATTTTACATCATCTAGAATGTTAGAAATGATTTATTAAAAGTCAATTTTATGAGTGAAGTGACAGTTGACGGAGTGTAGTCGGTCTTGTCTGTATAGTTGCCAGATTGTGTGTGTTTTCTTATTGTGAATTTAACTGTTGTAGATCTAGGGTGAAATTTGGTGACTTCTGGTGATTTTTCTGGTGACTGTTTTTCTTACTAGTATTATTCAAATTTCGCCTCTATTTTCTTCTTCATCAACCACCACTCTTCTTCTGCTCCTTTCTGCATCTATAGCTATGAGGTATGTATAAATGTGGCTTAAACCATTTATTATTAGACCAACTATTATCTATCAGAAAAAATCAATTGAAGTTAAAATAAGTTATTTTGAATATAAGTATGTAATAGATTTTTGGGTTCCTTAATTTTTCTTAACACCAAATGACATGAAAAAATAATATGGCGGCCATAAGAAAAATAAAAGTTGATTAAGAAAACCGTTGAACCTAGTCGGCTTTAATTTTTTTTTAAACGTCTGATGGATAACTCGTTGCGACTTATGTGCGCCTACAAAAAATTCGAAAGAAAAAACCAGAGAAAGAAAATACAACAATTGCCATACTGTCCAGGAGGTGATATACAGGATGGTCCTAAACCCTAACTTTGATTCTAATATCAATTAACAAAAAAAATAAATAAAATAAATCATAGAAATAAACACATAAATAATCATTGATGAAGAATAAAACATTAGTGTTTCATTCATAATCAATAAGTATGCAGAAATTCTACGAAGTAAGGGTTGAAAACATAAATTTTCATAAATAATCCTTCCTTTTTTTTCAGTTAGTATTTATATTTTCTATTAATATATTCCTAATATAGGAGGGAATCTACCGTGATCGGTAGGATATTTTGAGGTAATCTGAATAAAGTTCGAGGTAATCTGGAGAAATCCGAGTGATTTGGAGGAAATTTGAAGTAATCTCAAGGAAATCTTACAAATTCGAGGGAATCTTTGGAGATTTGCTCCTAAAAGGAATTTAGGTGCACAAATTTTTGTAAGCGGTTTACCCCTCGATTTGTCTACTTACAAGCATCTAGCAATGACTTTATATTTCCCTTCACAAATTGCTTCCTGTTCAATTTTAACCTGAAAACTGGAATTTTATCTCCAGAGTGACGCTAACCTCTTCAGGCTGTAGGAAGGTCAACTAGCTTAACAAGCTTGAACTTCAGGAGAAATCCCTCCTGAATCAATCTCTTAGAGTTGAATTTAATGGAGCTGGTTAGGAATGGGAAACGATACCGGAATTTATTTGAAATATATTAAATTATTTGAATTTTAGAGTGCATGTCGTTTTAATGACGTAAATGAATATTTAGTATCATCTAATTGTAAATCTTGTTCTTGTACCAAGAGTATCAAAATTATAATAATAATTATTATCTTTGAATGGATTTTATCAAGATCAGACAAACTGAAACTCCGATGTTGCTAATACCAATAGGTGTTGTCACTATATTTTCTTTGGAAAGTATAGTCTTAGTTTATTATTATGAAACTATCACATGAAATGAAAATTATATAGTAAACTTTATGAAGAACCTTCAAACGTGTTGGCGGAAGAAAATAAATATTTTACGTTCCACAAGGTAATTTCATCATAAAGCTGTCGTAAACATATTTATAATGTAATAGCACCTCATGAACAGAATATTTATTTTCTGCTTTTTCATCTGTGGAACGCATTTTTATAATTTATGGAGTAAGCAAGTTGATTATTTATGCACACAAAGATCAAATAAGAACAAACTTTTCAACCTTCTAAAAATGAAATAAATATCTATTGTTATGTGCAAAAATCTAAATTATAAGAAAGTTATTACTGTGCCTCAGGTTTAATTTTAAGGGGGATTTCGGAAATTTAAAGAGATACAGAGTTGATTGAATTCAGGTAAAGTGACCATGTAAAGTAAAATTTTTGTACTGATTTGTAATCTGAAAAGAAATTTAGGATCGCTTTGGTCGTTGCGGAGATACGCTGAAAAAAAACTGCAAAAATTTCGCATTTTTTGCCATATATTTTTTATTATTGAAAATAGTCATATTTTTCTTGTAGACTAACCTAAGTCGTCCTGATCTGACATTTAAAAAAATTTCAAAGCCGACTAGATCCCAGAGTCTTTACAGTCAACTTTCGTTTCTCTTATACCGCCATATTGTTTTCTCATATCATTCGGTATAAAAAATTAAGGAAATCAATAGTCTATCAAAATCTTTTGATAACAATTGAATTCGCAACTTTCCTCTAATTTAAGCAACTTCGTATCTATTAAGATAACCGAGATCACCATTCTTAAGCTCGAAAAACGAAAAAAGTCTTAGTGATTCAAATTCTACTTTTCATTTTTAGTGACATTAATGTTCCAAGTTACAACCCAGCGTAAACAAATATGACCTTGGCAGACTATTTAGAAATAAGTCCACGTATACCAAATTATTTGCATTAGACCCAGAAAGTGGCGCAGAGTGGTCTGCATTTTTAATGGCTTATACCAATGAAAATTCCTACTGGTCTTCTTGTAACAATGTTAGAAGTCGCTAGTCTAAGAGGGTCAACAATAACAAGCAGGTCAGCAGAACAACAGGTACTCTTTATTAAAATAAATCACAGTTATTATCACAAAATATTAACTTGAGCACGGTTAACAACAATAAGGAACAAGAGCGTGTAGAATCTGAATGAACTGATCGGTTAAAACTTGGTAGGCAAAGTCACTTAGCTTCGTAGGGTCTTAGGAGCGAGGGTGAAAGTTTAGCTGGTGGTAAACTTGGTTTCAGGTACAACCCATGTGCTGCCTTCTTGTTAGAAGAACCTTGCTTCCAGGAAAGAGTTGGTTCCGGGAGTAAAAGTTGCCAACCAGGGAAAAAGAATGCCTCCAGGGAAAAAGCTGTAATTTCATGGATATCAGAAACACTCTTGCATTAATGAACGGTCCGATCGAGTCTGCTTGTCAAGGGTACATAGAATTATGTCCCGTCCTCAAGATAGGTTAAGATCAAAAAAATGTGACTGACAAATTTTACATGCGAAGCGAAACTCGATCGGATTTAAAAGCTGTAATTAAAATTAGCATACGGTATTATGAAAATATGATCTGTATAATTCTAGCACAATTAACAAAATCATTCTACAACACTCACCAAGCCAAAAACGTGAGGGATGGTTATAATAATTTAAGTGAAAGTTCACAACGCCATTTCGCTAAGAATTCCCTGTGTTTGCGGAAACGACCTTCCTCTAGCGAATTCCAGGAGAGAAAAGAAGGTGATAACGCGTTCACCTGCGTTCCGGGTTGGAATTCGACAATCGATGTTACGAAACGCGAGGCCGCCAGCCGGCCGTGTTGCATTGCACTAAAACCCACCATCACTCACTCACTGCGCGCGCCCGCCGTTGTCTCCGCGTCGCCGGCATTTAGCCGGTACGTACAAAATGTACGTTACAAGAGGTGGCAGTCGATGGAGTTCTTTCCGAGACCTTTTCCATCAATGCCGGTGTGCCTCAGGGATCCATTTTATCTCCGACTATCTTTATAATATTAATCAACGACTTGCTTGAAACAACAAAAAATCCAATATACAGTTTTTCTGATTACAGTACACTCATATCTTCTTATACCTTAGATGCACGAACATCTGCCATCGACGCACAGATTCGCAGGGAGCAAGAAGTTGCCATACTTAACAATGACTTACAAACATCCTAGCTTGGGCCGCTAGAAACCAAGTTCAATTTAATGCTGGAAAAACCCAAGCAGTTATCTTCTCCTAAAAGGCCAACGTTTTGGAGCCAGATATGGTGATGATAGCGGGACACTCTCTTAGCGGAGCCTGGCAGCGAACATGTCTTGGCATGATCATGTTGCAGGTATGGCGAAGAGTGCTTCTCAAAAACTTGGAACACTCTTTCACACGAAGAAATTTTATACACCACAACAGCTTCTCCTCTTATACAAGGCTCAAATCCGACCATCCTTGGAGTACTGCTCACATGTTTGGAGCTCAGCTCCTAAACATACGCTGAGACTACTCGATTCTATCCAGAAAAGAGATTCCAGAAATTGATTGGGGACCCAGATTTGACAAAAAATTCAGACACTCTCGAACATCGAAGAAGAGTAGCTGACCTGAATCTGTTTTACAGGTATTTTTATGGAAAGTGTTCAAAATACTTGGCCCGCTTGATCCCACCTAAAACAAGACCGGGCAGAAATACACGTGGAGCCCCAATTTCAGACTTATACATAAAATGGTATAGAACCGCATCACTTTGGAATAGCATTCCAAAGAGGGTGTTTCCCGAAGTACACAACCTACAGTTGTTGAAAACATTCAAGGCTAACGTGAATCGACATCTTCGCTCATGCACCGCTCCCAGAGCGTCATAGGGATTTCCCTGCAGTGCATGTGCATTTTCAATAAAAAAATCGTTTTAGAGCATGGATCCTTCTGACAAAAGCGGCAGTTTTACATGATTATTATTATGATAGTTTTGTGGAATAGGGTCCTGGGCATGTTTTTTAAAATATGAAAAAAAATTAGCCGAACTGTATTATAGCTACTAGATTCATTTTTTTTAACCCGGCATTAGTCGCTAGGTTGTTCAAAACGCCGTTAGTCGCGCATCGAAGGTAACCTTCACCCTACAATATACTGTTTTTTCTGCCTCTAAGTGATATTTTTATATGGAAATTGTGATGGTTAATAAAAACTAAATCATAAGGAAGACATTTTATTTGCTGAAATGTAGTTTTAAGAAAAAAAATGGTTCATATGTTTTAGAAAAAAAAAAAATCACTTTCTAAAATTATTACCAACTACATTCTGCATAACACAAAAAACATTTTCTCTTGATTTTATTATTGCCTAATTTTGATTATAGCTTTATTATACAAACAGCTAGCCTAATTTTGGTCGGAATCTGAGCTTCCTGCACAATTTTGCACATGCATATGAAACAATGGACGTGTGCTCGTTACAAATAGGCCTCTTTCAAGAACTGCACCCTTTTTTTCTTTTTCTATTTTTCCTACGGGGGCACAAATAGCAAAATCTAAACTTTCCGTCGTTAGTCGCTATATGAAGGTTACCTTCACACTTGCGAGCACTGCCGAACTAAATAACTGTAAGAAGCATTCAAAGAGTAAAAATTTTTTGCCAGCCGGTAAGTACTTTGCAGTAGAAGGTCACGTTGAGGATATGGTGGGGTAGTAGAGCTGTACCTGATTAGACTTCCAAATTATTAATAAAATAGTGAAAGTGTGAAGGTTGTGCTCATAGTAGCGATAGTAGCGACTAATGGCGGGTTAAACTGTTTATGTAGCTGCCGCGATGACCGAAATACTGTTTTCAGACATTTTCGATGTCACTTATAGTACTAAAAACGAAAAGAACGTTCTGGATTAGCTCGGCAAACGCCCCGACGCTTGATCGTTATCTGGAAAGTGATTTCGATAATGACGACGATGATTATGAGTGACCAGTGACTAAAAACACACTCACATCTCGGATGTCATGTCTTACAATAAACAGTTTTTTTTTTTACTATAGTCCAGTTTCCTTTTGTGCAGTTTTTAGGTCCTTTAACTCATAGTTTCGTGTGAGCTTTTTATTAATTATCATCATATAATTTGAGGGTCGCAACTCATTCATTGGCTTGTAACACAGACGTCAATAATACGCCTCAGGACGATTTCTGAATGATTTTGGATCAAAAAGTTTTCTGATTAGTAAGGTGCTACACTGAACTTGTCTGATATAAATTTTTTCTACATCTGAACAACTTATTTTATCATCACGTCCAAGTATTTTCAGACGAGTTGCTATGTTACCGATTGGTAAAATTTTATACCGTCACGAAAACGGTCTCAAAATTTAATGCGCTCACGTTTTCTTCTGAAAATTGAGTTTTTCCCGTCAACTGACCCAAATTCACTGGTGAAGATGATTTTCAGACGTTGTTCTGTGACACTTTTTTTGCCTCATTTGAAATTTCTTTCAGTGATCGCCCGGGTACGCGCTACGCTGTTGATGCGTGAAAAATGTTTTTGCGGTATCTTAGAGCTTAGAGCTATCGGCAAACTATCATTCTGTAAATCAGACGGATTGATCTGATACAGTTCCGTAAATTTTTTGACATTTTTGAAAATTTGACCAGGTCAGACCGGGTCAGACGTTACAGGGAAAATGTCTGCTATTGCGATTTTCGGGTTCAGATTAATAGAATCACAATATTTCTTCATAATACCCACAGCAGTTTTCAGTGTTATTTTTTCTTTGAATTTCGTTAACTGCAATAATTGAGAAATATGCTTTATTTATCACTTTTATCAGAAATACACAAAATAATAGTGTGCAGAAAAATTTCGACCCATATTCCAGAGGGCAATTAATAAAATTGACAAGGAGTTTCTCGAGACATATGTAAAGCAGATAAAAAGAGCATATCCCACACAACAACTGAAATAATGGATTTAATCCATCTTGCTGTTCCGCACTGTATAATTATGGAGATTTTCTAAAAAGGAGGCTGAAAATAAAAGAACATAAAAATATATTCTCAAACAGAAACTATCATTGTTGAACACGTTGTTCGTTTTTATTTCCTTGGCTTAAAATGGACTTTGTCTAAAGCTCTTTATCCCTCTTATTTTTAGCCAATCAACAGCCATTTTTGATTTTATTCTTCATGTAAACAACTTTATTTTTTCTCAGTTCAGCATAAAACACAGGGTGTTTTACTAGCAGACCGACATGGCTTAAGGGTAGATGTAGATGTTACAGGGTGATTAAGGTATTTTGTCGAAATATTTAACGAACAGTATCTTTTGAACGAATCTTTCTAAGATAATGTATAACCATGAAATAAAATCCGGAAAACACTAATCACCTTATTCACAAAGCGTTATTGAATTAATCGAAAATAGTTAAATAAACGGGATGGAGATATACAGGTAGTATGCGTTAGAATGAAATGGAGTTATAATATAACTCCATTTCAATGTAATTCAACGTAATCAATATTATTGATTACGTACCTAACTATTAAGTAATTATTAGTTTCTTTGTAATGAAGTACTTGATTTCTGACTTCATTTTTTCTGTCATTCCAATAAATTCATTACTTTTTACGATTTGCAAAATTAGCGAAAGTGTCAGTGAGACAGTTGACTATAATTTCAGAAGAATTTCACGGTTATCAGCGTTATCACCAAATATAAAAAAAAATTATACAGTCCATACTTTCCGTAAAAAAAGACAGATAAATAATTTAATAGATCGGAGGATACTATAAAACCACCGGCATTGATTTAATAGTTATTTATGCAACAAGTGCATAAAGTGGTACTTTTTTTCACGACTGGGAAGATTGACCGCATGAGCCGCAGGCGAATGCGGCAATCCCAGAAGTGAAAAAAAGGCACTTTATGCATATGTTGCATACAAAATTTTATCTACGAGTGACTTAAATTAGAACGAAAATTTATTATTATAATAAAAAATTTCCAATGCATTCATATCTTATATGTAAGCGTTTCTTTGAAGCTGTTAACGCTTTTTTCATCACGTCAGTTCATAAAGGTGACATATTGCTTAATATACACTTCTTTAGATTTTTGAGGTAGGTACCTAACAGATTTTGTGCAGCCATATATGATGGAATAAGAATTTATTCTAGTGCGGAAGATATTTCATTCATGATTAAATGTAAACATAAAATATATAAATTATATAGCCACATTTGATTGAAAAATAATTTCTTCTGGGGTAGAAGATATTTCATTCATTGAATCATTACAATGTTATCCATTTTAGGTATAAACGACGAAAAACACAAAATATTAATAATTGTACATAGATCTGGCGCTATGCTAATAAACTGCGACGTTTCTCTAGAATAGGTGCATGGTAATTATAAATCGGGATACAATGTAATTCAGCGTTCAGCGTCTCGTGTTCAGTTGTTGTTGCTAGTTGCGAACGCACCGACTGAGCCGCTCCGCTCTCCGCTCACTACTTGCACTCGACGGTCGGCGAGCGTGCACTAACGTTAAATAAGTAGGTAGGCACCAGTTATTACAACAGGTATAGGTACTTCCATTACCTACGCAGTTAGATACGTGAATAACGCTTTCCTGATTGTTGATATCATTATCTAAAGGGACAGTCAAAGTAAATGACCTGACCTGACCTGACCAATTTGTAAAACATGTATACCTACTTAATTGTTTAAAAACTCTATTTCATACATTGCCCATGGTTCAACGGGCAATCTATACAATGCCTAGGCATTGTATACATTACCTAGGTAAAGTATGAAATAGTTTAAGAAATTAAAATCATTTCATACATTGCCTGAACGATCCCGGCATTGTATACATTGCCTAGGTATTGTATAGAATCCCTGCATTAAACACATTGCCTATAACATATACATGGAATACTTTGTTTTACAAATATAGCCACTCCACCATGTCCCTTACTCACTCTACAATAGTGACTTATTCAGATATGATGACCTAAATTTACAGTTGTCAGTGTGTTCACTTTAAAAAAAATGTTCCGAAAGACATAGCACGTTCCATTCACTTTTACTCAGGCAAATTCTTAGTTCGTCTATCTTATTTGTAACACTCTGAATATTCACATGGAAAATAGATATTTCCGAGATGTCTTGATAATATACTGTTGATATTAAGTCTGATTTTTCATCAAATTTCTCGACAGTAAAAAACGACTTACACAAACACCCTTTGGCCACAACTCAGGATTCATTGCTCTATCCCTATCCGAAGCTTAGACTGTAATTTTAAACGAAGAATAATACTGCGTATACTTGGAGTTTAACCTCTCCACCTGCACGTTGGTAAATAGCTGCTTCAAATAATCCTCCACCTCATTCTGGTTAGTATTTGGATGTAGCTTGTATACATGTATGTATGCAATTTAATTTGCCATTTTTAAAATACATTGATCGTCTGATTTGGTTCCCTTGATTGGAGCGATTCTTTTCCTATTACGGTAGAATTTTACGAAACTTTTTACATCTGTTTCTACAGTTACCAGAGTCTTTTTGTTATTACCAGTTTCAGCATTCCCCTTAAGAACTTGCTTGGGTATATTAGGACGATTGGAAGCTTCATCCACCCCAGCACCTCTACCTTTCTATTAGATGATTGTTTATTATTAGATGATTGTTAATATTCCTATCTATATCATTATCATCAGCTTAATTCTGATTGACACCTTCACACTTTGATTTCCATTATTGTGTCCTAGATTTTTCGATGAAAAATTCTGATTTATTCTGTTTGTTGAATCTTCACCAAAAAAGGAAGCAACAGCTTGGGAATATGATTTCGTTGCTTCCCGGTTCCTATTCAAAACGTCAGAACTTTCAAATTCATTACGCGATCCTCCATTCCTCAATACAAAATCCAAATAATTCGTTAATGAATCAATAACTCTTCGTTGTTGAAATATCGTTTTGTCTCTGTCAGTTACCATTTGCTTGAGGTAGTTTGAGGTATTACGACACCCAACGACATGGCACGTCGCCGGGAACCGGCCTTCATTCGTAACTGCACCGCACTGTAAACACTTCACTCCAGAAATTGCTACTTTTCTATTGCTAAAAATTGCTACTTTTCTATATTTTCTTCAAAGCTTTAGCGGAGCAGCTAAATTCACTTTTTCACCGCCGGCCATCTTCGGCAAAAAAATGAATAATTAATGTGCGTTATGAAAAATAATTCACGGATCGCTCGACAATGTAAATTTGAATAATAATTATTATAGTTGCATGTCAAAATAAGTCGCTTAAACCGAATTCAACTTTTTTGGCGTTGGACGAGTCTAGTGTTTTTAAATCGTTTTTCTACTCCCAACTTTTAATATGCATATTAAATATGAATCACCAGTGCTTTAATGGGTCTCATTAAGATACAAATTTTCATTAAAGCACTGGTCAAGCTATCCAATGGCAGAGGAGCATTTGCAATCGAATCGGTTCCTTTTCGCTCACGATCGGGTCGGCAAGCCAACCGAAGTCACAGAGTTGTCATACTCACGACATAAATTGCCTTGTGATATAAGTTCTGTATTTCTGAAAAAAAATTCTGAACGTTTATTTAATTTAGAACATAAGTAACATTCAAAGAAAATTTATCAAGATTTTATGTTACCTTAATTAATTTGATAGGTAGGTATATCGTGTAAAAGATAAGAAGATAAAGTATTATATCATTCGTAGCGCTCCGTGATATAGTATTCAAAGCGGCAATGCTGCGACCGTCGCGTGCGCAGCGACAATATCGTAATTAATGGCTGTCAATGTTATTAAAATTATTAATTGGAAAATCAAAGCGTAAAATTCGGAATTCGAACTTCGCATAATAAAAATTACGCAGTAGTGAGTAGTGCCCTTTAAACTTGATACTAAAACAGCAGAATAACCTTAGCGACGAAGAGAAAATTTGGTAATATGCGTAAACAAATAGCAACCTATCTTAAACTCAATGATCCGCAATTGTACACGGGTCATTGTTAAAAAAATATATAATTTTTTAATCTTTTCTATGGAATAAAAAAGGGTCGTAGAAAAAATAGTGTATGGAACTCGCAGATAATGGCTATTAATACGCTCTTATGATGGTTAAGACACTCGCCTACGGCTCGTATCTTAACCATCATACTCGCGTATTAATAGCCTTCATTATAAGCTCGTTGCATAATATACTATTTCTTTAACACTCGTGGTGTTTTATTATGATACAATAAAAATCTGTCAATATCCAAGTTAGTATCTATTTGCGTGTAAGTTGGAATATGGAGATAAAACAGAAGTTCACATCCACTCACGCCTGACTTGGATTAACAAGAAAACTAAGTAAAAACATTTTTGTAATCCGAAATTTGGTACAAGTTAGACAACATCGCTTATCTATCTATTTTGCGTTCACATGGTGTTCTAATATCTTATCCACTCAATAATATTATGTTACTAGGAGTAGAAGGCGGTTATTTTTGTTGTTAAGAGTTGAGCTCAACTCTTGAAGCAATTGAGCGAAACACAAAATGGACATTTTACTTCAAGTGACATACAGGGTGACATATAGGGAATAGAGACATAATATAGGGAATTAACCCATTTTTAAATAGAACCAGACTTTATTATTACCTACTGACTTATAAAGTTTTATTATTGGATTGTCGAAACGTAGAAACGTCATTATTGTTTAGGCAAGGCATACTATTTTGTGATTAAACATTAACAATTAATTGAATTTTTACTGAAGAATTTTAGAAAACAACGTGAAATTAAATTAATTTCTGATGTCAAGCGTTATGCGCAATAATTTTAGCTTCATTTTGATACCAAAACCATTTCTGTCAGTTTAAACGGCGAGAAGGAATCCTCAAAAACCACTTTCGCAATGCTAATCCCCTATGGCCCGCTTTGAAAATCAACACCCTGTATACGATATTTTCCGCAAGCGTAGTATTAAAACATAAAATTTTCTGAATATTTTTATTCATTTACTACTGTAATTTGAAAATTACAATTTTCGAGTTCACAATTCTGGATGTTTAAGCCACTGCTTGCTAAACCAGTTTCAACAGTTATTCGTTTTTGTGTATGAGAACAGCCATGCTGTAAGAGTATATCAGATTCTTGGTTAAAGTTTGGAATGACATCCGTTGCGGTATTTTCAATTAATGGTAGTGAAAATGCCTTAGTATTTGGATCGTGAGGCAGATTATCACTTAAATTAGTATCAATTGGGCCAAGTATCTTCATAGCAGTGCCATTTTTGTTTGTTAAGGAGTCGTTAAATGTAGCCCTCTGCTATAGTGCTTGATTTACTCTATTCTGTGCCCATGCCTGTTCAAGTTTGTTGATCCCCTCCGTTGTCTACAAGAATGGTAGCCGAAGTGCGCCGGCGACAGTGCCCGGTGTATGCATTTGGGTTCGGCAATTTCAAGTACGTTGCAACTTCTCTGGAAATGCGTGATAGTAATAGTACGAGAGCCCACGACCAAAAGTTTTGTCTCATAGCAATACGACCAAAACCGTATCAAATTGATAAATTCGATTATCCTGACCCCGAAAATCGCAATATAAGAAATTTTACGTGTATTGTCTGACCTGACCAAATTTTCAAAAATATAGGAAATATAGGTAAGTTGATACCAGTTATAAATCATTAAAGGGTGGTATCCTGATCGCAGTTTATAAAGAATTGCCATCAATGCTCATCCTAACCGAACCTGTCAACAGACATGAAGTTTGGATTCGAGTGAAGTTTGGTTCATCTAATGTGATCCCTGGTTGTGTCTATTTCCCGTCAAGATCGCCTAGACTATTGACTTGTATAAAACATATCGCCTATCAGAATAATTGAGAAATATCCCAAAGACATAGTATGTGTAGCTGGTGACTTTAATTTACCCAATTTGGTATGGCAACGTGACACTGATCACAACGAACCAAATAGTTTTCACGTTTTTACACCCACAAAATTATTGTTTCATCTGGAGTGGTTACTATCTCTTGAGTCATCTTCGAATTCAAGCCCGGATGGAATACCACCTATTTATCTAAAAAAAAGTGCAAATGTTTTGTCTAGTCTATCCACAAGATGATTCAAATAGTCGCTTTCCGTGGCAGTATTCCTAGTGCTGTGGAAAATCTCAGATGTTACACCCATACATAAGTCTGGTTCTAGGTCTAATGTAGCTAATTATAGGCCCACTTCAATCTTATCTGCTTTTCCCAAAATATTTGAATGGATGGTTACTGGTGTAATCTTCCCATTTGTCAAGCATATTATTATTGGTCGTGGCCTATCGACTGTTACAAATTTGTTTGGAGGGCAGAGGTTCTGTCGACTGTATCTATACGGATTTGAGAAAGGCATTCGATAGAGGGAATATACACCATCTCATTTCAAAGCTCGGTGCTTTAGGATTTCATGATTCTCTAATATCTTGGTTGTGTTCCTATCTAAATAAATCATCGTAAGCTACGCGTAAAAAATGGAAAAGTTAGATCTTCTACTCTCATAAATGCTTATTCTGCTGAAGGGAACTTATTTGGGGCCAGTTCTGTTTTTATTATATTAATAAATTATAATTGGTGCATGCTTCTATCAAGTACTCTTCTCTAAGTTTCTTCTTTTTGCGGATGACTTGAAACTGTTTGCCTGTGTTGACTCGACCTGCGGTGTGGAGTGGTTTACAGAGGGATTTGAATTGTTGAGATGGTGTAAATGGACCTGGAATTTAATATTTCAAAGTGTCCTTGAGGTTCTCACGTAAAAGGGACAATATTCAGTCAAATTACTTCACACGCATGGCAGTCCGCTGGAGAATGTATCAAGCCATCATTGCGATTTGGGTGTTATTATGGATATTCGCATGAGTTTTTATTTATATTTTGACCATTTTCTATCATCGGTAAGGCAAATAAATTACTTGGCTTTGTTCCAGACAGGCAACCGATTTTAATAACAATAGTGTCTTAACAATTTTTCATTCTGTCCTAATACGACGCTCGATCCTTGAATATTGCTCTGTCATCTGGAATCCGTATTAAGTGACTGTAGTTGATCGGATGGAAAAGGTACAAAAAAATTTTGTCAACTTATTATGTTATAAATTTAATTTAATTTACTCCTCGATTAACTATGAACGACTGTGAGTAGTTATTTTGGGATTTCTTCCCGGTTAGTTCGCGGAAAATATACTGACTTGTGCTTTGCTTTTGAAATTATAAATAGCTTGATAGCTTGTAAAGTAATTGTGTCCATGTTTTCTTTATGTATTCCTAGCTATGCGTTTAGGGAATCTCCCATGCTATTTGTTCCTGACCACCGTACTGAGTATGTCTTTTGTGATGTCGACTTCAAGAAATTTCAGTCAACTATTCGTGTTAAACTAAAAATGTGAAACTATATCAGAAAGAACCCTTATTTTTTCTTTTTTTCTTCTCTATGTTAAATAAATTTTTTTTTTTGCGACGGGCTATAAGTTTGACCTTTTTTCCCCGTTGACAGGTAGAAAAATGCCTCATTATATGAGCTGCATCTTATCGGGGAAATAAATGAATTAGCAGGGAAATAAATGAGTACTTATTTCCCCGAAATGGCGGCTTAGGTATAGCTACTATTAACACTCAGATATCATTAAATTTATATCAAATATACGTAAAGGAAAGTTACCTTATTATCCAAATGGCAATTATTAAGGGAATTTTCATAATAATCACTATCCATATTATTAAATTCACTCATCGAAAACTAACAAGAATCTTTGCAAAACTGTCTTCAATTTTAATTACATTAATATGACGTTTATGTAATAATTAAATCGTTTCGTTACCCAGGCAACGTCAATTACGATGAAAGACAGTTTGAAAATCCAAGTGTAACATAAATCATTTTTCCGACATAATTTTCAGTGATCTAACTACGTTTTTCGAAATTCTAACACTGATATTTCTTCTCGCAGAAAAAAATTGTATATTACACACAAGAAAAAAGTGCGATGTTAGCTATCGATGTGTTTGTCCCCTCCGCTAAACGCGTCGGGGACGAAATCACATTTCGAGCTAAAATCTATCACTTTTTTCTCTTGTATAATAAATAACTAATGTTACATGTGTAATGACATTGCGGTTAATTAATTTGTTGTTGTCAAGGTTATTTAAAACTAATATTTATCGTGCTCTTCGCATAATAATTATTAAAAGTCTCTCTAGATTTACAGAAACAAGCTTGTTATGGCCTTTCTTCATGAAAACCCCGAATGACTTGTATAAAATGATTAATCTTCGAGTGTCAAACTTGATGTTGTCAATAATAAGACTTTTTATTTGTTTTACAGTAGTGCGTATTGTAACGGCCAATTAAGTTAATGAGAAACTTTCTGTGGCCGTTTTTAAACTTAATATTGAAGTCAAATCACTTTTATTATCATTTTTGTAATCCCTTAGATGCCAAGAATAATAACTGAATCGCTTTATCTTCTACCTCGAGTCGATAATTTTCAAAGAAAAGGAGCCATAAATCTGCCGGTTAGTATAATGAGCCTTTATAATACATAATATCCATACTTTTAATCAACTGTGTATAAAGTAATTTGCAAGATTTATTCTCACAAAACACCCCAAATAACCAGCGCCTCAAGGAGAAATCATCCCCGGTTCTTTCAACTTCCTGTTTTGGTCCATCGAAAGCGAATTAATCAGCTATTTACTGCAAATTGCTTAGCTACTCAGTTCGGAGCGGGCGGTGGCTCAGCGGCTAAGGGGCTTACGCAACTAAATTGCTGCGGCTACCACCGACTGAGTTCGAATCTCAATCTCGCCATAGATGTTTGGGTTCATGTATTCAACTATTTATTTAATAAACTTAAGTCTGGGTAGAATGTGCTACTTTTCGAAGCTCAAAATTTCAAAATTACAGGAGTGGAGCGGTTTTGTCTTATCTATATCGTTAAGACCGATGTTCTCTCCTTAAAAAAAAAACTTCTTGCCTATCAATCTCATAAATAGTGTATTTTTATGCGTTGATTCAATTATGTATATGTTCACCGCTTTTTAAATTGACTTTCTGAAAATTTCCATAGTCGGCTCATATTATGTAGCAGTGTACTGTGAAAATTTCATTTTATTCGTTTGAAAATGTAAAATGGATTTTCAATTTAACAAAACAACAAAATTTGGCAAAATTAAACGATTTTGTCCCTTTTCCTATGCCCGCTATACTGGTCAACTTTATTTTAAAAATGCTCTTTTTTATACTACCTTTATTAAATTCGAAAAAAAGTTAAGGTAGATTTTGAAAGTCGAAATTTGAAATTTTAGAGAAATAAACATCATGTAAAATAAACTCGAATATCTCCGCCATTTTTTGTATTTGCTTCTTGATTTTTTTTAATTTTAAAGGTTACTAGTATGGTTGTCTACTAAAAGAAATGGAGGGGCCAACACGGCTCCATACTGAAAGAAGCATTAGCAAGATCGCCCATCCTCACAGCGGCAGCTGACAGGATCATATTCATCCTCATTATGGGAGAGCCTCCGGACAGTACGCGATTTGACGCGCTACTACACACCGATGGGGTCAAATCCCGTTCAAGATCAGGTTGCGAAGTTCATTCCGAGGCCCTGGACATGAACCTAATAATTCCATTGGGTACACATCCTACGGTCCTTCAGACAGAACTGATAGCGATTGCACATTGTGCCATGGAAATCACCCAACGCAAAATCACAAACAAAAACCTACTGATTCTAACGGACAGTAGGGGAGCCCTCTGGGTTTACTCAGGGGCCCAAGGCTCTGCTCTGGGCTTGCCCTGGAGGCCCACCAGACCCTAACGTCTGTTGCCAATCACAACAGGTTCACGCTGTCCTGGATCAAAGGTCACTCAAATATCAAGGGAAACGAAGCCGCAGATCGGCTCGCGCGAGAGGGAGCTAAATCTCACTCCGCGCCCGAGCCTGCTGTGCCGTTGACAATTAGCGAAATTTTCTCCATAATAAACAAGGATAGTACGGAGGAGCATGTACGAAGCTGACTAAATGCTCCCATCGGCTGCTTCCCCAAACAAGTCATACCGGTCATAAACTCACCAAATATTGTCTGCGAATGTCGCGACCAACACTTAAACAATGCCCGACCGGGCACTGCGGACTAAATAAACATCTTCACACGATGGGAATCAACCCTGACCAGTTACGCAGGGAATGATACGAAGGGGAAGAGACTATGGAACATATAATATTGTGCCGCTGTCCTTCACTTTACAACCTCCGTGGATCCATACTTGGCTCATAGCAGCCAAGCATCGACGACCTCTCTGGAGCCCCTCCAGTCGCCTTGGTTCTTCTGAGCCTGGGATGGCTAAAGGAGTGAGGACTCCAGTGAATGGAGGAAGCACAATGGGCCTTCTGTGGCCTCAGTACAGCGGACTTGTTCTGCTCTCCTACTAATCCAGAATCCAGAATGGTTGTCTACGGTAAAAACTCTGGTTCAATTCCTTCAAAAATGTGCTCGGAAATGGTTAAAGAAATTTAACCAGTTTTATCCTTTTTCAACCCACGCCACTTGCATAAATATAATGCAAATTTTATTGCACTAACTCAAATTTCAAATACTTTTCTTTTCTTCCAACCTTGTGAATTGGGTTTTAAAGTTTTTTTTCCATCTTGCTCATACAGGGGTTAAAAAAATAGCTTTATTCCCGAAATTTCAAATGCCACTATTTTGAAACAGCTCGGTCGATTTTGCGTAAATGCAATACCAGACCACTTCTTGTAGATATCTTACGCCTACAAAAATTTCAGCCTCCTGGATTGAAAACTGCGACCAGAAACCATGTCTCATGGACCGGATTTTTGGAATTTTTATATCAACGAAAATATAAGGTCATTGTAAAGTTTTACAAGAATCTAAAATTTTGTTCACTAATCTTGAAAGATGAATTTACTCTGTGCGCGTGACAAATAGAACGACACCATGATCAAACAGAACGATAAGGATAATGGCTCAAGATATTTAGAAAGGCTAACTTGATCCCTATCTTGAGTTAAGATAGTGATATGCAAACAATTTTGAATATCTCGAGCCGTTATCATTGTACACAGCTTTGAGTTTTGAAAATTGTCACGTTCTCGTTTTTATATCTCACAAACTACCTTCTCAATCTAAAATCCAATTTGAAAAACTACCTGAATTCGATTTTTTCAGATAAGTATAGAGTGTTATGATACTTATTTAATGTCCCCGTTAAAATAACTCATAATATGTCAAAATCCAGTATTACCGGAAATACGTCTGTCTTGAAAATATTTTCATTGAAACTCTTCTGGTCACTTATGCCTAAAAGTTTTCAAGCATCCTGTGTGTTATTTTTATATTAAATACCTAATTATTGTCAGAGCAAATCGAATACAGATTGTGGTCACAGTTTGAATCGAGTAGTTTACGATGACTTATAAACAAGTGGAAGTCGCAATTTTCCCACTGTAAGAGAACGGTTCAAGATATCGGAAAACGCTTTAAGTACATGTGTTTAAATGTACAGGTCGACACATCTAAGGTGGCCGCTAAGAGGCGCAGATCGAGAAGCGAGAGGTTTTTAGAAAGAAAGCGACATATTCAAACCATGCCTGTGGTCGGTACACTGAGTATCAAAGTTCTTGACTAAAAATTAATTTTCTGTAATTAATGTTAAAATACGGGATTTTATTACTTTAGTAACGACTTTTGTATCACGACTTTGGCCAAAAAGTATGTTATTTTTAATATATGAAGATGCGGTCACCATAATTCATAACTCACGAGCACGAAGTTTAGCTCAATATTTTTGAACTACGCTGCACTATTTGAATAGAGAAATGCTGGGTTGTAAAGTTGACAGTACGGTCCGATTTTACATTTAAATAAAACCAAAAAGATAACAAAATTATTATCGAACGCTCCCTTCGCTCTCTTCGCTAGTCCATATTGACTTGACGAGTACTAACATACCTATTTAATTAATAAATAAGCGGATTGGAAAAGACGGCGATTTAAATTATTTGATTGACTTACCGTAATAATGACTCAAAAACACCTCTATTAATGAATTTATAAACAATACATTTTTTATATGGTGATAAGATAAGACAGTACCTACCGAAATTACTATTATCTGGCGCTTTTTAGTTTTTTTGTCATTTCAATTGACTTTGCATAAAGTCTTAACCTGTCTGCATGGATAGTAAAATTCGTTAAATCTGACAAACTTGAAAATTAAGCCACTCCCCAAAGGCTACTGCGCCACTGACCACCTTAGGTGTGTCAAGCTGTAATACACATTCAGGCTGTGCACGTTAAAATATTGAAGTAGCTTTCAACTCCGGTATTTGCGGAAGCGTGGCTATCTTGAAAATATTTTCGTTAAATTTCTCGGGGTCACTTATATGTCTATTTTTTTTTTATTCTACAGGACCAAGAGTTTTTGAGATACGGACGGTCGTGCTCAGTATATACTCTGTAATAGATTGGATTTCAGGTTTTCTGAATTTCAAATTAGGATCACCCATAATTAAAAATTTTGACAAAATTGGTTTCATGTTGTAATTTGTAATACATTTCAAAGGATTTAAACTAACCAAATATAGGATATAAAATATTATGTTGTACAGGGGTTTATTCTTCTATACCTTCTTAAGCCAAATATTTGCACGCGCCTAGTATAGCGAAAAACAACTTGCTCCAGAACATAGTTTATGCTATTTCTAACAGCAGGCAATTAATTAAATTTATAATTTCAGGACGTGTCACCTTGCAATATTACCTTTGGATAATAATCTTCAGACGTCGTCATGAGGGATGCGTTTAACAGGGAATGAATTATAGCGGAAGGCCGCAGGATGTCAGGCGCAAATGTTTGCCTCCTCGTTCAGAACGCTAGGATATTTCCCTTAGCAGTCGTCATCTGCGCTCTCCGCTGGAAAGTCAAAAGTGCTCCCGGAGGCGGACGCGACTTCCATTTCCCACTCCCGACTTACTCACAGTTTTCCGCCCTAATCCCTGGATCAAATCTAATCCTCTGATTATCTCCAGAAATCCTTTAAACTAACCTAGTTTGAGAAGTTGGACAGCTGTTATTATTTAGCTTATTTGCTATTCCAGTTGGAGTCCACGAGCATATAAACTGACTAGCACAGGATTGTTTAAATAATATTTAAAAATATAACTGTAGTAAATGTGTCAGAGTCGTTTATAATAACACTGGTAAATAAATAAAGGATGGTTTTGGTGCGTGTGTGGTTGTACAAGTTCAGTGCCATAATAATTATTAGTGCTTCACGTAGTTGAAAACTTTTATCATTCCCTGGACAATTATTAGCCGTTCATCAAAATGGTAATAGAATTTTTGATAATTTTTTATAATTATTGTTGATACTAAATTAAAAATAGACAGAATGATATTATTAATTCTTGTTGATATCAAGTTTCTTAAAATGTACTTATGGTTTATGAAATTGCTCATAGTGAAATTTAAAAACAGTTGTTTAAATGAAATTTCATAAAACTGAAACTTGAGCCATATTTTTTATCCCTTTTGTTTTAAATCTTTTAATTATTCATAATAAAATATTCATTTTTATATACATACCTAATAGTTACTTAAAATCACGGTGTAAGATATAATATACCCGCACAGTTGAAGTGATGTATGTTTGTATATCGTTTGTTTCCAGCTTTTCTATTGCCAAAGTATTGTTACTAAACAAACTATACCAGGATAATGGTGTTCGAAACATCAGGTGACAAGCCCTAAAAATGAAAAACCTGTAGGAACACGGTTCTTTATATACGAACATACAGGTCCTTGAATGTTATTGAGTATTCTGATGGTACTTGCCTTATGATACAGTCGGTTACTTTTTTTTTAATTACCTCATTTTCTAAAAAATGAATCCCCAAATTAATTTCTAATGAGATTAAAGTCCGGTTGCGCTAATAAAATCAATTCATCATCTCTGACAACTGGTCAGAGAGGAAAATTTGAAAAGTCGTCAGTATAGTAATAAATCGTCGGGAATCTGACAAGTCGTTATAATTATCTTTTCTTCAGATCATAATTTGGGTTGCACCGACTCGATTGTGTCACTGGAAGACTGTCAGATCTATTTTCAGAATAAATAGAGATACACAGAAAAACATTACGATGGCCTCAAAAAAATATCTCTGATAGAACCAATGATATCTTATACTAAGTATTCCTCGCACATAAGTATACAGGGTGTCCCAATATTCCATGGACATGGAGAAACCACAGATTACTGAGGTAAAAAAAAGTCGCTCGGACCAAACTTATCTCTATACCAAAATGCTTCGTTTGTCCGCTAGAGGGCTTCAAAGTCTTTTGAAAATTTTAGTTTTTTTGAAATAGCTCAAAGTCGGCTGATTCCAATTCGATGAAATTTGGTAGGTGAATTTCTTATTAAAAGTACTAATTTCTGATGTAAATGATAATTTGACGGAAACCCGGGAAGGGGTGAAACTACCCCTACCCTCCATTAAAATCGATCGTAATTGTTGATAGGGTACCAGGAACGCTGTTCATGTTTTTTTGTTTGAAAGATACATCGTTTTAGCCCATTTTTGGTCTCCAACAAAAATCTGTATCTTTCCGAGGTGCTATGTGATAAAATAAATTAGTCGATGATAACTGAAATTTTTATTTCATTCTTTTAATTTGAAATCAAATTTTCAATTATCAGGTGAGTATTTTATCTAATCTCATAAAAGATGCTCGATGTGGGCGCCGGTTTGGACCCTAGAAAGTTCCATCCTGCGCAAAAAAATGATTTTAACTTTTCTTCGAACCTCGTCGTTTTGCAAACTGTTTACTGCGTTTGAAAAAAAACCGTTTGCAAACACCTGAAAAAAAAAACGAACCATACTTAACATCTTTTATGAGATTAGATCAAATAATCACCTGACAATTGAAAATTTGATTTCAAATTAAAAGAATGAAATAAAATTTTGGTTAGGTGTCATCGACTAATTTATTTTATCACATGGCACCTCGGAGAGATACAGATTTTTGTAGGAGACTAAAAATGGGCTAAAACGATGTATCTTTCAAACAAAAAAACATGAACAGCGTCCCTGCTACCCTATTAACAATTACGATCGATTTTAATGGAGGGTAGGGGTAGTTTCACCCCTTCCCGGGTTTCCGTCAAATTATCATGTACATCAGAAGTTAGTACTTTTAATAAGAAATTTACCTACCAAATTTCATCGAATTGGAATCAGCCGACTTTGAGCTATTTCAAAAAAACTAAAATTTTCAAAAGACTTTGAAGCCCTCTAACGGACAAACGAAGCACTTTGGTATAGAGATAAGTTTGGTCCGAGCGACTTTTTTTTACCTCAGTAATCTGTGGTTGCTCCATGTCCATGGAATATTGGGACACCCTGTATTCTTTAAACGAAAAAATTCTAATATCAAACTGGCCGACATGAATTTTATGTATGGTCCTGCCAATGGCGTTGCTACAGAAACGCGACGTCTTTATGTTAAAAGCTTATCCAAATCGCCAGATCCGTCCAGATTGTATTTATGGTTTTGTTTATACTGTCCATCGTTTGTTTGTACATAATTAACAAAAAAAATTATGTTCAGACGCAAAATGTTAAAATTATTTGAAAAATTCTCCATATCTTCGAACCCGTCAATTTGTGAACCAATGTTTATATAGAATTTTTCACATCTTTGGTCCATACTGTACCCTCTTCAAATATTCGATACTTATTTTTCAACACTGTATACAGGATGTCCGTTTTTCGAGCTTAAGCATGGGGATCTCGGTTATTTTGAGAGATACGAAGTCGCTTAAATTAGGGCACAATTGCGTATTTTTATGCTGATTAATAATCTGAAAAGAAATCAGACCTGTCATTTTTAGTTTTTGAAATAGCCAAAAAAACTGAAATTTGTCATTTTCGTTTTTATTTTATTATTTTATTTCATACTAATACATTATAACTAGATAAACCCTTGGTTACCGTAACTATAAACATATTCCTAACTCCCTTGGGAGTTATAATGGGCTGTTATTACTCCTTAACTCCTCCTATTATTACTATTTGTTTAATTCTGGTAACCAACAATATTTGTATTTCATATGTCATTTTCTATAAACTTTTCAGTTGATATATCCATAGTAATCATGCTTACTCAATTATTAAAAACATTCGTTTAATAATCAGAAAGAATTATTATTCGTTTAATTTTAAAAACCAACAGATTGGGTTTTTATATTTCATTTTGTATGAAAGAAAATTATTTATTTATCACGTGAGTTATTGGATGTTAATAACCTCGGGCAACTTAATAATCTTTGGAATATGTTGCCCTCTGTAATTAACATCCTCATAACTCCTTTGATACATAAATAACTATAAAAGCCAGTTTTAAATAATGCTTTTAACTAAGACATTATTAAGGCACTTTTCCACAAGAAATCCAAAAATAATTTTACAATTATTGCTCTAGCGCTTGACATAGAGGGAGACCGATAGTCAACTGTTTTTTCACTTATGGGCGCCATATTGAATTTTATCATTTTCAAGTGAAGATTTATTTCTGATTACAAAAATGTATAACACTATCGGTGGAGTGCTAGAACGTTAATTACAGATCTCTCAGATAATTACTGATTTTAAAATGGCCTGTATTGTCAAAATGTTGGTCTGATATTACTGGAAATAAACTCTACCCCCTTTTAGAAGAGTTAATTACTGATAAAAAATGAAAGACCATTCAAAATATTAACCCTATTTTCAAAATTTGCAATTTAAAATCAATAATTATCTGACAAATCTTTAATTAGCGTTCTAGCACTCCACCCTATGTTTTAGAAATCAGAATATCGAAATTTTTGATCTGTTAATTTTTTTTTAAGATTGTCTTGTTAGGAAAAACGTCATCGTTCAGCCTAATACAGTTTAGAATTAGGAAGAAATTCAGAACAATGAACGCAAAAATGATTAAGCTTCTATTAAGAATAAAAAAAAAAATTTCGCCAAAACACAAAAAAGCGAGAAAAACAAAACAAGAACATTACAAAAAAAAAAAAACAGTGAAAGAAGATTCCCGAACTGTCCGCCTTCCATCCTTAACCACAACTTTAAGCGTTTTCTTGAATGTGCAATGGCCCTCCCAATATCTCGCCTGCTGATCTGACTCAAAGAAGTGATGATATTTTGCCGAAGCTCATGTATTGGTTCAGTTGAAACTCTTTTATAAATTTTATTTTTCAATGTGCCCCATAATAAATAGTCTAACGGGGATAAGTCCGGAGATCGGGCTGGCCACCGTATGTGACCACTATTAACAATCACCCGGTTAGGGGCAATCACCCGGTTAGGGAACATTACCCACACATAATCTGTCACTCTTCAGGCATTATGCGGAGGGGCGCCGTCTTGTTGATACCGCAAATTATTGAGGCGATTTACGTTTTGGGCCCTTTGAATTATGTTTTTAAAAAAATTATAAAACAAATAAAAGGCGAAAAACTTTAATTGTGAGAATTACAAACTGTTCCAAGCAATGTTAAAACTACGGAATCCAGCGTAAGACTGAATTGTCTTATTATTACAAAATTATATTTTCTACGACAATAAATGTTTATATTTTAAAGTTCACTCCTCTAGAAGCTAAGGTTACACTTTCCTGTGGTAAAGTAGAATATAAAAGATTTCCATCTACCAAGGTATTTCTAGAAATGCATATTTGCATTGTTTCAGAGTTGAAAGAACGTTGTAGTATAATATGTCCAACAACAGGATGTCAAAGAATTAAATAATAAAATAATTAAGTAAAATGCCTTGGAAGACTGCTGACATTGGATTTTGTAATATTATCTAGAAGTAATGAATATTAATTAAAATATCTTAAATAAAACATAATCATTAAATCTATTAATTATTATCAAAGCATAATATTAATATTAGGTAAATAAGTAGGTATTATTATATTAGTAAATAATATGGGGATAACATAACTGGCGGTGAAGAAAAATATTGTGGTCAATGTAATCGTTAAGAAATATCCTTAAAAAATCAAGATATCTATCAGCAGTCAAATTTACTTCGTAAATATGGGTCAATAACTCAGTCACCCAATAAACCGACCCATACATTTAGTCCAAAGCGCATCTGCGGTCGCCGTTCTTGGTGAGCTCGGGGATTTTCAATATGACGTTGTCAAGGAATTGTGGATTTTGCTGTATCTGATCCAACAAAAATCCTCAGAATGCTACCGGTCTTTCCCTGTCACCAGGATGAAGCGTTTGTGTTGGAAGGTTTTTATAAGGGCGATAACGATTCTTTTTTAAGGTTCTCCATACTTTTTGATGTTGCAAATTTAACTGCGCTCCGATTTCTCTAGTTGAGATGCGACTATTTTCTTGGATCTAATTTAATAAAAATAGAAAAGTCAAAACTATCATCAAAAATAAGATCTAAAAATAAGTTGGATTTTAACATTTGTAATATTTCTTCATCGTTTTCTAATACTCTACCAGCATAATTATTATTATGTCTAGATTATTATGTCTAAATGAACCACGCTGACCAAGATTTTCTTTCTGGAAAACGTTGCAAGTATGTTTCACCTGTTATTTGAACATTACGATGGCAAGCATAATAAATCTCTGACATATCTCTTATATTCTTCATTAGAAAAAGGCATTTATCTCAGAAAATAACACAATAATTAGTGTGGAGCTGCGCAAAGTTCTACTTAACTGTCAAAGTGGTAGTAGTAAACAACTAATAGCGTTATTATTGTTACCATGACACTCTTAAAAAAACAATTAACAAATCAAAAATTTCGATATTCTGATTTCTAAAACATAAAGTGCTATACATTTTTGTAATCATAAAAAATAAATTGACTTGAAAATTATACAATTCAATATGACGCCCATAAGGAAAGAAAAAATTGACTTTCGGTCTCCCTCTATGTCAAGCGCTAGAGCAATAGTTGTAAAATTATTTTTGGATTCCTTGTGAAAAAATGCCTAAATAATATCTTAGTTAAAAGCAGCTACCGTGACTGGCTTTTGAATAAAAAAATAAAAACGAGAATTACAAATTTCAGTTTTTTGACATATTTCAAAAACTCAAAATGATAGGTCTGATTTCTTGTCAGAATATTAATCACCACAAAAATACGCAATTTATCCTTAATTTTAGCGACTTCGTATTTCTCAAGATAACCAAGACCCCCATGCTTAAGCTCGGAAAAAAACCACAAGTGATCGTTCAACAATAATTGCTTTTGAACAGTTTGAACAGACTATTTATTTTTTAATAATCCTGTCAGGATCATTAAATTAAAACGTCAATCGCCTATAAAATATCATATAAGAATTCGTCCATAATGTGGGATTATGGCAGTCGTTTTCATTCGCTATGCTCATGCACCATTTTCACTCCTGACATAATCTCTTACATTATGAACTAATTTTATAATGTACTATTGCGTAGGCTGAACACAATAGTACATTATAAAATTAGTTCATAATTTAAGGGATTATGGCAGGAGTGATATTGGTGCATGAGCGCAGCGAATGCAATATGAAAACGACTGCCATTCTCACATTATGGACAAATTCTTATACTGATTGATGATAAATAAAACACTAATGTTTTTAAAAGATTCTACTGATGTATATTGCTGGATATTAACGTTTGAATGCAGAGATTCTATAATGTAAGGGTTGAAAACATGAATTCTTATATGATATTTTATAGGCGACTAGAGTTTTAATTTAATAATCCTGACAGGATTATTAAAAAATAAATATTCTAATTCATTTCACAGACAATATTAAACTGTCAAAAGCAATCGTTGAACGATCACGTGTGGTTACGTTGAAAACGACGTCAAACAATTTAATCAATACTTTAGTAGTTGTAACTATGGTAAATACTGACAGTTCTGTGCCATAAAGTGCACATTCTGGCACAACATTATGGCACGGCTACTTCAAAGTGACAGATTATAAACGATTTTGACATTCATAATCACAGCATTCTAATACTAGTCGCCTATAAAACATTACACAAAAGTAGGTAACATATTAAGTTCTTGGTTTCAAAACATAATGTGAAACTTCGTGATTCATAAATTTGAAGGCAGAGAAAAGTGAATTATCGATTAAAGAATCACATTAGATAGGATTAGAATTCATCATGAGTGAGCCATTATGACACCTCCACTGCGACCGTAGGTCTATTGTGGCTCACATCTAGTCGTGCTACATTAACCCCATCAGGTCAGCCTCTTTAAGGAAGCTGACCATCTTGACTGTTGCTAATGTATCCAGGTTCTCCGGTGTGAGAAAGTCTCTCCCAAAGGTTTGTAATCTGGTTATTTGCCTCTTTTTTGAGAGGAGCTTTGTTTCTCCTCTTGGTCCAGCGGAATCGATCGAGCTGTTTCTTGGAGTCAGATTAGACCTATCCACAGTTTTTTCCGTTGCCTGGAGATCGAGGTTTTGGCTCTCCTCGTCAGAGCATATTTGTTTTACACACTCCATGGATGTCCTAGGAGTGGCTGGCAAAGGTTGGTCCACTCCGCGCAGAGCCCGCATGCAAGGAGTAGGTAAGGTTCAATACAGCGGGTTGAGCCCGGTGCCCCGAGGTTATGTTTGCCGCTAAGACTCAGCTACCCGCAGTCATGCATCTCAATAAATATACTCAACAAAATAATATAACACAACCAGAAAATAACAATTCACAACAAGAAAAAACTCAGCCGATCCAAAAATCAAACATTCAATTCAAAACAACAATAACAAAATCCAGTCCAATAACCAAAAAATAATAAATAATTAATTTTACTATTATTAATATTAATAAATCTTAGATAGAAGGAAGCCACCAATCAGAATCCATTGATTCCATTCTTATTTTTTAATTATTGGTTGGAAACTTCAAAGTTAGCCTTTAAACAAAAAAAAAATGGAGGGAGCTTCGGTCTTCACTATGTAGGTAAGAGAAAGTCGCTCCACTCCGATAATTATGGGTTTGAGCTATTTGCCAACATTGCCCAGCCTCAAGTATGCCATTAACTAGTAGAAAGGACAACACAGACACCCAGAGCTTCACCGAGAATCGAACTCAGTCCGCCGAGTCCAGTGATTCAGCAGATCGCCCACCGAACCACTCGGCCACCGGTGTGCTCAAAGTTGGCCTAATTTAAAGTATTAAATGACATATTTGACAGGAGGCTAATCGAGTGGAGCTACTGTCAAACGTATCTTTCATTCACTGCTTGCATTTTGCTAGGTTGTCGTATTGTGCATAAATGCAGCAAGTAGGTAATTAGCTGACAAGCTACTGCAATTGACTTGATTTTGCTCGTGCAACGCAAAGAAAATGTGACAAGTTGTTACATTTGATTAGTGATTATCCAACAAGTTGTCACAGCTATATAAGGGCAACCCGGGGTTGGTATGCAGGTATGCGTACCTGCTAAATTGTTGTTAAAGCTGTCTCTTACATATTTCAGAACGTGCATTAACAAGTATTATTAGACAAAACAAATTTAAAATTAAACCTCTGAGCAGACCATCTAAAACAAGCACCAATTATGACAATTTTATGTTTCAAAAAGATTTGCAATAATTTATTTCCAATATAACCTAATCGAAATATCATGAGGGTATTGTAAACCTTATTACAACAAGCACAAGGATAAAGTAAGGATAAAGTAATTCCCTCTAAGGATAAAGTAAGGAATATGTTATGTCTTGAAGAACTTTCAAAATGTAAGTAAACCTGACATTTGACAAAATTGATATAATTATTGTTGTGAAACATGCATTTATTTCTTGGTTCTTTTGGGTGAAAATCTTATTAAAATCAGAGCGCTGAAGATGATTCTGATTCCAAGGATCCAATGGCGGTTGATAATAGGGGATAATTTTGGGCCAGAAGCCAAAACTGAAAAGTATCTAGTGTAAAACATTCTCAAATCCAGAATCTTGGCTGGTTTCTGACACAATACTACGATACCGAATAACTGACGAATTGACGAAAAATATTTTTCACATATACCTACCTATATTTTTATAAGAAAGTAGGTAATCCAAACACCAAAATGTGTGTTTCTATATTTTAATATAATATAAGCGATTGGCTATTATTGACGATTTCTTGCATCTTTCGACCTACCCATTAGATACCTATAACATTCTTTGCCAAGACCGTATAGTACCTATATATTTCAAGTACCTACCATGTATTTATTGAAAATAAATTAATATAATTGTTCCAAGTTTTTTATTCTATAATATTCAAAAAGTACATTTTTGTATATTTTCTTAACTTGGCAAAATTACATGATAACCTTTTTCTCAAACTCTTATGAAAAACTTATTAGATTTTGCGTTCTATTTAAATATTGCAATATGTGAATAAATAAATAAAAAGCCCCCAAAGAAGTAAAAATATAAACATAATTAAAAGAAGACCTAAAATATCGAAAATTCATATGGCAATTATGTCCTGTTCGTTGTCATAAAACTTCAACCTCATAAAAAAAGAAATAACCAAACTCCAGCCGATGATTGACAGCTGTTATACCCAGAGGTTTCGATTACCCTACACCATAACCCAATTCTTTTTTAATAAGTGAATGGTGTATAGATACAATCTTAATAATCTGATATTGGGTAAATGTTCAAAATCGGGACGCATTTAATAATCTGGCATGATATATAAGAATAAACGAGTATGTAACTAGCTGAAATTTCAAGATTTCTTTCTTATAAAGGTCGCTGTCGCACGCATCAAACGGATTCTTATTGGATTCCATTTCAGTGTGATTTCGCTATCTATCACTTGTCGTGGTTGTCTGTCGTTGTCGCGTGTTAAGATAAGGTAATGTTATGTCTACATAACACTGCATAATTACACAGCTTGCTCCTTATGACTTTCGTCGTAACTACAACGATTATTGATTGGGGGTGGGGTAAGCTTTATTGAAGCAATTTTTTAATACTTAAAATATTTATTTAAATTGATCATACGTAACGTGTTTGTACTATTTTTAACCATTCTGCACTGATTTTATTATTTCTACATGGGTTATAATAAGTAGAGAACGGATTATAAGAAAAAATAATACAAAATAGGCACCCTAAAGGCACATTTTTTGAGATAAAAAGGCTTAAACTTGAACCTAATAGGAGTATTTGACCCACAATTTTTATAATATAAATCAATACATGAAAACCTGTAAGTATTAAAAAAAATCTTAATAATAAATAACTAAATATAAGTCAACTTACACTGATATTTGAAAATAATAATTATTTGAAAATACCAATTTGAACTTCTGAATTAACTTAATTATTAATTAATGTAACTTTCATTTACAATAACTATAATAATAAATAAGAATACGATAAGTAATGTACAAATCAAAGCATAGAACTTCATCGTCCTAATAATATTAATGTGATTAATAAAAATGTGATTCTAAAGTGAAAACTAATCTACACTTTGAAGGTTATGTCAACATATTATTATTGTAACGATTAATTACTAATCGTTGTTCAAAATTTTCTAAAAGAATTTTTTGTCTTCTATCAGAGAACATAATGTTTTGATATGGAGAAAGTTCTTTCTACGTCTACAGAAGTAATTGGTCCATTTTTCAATTTTTTTTTTTTTTTTTTTTTAATTCAATTATTAAAGTGCGTCAACTGCTGAGGTTATTAGCACTTATTTCTGTGAGGGAAGAGGGCAGGTATTTTGGGTTAGAGCAGTGTCAAGCTATATTTCCCTAAAAAGGCCAGACGTGTGAAGAAAAGCGAAAAACTGTTCGAGGCGATTTTCTTCCAGTGATATAAGATCATTTAGTGTTTTTTCGTCGTGAAAACCGTAGAGTTGTCTGTTGGCATGTTTTGATGGGCATTCGGTCATCAAGTGGCGGACTGTTAGGAGCGTTTGGCATGTGGGGCATAGGGGGGATCCTCTTTTGTTGTTGAACAGGTGGTTGTGTGTTATGTTTGTGTGGCCAGTTGCTATCCGTGTGAGTATAACTTCCTCTCTGCGTGATAGGTTGTTTTTCTTTTTTATTTCATAAGGGGGGGGTTGGAAGCTTATTCCTCCTACCGCATAGCCTGAAGAAATCATTTTCCACTTTTTTTTGCAGTTCTTGGCTGTATGTGCATTTGACATCGTAGTGTGTTGCGAGGTGATTGTTCAGTTGGGGGAGCTCAGCTGCTTCCTTTGAGAGTGCATCTACTTTTTCGTTTTCTGTGATGCCAGCATGTGACGGGCACCACATTATGGTGACCTTCTTGCCTCTTTGTTCAATTGCTTTTGATATAGTCTGTTGGATCTGGATTGCAATGGGGTTACTGGAATACATTATTTGTAGTGCTTGGATTGAGCTGAGTGAGTCAGTGCATATGAGGAAGCTCTTGTTTGGGTTTTCGAGGGCATATTTTGCTGCCTGGAGAATTCCGATGAGTTCGGCTGAGAAGATACTATACGTAGGTGGGAGAGAGATTTTAATAGGGGATTTTGGGGTTGAAATAGCTACACCTACCCCGCTTGTCGACTTGGAAGCATCAGTATGAATCACCACTGCAGCACTGATGGTATCTATGACATCTTTGTAGTGTCTCGAGTATTCAGAAGGGGGGTAGTGCTTTTTGGAAGTGCAGTTAGGGAGATGTTATAATTTGGGGGGGCGATACTCCATGGGGGAACTTCGTGGCTTAGGATCAGAGACTTTGATATTAGAGGGAGGTTTAGTGATTCCAGTATTTTTATGATTGCCCGGTGTAGTGGGCAGCTCGATCGGTGTTTGGACTCGTATATATTTGCATATATGGTGGAGAAAAGGGAGTGATATGCTGGGTTCTGTGGGTTTGCTGTGGTTTTCGCTGCATATGACAGGATCAAGTGCTGCCTTCGAATCCAGAGGGGCGGTTCTTCAGTTATTTTTAGTTCTGACAGGGCTGGTTCTATGAGCGCCCGTGGAAATTCTTATGGCGGTGTTATTGATGGTTTCTAGACTGTTGAGGGTGGATAAGGGAGCAGATGCGTAGACTATTGATCCGTAATCTATCTTAGATCTTATAAGGTATTTGTATACGGTAATTAGGAGTTTCTCTTGTGCTCCCCACTGGTGGTGACCCAGAGTTTTAAGAAGGTTTAGTCTCTTGATACAATCCGCTTTGAGTTGTTTGATGTGTGGTTTCCAGGTAAGCTTTTCGTCCCAGGTTAGCCCTAAGAATTTTATCTCTGCACACTAGGGAAGTCGGCACTCATTTAGTATAAGCGTTGGGAATGGGGTATGTTTTTTCTTGGAGAATATTACTAATTTTGTTTTTGTGGTGGAGAATTTGAATCCTGTATTCTCGCCCCACTCTGCCAGTGAGTTAATGGATTTTTGGAGGAGACCGTGCATCCGTTTATTGTCTGTTCCTCTGCAGTAGATAGCTAGGTCGTCGGCATATAAAACAGATCTTACAGGGAGTTTAATCATGGAGGTTATGTCATTAATAGCAGTCAAGAATAAGGTGACACTCAGCACAGATCCCTGGGGAAGTCCATTTTGGGTGGTGTATGTTTTGGATAGGGAGCCATTAGCTCTAACTTGGAAACTTCGATTTGACAAAAAATTTCTGATGAATTCAAACATGTTGCCCCCTATGTTCCACCTAGAGAGCGTCTGGAGGATTTTGTGCCTCCAGGTGGTGTCGTAGGCTTTCTCAATATCAAAAAATACCACAGCCACCTTCCGGTTGGTTACGAAGGCATCCAGGATTTCTGTTTGCAGATTAACTAGGTTGTCGTTGGTTGATCTGTGAGTTCTGAAGCCGCTTTGGTTTGGCGTTAGCAGTTGGTTTTCTTCTAAGAACCACTTGAGTCTGTGGTTTACTATTTTTTCTAGGAGCTTACAGAGCGCGCAGGTAAGAGAGATAGGTCGGTAGCTTGAAGGTTCCGTTTTGGTTTTATTTGGTTTAAGGATGGGCATGATTATCGATTTCCGCCAAGAGTCAGGAAAGCATTGTTGATTCCATATCTCGTTGTATATGTTGAGCAAGACTTGGAGAGATTTGGTTGACAGGTTTCGCAGGAATTTATATGGGATCTTGTCAGGGCCTGGGGCTGAATTTCCAGTCTCGGATAATGACGTGGTTAGTTCTTCCATACTGATGGGCAAGTTTATAGGGTGTTTATCTTGTGGGTCGGTATTTAGAGCGATGTTCTCAGCTTTCTTCTTTTTCTGCAGGAATTCTTGCGTATAGAATTGGTCACTGGAATTTTCTGAAAATGTGTGGCCTAATATGTCTGATATTTCGTTTTTTGCCGTTATCAACTGATTTGTGGGGTTTCTTAGGGCTGGGATATGGAAGCAAGTGGGTGCACCTTTTATTTGTTTGATTTTTCTCCAGGTCTCTGCGACTGGTGTAGAGCTTGACATTGATGAGACATATTGTTGCCATGACGTTTTCTTGCTGTTTTTAACTATGCGTCTTGCTGTAGCTCTAAGTTTCTTGAATGTTATCAGATTTTCGATAGTTTTATCCTTTTTGTACTGGTTGAACGTGGTCTTGTAGTTGCGAATAGCTGTTTTGCAGACTTTGTTCCACCAGGGGACTGTTCTAGGACTTGAGGTGGTCTTTTTCATGCCGATGGTGCTCTTGGCCGCTTCTGTGAGGCCGATGGTGAAGTTGGATACCGTTTCGTGGATGTTGCTGGTTATTGTGAAGGACTCCAGTTGATTATCCACGCAGTCTTGGAATAAGGACCAGTTGATATCTTTGTCATTCCATTTTTCATTTGACATAAGGTCGTGGATTTGTTCTGGGTTATTTATGTTAGACTGGGAGATCTTAATAGGGAAGTGGTTGCTATCATATGTGTGGTCTAGTACTTCCCAGGTATAGTTTGGAGCATTGCGCGCATCGCAGAAACTTAGGTCTATTGCTGAGAACGTGCCGGAGGCGGAGATGAGATGGGTGGGTTGGCCATTGTTTAAGATTACTAGGTCAGTTTTCGTTATCAAGTTTTCAATTGCTTTTCCCCGGCTGCTTATTGTTTTGGAACCCCAGATGTTGTGGTGCGCGTTGAAATCTCCCACTATTAGGTAAGGTTGTGGTATTAGGGCTAGAACTTTTTTAAATTCGTTGGGATCGAAGTCGAGATCAGGGGGTAGGTATACGTTGCAGATGTTGACTTTATTTGGGCACCATACTGAGACAGCTACCACTTCCAACGGCGATTTCAGAGGGATTTCTTCGCTATGGTATTCGTTTTTCACTGAAATTGACACTCCTCCACTAGCAATTTTGTGTGTGTGTCTGTTTTTAACGTATGTTGTGTAGTTTCGGATATTGGGACAGGTTTGGTCTTTAAGGTTTGTTTCTTGGAGGCAGACAACTGTAGGGTTTTCGTCCGAAACTAAGAGCTTAAAGTATTCGATCCGGCTATAAAAGCCGTCGCAGTTCCAATGAATAACCGAGAACATTTTTTGTGTGATGGTTTATATTGTGGGGGGTTTTGGGGATTCAGTAGGATTCGGCCTCGGATTGTTGATTTAGGGATTCCAGGGAGGCAGAGGTACTAATGCAGTCGCTGTTGTACTCTTTGTCTCTGTCTAGTTGTTTGTTAATTTTATTACAGATTCTAGTAAGTCGGCTTTTGATTGATCTGTTTTCTAAACTTGGGTATATATCCTGGATCATATCAATAAGGGCTTCAATATTATCTGTGTATTTCAGAGCGATTGATAGTGGGTCGTCAAAGCCGAATGTTTCCTCAAGGAAGCACACTAGCTTGTCATGGGAGATTATGTACTTAGAGGGGGATTCTTTTATAATTTGTTCAGCAGGCTGGAGTAATTCCCGGACTTGGGCTGCGTTACTTTCTGTTGACAAGGATCTTTTTTGTCTCTTACTATCTTGTTTCAAATGTCTGTTTTTTTCTCTACTCCTAGTTGGGGGTGCTGTTGTCTTGGGAGTTGGAAAAACAAATTCTCTGTTGATGCTATTATCGGGTGCGAGGGTTATAGGGATTGAAGGGTCTTCAAGGGAGTCAATTGTTTCAATGTCATCAAGTGAGCCGCTGATAGTTGTGGCTGGTAGGCTTCGTTTTTTTCGTTCATGGGGGGTGGATTTTTGAGATTTTTCAGTTGTTAGGGTGTCAGAGTTTGGGGTAGAAGTCGTTTGATTGTTTGTCGTGGAGGGGCTGATTGTTGGTATGTTGTGGACTTCGGCAACGGTGATAATTTGATTGTTAGAGACAGTTGTATCTGAAGGGCCTGAGTGGTGTGTGTTCGGGCATTGGGCCATTCTATGGCCTTGTTCCTTACAATGGAAACAGATCAGTTCACCAGAACCAATAAAAATTCTGTATTCAGCGTTGTCATGGGGGACGACTACTGACGCTGGGATTTCCATGTTATCTTCTGGTTGGATATATACTTGGCGCCTAAAGCTTAGGATGTGGGAGTATTCCTCTCCTTCCAGACCTGCTCGAAGAAAAGAAATATTGGAGACTAACTTCAGCCCTTTGTTTTTCAATGTAATTTCCAGGAGCTCATGGGGGATAGAAGGACAGACGTTAGATAGTACCAATCTCTGAGCGGGGGTAATTAACCTACGAATACTGACTTCTTTTCCGTCGATGGTAATTTTGTTATGTTTCAATATCAGGTCATCTACTATTTGGGTACTTGCCAGGTATATACAAACTCGGTTTCTTGAAATTCTGGACGCAAAAGATATATTTTTGGGTCCCACCAACTTGCCGATTGGTACAACGTAGTCGTAGAGTTTCAAGTTATCTACTACATCAAGAACGATAGCAAGTTCTTTTTTGGGGAATAGAGACGCTTTTGCTGCAGATGAATATGTAGTTTTTTGGGACTGATCTGTTATTTGGTTCATTTTGTGAAGATTTTAATAAAACTTCTGTAGTCAGAAGTTTTATTATACGGAATTTGTATTTTTTCTTAAAGGAAAGATTGCAATTTTATGAATGGAAATATTTATAAACAAACAATCCATGCCAGCCGAGTGGTGATCTCGGCCTGGACGGTATCGGGCGTCGATAAGCACTGATAGCCGATTTACCGAATTTAAATGATTTCTTTTTTACACCTATTCAATAATTAATAATTATTAATAACACTAGTCTAGGTACTTATCTCTGGGCTAGTTGGCGCCGATCAGTGCCTTCACGGATGACATCCAGGGGTTGGCCGCTTGTTGTAAGCTTGCAGTAATGAAAAAACTAACATAATTTCATTTTTAATGCCATCAAAATTTAAATTACAGCTATTTGTGTCGCTTACAAATTCACCTTCAGGAATTTGATAAATTTTCTTCAACTCTAAAAAACCAATATTTTTATTTATAGTTTTTTGAAATTTTTCGTAAAATGAATTTTCCACTTTTCCATTTACTCCCTTGCACAATTTCTAAAAATCGTCGATTGTTTCCACCGATTCTGAAAAAGAGACATACCATTTATTGTTTCTAATTCATGTATTGATCTGAATACAAAACTATAATTTGACTTCAAAAACGATAGTTGTGGAGGCAGGTCAGTACGTTTTAATAATGTCTGACTATTTTCTAAAGCTGTACTGCTTGAATCAGTTAATTCAAGAACGACATTTTTTATTCTTTCAAAATTTTCATTATTAAACATTGCGGCTGCTAGCCATGTAGGTACCCCATCTAGTAATTAACGGTTCAGTAGGCAACTTCATGTTTGGAAGCCATTCTTTATAGAACTGAACTCTCAAAGGGATTTCAAAAATACTTTTTCACATTGCTTATCAAATCGTTGACAATGGGAAACTGATTTCCCGCAACACGATTTGAACCACGAGCCATACAAGTAACGTGAGTAATATTTTTGTACAAATTTTTTAAGTTTGATGTTGCATTCACCATATACGTAGCTGCATCAGACAACAAAATTAAAATATTTTCAGCGGATACACTTCCAGGTAAAACAAAAAATACCAAACTTTCCTGTACAAATAGAGCAATTTTTTTATACTATTTGTTTTTTGAATTTTCTTTCATCAAATTAGGTAAGATTTAGCTCGAATATTTTCGCTGAGAATTCCTATTAATAAAATGTGCAATTTTATGTACATTTTGCACATGTGCACATGTGCAAAAAAATATATTCCATACTACTTGTCTTATGTTGAACATTGTTTGGGCATAATAAGATTTAATATTTTTTTCGCTAAGTGCTTTCATCGGGTATATTAACTTGATAGTATTTTTGCAAAAATGACCTAAAATTAATATTATTCAATTTCATTAAAAGTATATTGGCAGAAATTAAGGCACAATATAATTCCTTATTGAATTCTTCTTGCTTTGATTTTTCCGAATTTATAGTAAAACATTGAAGCATCGTCTGTTGAGAATAGTGGGTTTGTTTGAGTTTCTGACATTTTCCAATGTGCAAAGGAGTCTTGGCGTGCTGATCTACAAAATATTTTTTCGCAGAGGACACCTGATAAAATACAAATTCAGCATTAGAATCCAAATTCTCACCACAGAGAAAAAATGTGTAACACAAATTTACGTGTAAATCCCTTAAAAGTTCCTTTAAAAATTCCTGACGATTTCCAAAAATTTACAACAAATTTCCGAAGAAGACTTTGTTTACCTACATCAAGTGTACGTTGTTTGAAAAATTAAAAATTACAAATAATGTACCTACTTACCATTTTGCTACAAGCTCGGCAAAATATTGTGTCGCCATCTATGATTAATGCAGGATATGGTTTATCCACGAAGTACTCATTTTTATACAAGGTGATTCTGTAATGAGTACCATAAGTAATACAGAGTGAACTTACTGTCAAAATGAAACGAAAACCAAGAATAACTTTTTTCCCAAAAGTGCTTCCCTAACGAGATACAGGGTGAAAAAGGATCGATTTGGAAAACACTTAAGTATGTGATCGTATCTTTTAACTGGGTTGAACAATTTAATTCATTTTTGGTAGACATGCATCGATTTTTTCGAATTATTCAACCAAGTTAAAATATACGATAAAAAAATAAGAGTTTTCCAAATCATCTCTTTTACACCCTGTATCTTGTTAGGGAAGCGCTTTATTGTTGATTTTCGTATTAATTTGACAGTAGGTACACCCTGTATCATTTATGGTACTTATTACCGAATCACACTGTATATTCAAATTTTATAATATTGGTACAGAAAACACGAACACTTTTGATGAATTACTATAAAACAATATCGGCAATATGTATTTCGATATAAAAAAAAACCTGCTAGCTAAGTCTATATACGGTAATATTTCAAGTCCTTTAAACTGCAAACTCTATATGTAAAAGATAGGCATTATACCTTCATATTCCTTCATGAAAGGTAAGAAAGTAATAGATACATTTGGAAAAAATTTAAACCAGATATGTATAGTAAATGGACAAAATATTTGAGAAATTAATGACCCTATGATTTGAAAAGATCTGCCTCAACCATCGTGTCCGGATTTGTGTGAGAGTAAGAGTGAAAGAGACCACTTATTGTTTCTATAAAGGGTAGCAGCTATTGACTTAGTACCTACCTATAATAAATTATCTCAAGTAGGATAGTAAAATTTTCAAATATTTTTTCAAAGTTATTTATTGCACTCCTTAGTTGGCCGAGCTATGTAGATTTTATACTAGCTTTTTGTGATAATTATTATTAGTATGAAATATATTTTGAGATGGAGGATTACTTTCTTAGTTTTCGTCATAAAAATATGACGAAAATGTAAATTAATTTGAATAGACAAGAATAGGCAATTTTTGTGAAAATAGGCACTAGACTGCTGCGGTCGGGCTAACTTGAATCGACTCTGGGCCAATTAAAATTCGATCGTTGTTGAAAAACAATTGCCGACTTACCTTCGTTGGGCCGAAGAATTAATTGATGCACCAAAATCTCACCCAGATTTCGTGCGACTGTGGTAACATCAGCAACATAAAGCGGTACTGTTTAATTACTTCTAAGATAAAAGATAGTGGGATGCCAGTGCCTTATGGTTTTTGAATAATAGATCTAAAGTAACCTGAATTATAAAGGCATCAAAATTCACTCAGGTTATGAAATGTTAATAATTTCTAACTACTGTATCTACCTACTGAATAATAGAGTTGATCTTTTAATGAAAAGTATATTTATGAATTCTGTTTACAAAATAAATTACTGAGATTCTATGGTTATGAAATTACTAATTAATTGATCATGAAGTTAATCGTAAAATATCTCATTTAACAGTTTAACTGGTAGAGAAAATAGATATCTATCTTTCCTTCACATAATAAGTGACAAATTCATTTCAAGTATTACTTGGATAATAATGGTGATTATAAATGTTAATTAATAAAACAACATCAATTTCTTGACGAGATAAGGCAATATAAGGACACAAAACTCCTAACAGATTTCTCTGATATCACTCTGAGCAATAAAGGTTATGTCACACTTTGCTTACTGATACGACATTTTGCCTTCCTTGGAATGTCGTGCTGAGACTGGAGAAACGGGGCCCTGGACGAAATCTCAGGATAGGAGACCGTGGTCTCCCTCTGGGGTGGCAGAAAGACTGGTGGACGGTGTCGTGTCTCGTGGGAACACGTGCCTAGCCCTGTCTAGCGTGGTCGTCCTTCGAGGTTAGATGAAACTCGAAAATATGGGGCTCTGAATGTTGGGATCCAGTAATCAAGGGCAGGAAGCAGCAAAACCTTCAGATAGTGTAAGAGATTCCTTCCATAAAAGCGGATATTCAGATGTAGAGATGGTGGAAACCAATATGGCGTCCGCGAAGACAGGTGGGGTTCAACTTCGTAGATAGGTTTTCCGATGAGATAAGATAGTACCCCAATTGATAGGGTAGGTAGAAAGAACTATAACAATATATAAACTCTATTAGAGAAAGTTTTAGGTAATCTGGATCGCTTTACTTACCCGATTTATTAATAATCGGTTCCTTAGATAAAGAGAAAAGGTAGGGGTGCGACTTGTCGCTTCGAGCACCGAGATTGGAAAACGAACGAGTCTGTTCAGGAATACCGTAGCACCTTTTGGTGCGCAACTCGAAGAAAGGTTGTTGTATTTAAATTCTCGAAACTACATCACAGCGACATCTGTGTTTTTAATTGATCGAAAGGAAGATGGTATGAGAATAAATTACAGATTGTACTCAAAAGGTAGGGATCTTGAACTTGCCTAGTCTAGTTAGTTTTACCACTCGGCAACAGGTGGCAATGCTAGTTCGAAACTCATGTTTTAATTAGTGAATACCTTAATACCAAGGATTTAGATAACGAGGTCCCATTTAATAATTTTAAATGGAGCTAATTAAAGGACAAAACCTTAACGGCGTTACAAGACATTCAAATAGACAAAACAGGCACTATGCCTATAATCCGTTCTCTAGTTATAAGTTAAAAGACCTGTGAATGCGAAAACAAGAATTGTTATGGATATTGTTGAAAAAAGATCGCCCCACCCCCCTCATTCGGTAACCATTGCAGTTACGACGAAAGTCATTACTGCAACCTTGTAGTGCTCGGCGCGCCCTCTACGCTAGTATATTTACTTTTGTCCTAGCTACAATACAAGCACGTATATTCTTGAGGGCGGCGTTTCTCAATTGGGCGAAATTACCCGTGTGACCCTTCGACACGACGGGGGTGCTTATAATCCTACAGCTCAATTGGGCGAAAGAATTTTTAAATACCGTTGAGTTATTTGCATGCTCTTGTATGGCTACGTCGCCAGATTTTACAGAAATTCCTATTTTCTACATTAAATAAAATTGAAAAAAATAAATAAATAATTTTAATACTTGATGCATTATTTTTTTAAGTTCTATCAAATACATCAAGCCCTTAGTGCATTTACAATTATTTTATACCTATACAGCAGAAACATGAAATATTAATAGAAAAGTAAACGTCGCTGCCATACCTACTCAAATAAACCATAAAAAGCAATCAATTACTATGAATTGATTTATCATAAATTTATCATAATTTTCAATTGACTAAGTTATTGCCTTTGAGAAAATCATGATAAATTTTCACGATGTTTTGAATTTCATGTTGCAAGCATTATTATACTTTAGAAAAGTATTTGTTTGCAGAAGTCATTCAGTTTGTTTCAAACTTCTTATTTTTTGCTTACACATTTGAAAGTGCTGTGAGAAACTACCATTACAATGAAATACCTATAGTACCTATAGGTACTCCACCGGAAGGATAGAAATAATAGAAAGTTGTGTTATAGAACTCCCTAATATTATTTTAGTCAAAAATGTTTCATAATTTTCACGAAAACGATCGATTGAACGATTCGATTGCATACTTAATAATTAATATAGGAGAAAAGACTTTTGTTTTAATTCTTGAAAAATTATTCATTTAATATTTCTCTGTCAAATAATTAGGGGATTATTCAATATTTAAAATAAATCATTTCAACATATGAAAATTCCTTATCCTATATAGGTATGCGATAATAGAATTAACAAATTTTTTGTATGGGAGAGGATGATTAATATACCTATATGCGCTTTTGTTTTGAAAATAAATGTGTATTATTTAAAGAGAAGTTTAATTTTTAAATTTGATTGATTAGTGTCCGAATTCACAAACGATAATTTCCTAAATAATTACGTAATTAATTAAATGAGTGAGATGGAGATATGCAGTTTTTTGGCAATAGAATGAGATGGGGATAATTGATATAATTATTTAGGAAATTATCGTTTGTGAATATGGGCGTAGAAGTAGTAAATTCCAGAGATATTTGGCATTGGAATTGCTTAGATTTAAAAACGTGGTGAGTTTTCAGTAGAAAATATGGAAAACACGAAAGGTCATGATTTTGTTCTAAACAATAAATCATAATTCGTTAATACTATTCAACAATCCCTTGAATATAGTAAATGATAAAAACTTTTTTTATTGGCCACCCTTTAGTGTCGAACAAGTAGCAGTTATTGAACATAAATCTGGCAACACTGATATACAGTGTGACCCATTTGTTCTTGAAACACCCTTTCTTGAAACACCCTGTAGAATCTTAATTTATAGTGCGATTTTAAATAAATTTCTTTTAAATCATAGAACTTGATAAACTATATTTTGAGAAGAAAAAGCGTCTCATTCCTACAAAATCCAAGGCCTACTAGAACAGTGTTTACTTGTAAAATCTCAAAAATTCATATTAGCGATTTTTTTAGAAAAAAACTGGGCACGCCACGAGATTCACCAGCCCTCAAAACGGTACTGTACTAAAATTTTGTTGAAAATGTCAGAGTAAAAAGGATCTTGTAGTTATTTTAGAAATTCATAATAATACTCCGAATTTTCATAAATTAATTTGAAAAAGGTCAAAAGCTATCATAAGTAAAAATTAAAATTAAAAAAAGTAAAAAACAAGTAAAAAAAAAATAAAAAAAAAAGAAAAAAAAAATTAAAAAAAAAATAAATAAATAAATAAAATATTATAATTAAAAAATTAAAGTACCTACATTATCACCAACTAGACGTACAATTTCTATTTTGTCTTTCTTGACCTTTTCGAATAAATTAATGAAAATTCGGAGTTCTATTATGAATTTCTAAAATAACTGCAAGATCCTTATTACTTTGACATTTCCAATAAAATTTAGTACAGTACCGTTTTGAGGGCTGGTGAATCCAGTAGCGTGCACAGTTTTTTTCTAAAAACACTGATCTAGTAGGCCTTGGATTTTGTAGGAATGAGACGCTTTTTGCTCCCAAAATATAGTTTATCAAGCTCTATGATTTAAAAGAAATCCTTTTAAAATCGCACCATAAATTAAGATTCTACAGGGTGTTTCAAGAACAAATGGGTCACACTGTATATATATATATGCGCAAGGCCGCACATGTATTTCTTGTCTGTCCACTTATCTCTTATAATCCCCTAGTTTCTCGTTTCTCGCCCAATTGACCCCTGGCATTAGTGAATAACATAATCCTTCGCCCAATTCGGTATCGCCCCTTGAGGGGGCCTCGACACCACCAACTGTGATGTTTACTATTATCTCCTAATTATTTTATGTCGCTGTCTAGTAACTTTGTCGGGTTGTCTTTTTTTATATAAAAAGAGGGAGCATCGGTCTTAACTGTATAGGTAAGACATAGTCGCTCCACTCTGCTAATTCCTGATATCGAGATCTAGCTCATATTGCCACACAACATTTTTAAATTGTAACGAAGTCGCGAATTTTCGACTTCATTTTTTATTAGGTACTAGTAAGGAAAGTTTAAATTCAATAGAAATGCAGCAAATAATCATTAAAGTCCTATTACTCAAATAAAATGTCATGGAAATTGTGTATTTCCGCTTGTATTTTTGTAGTAGGTACTAGTCAGGAAAATATAAATTTTAGAAAAGTCCAACGTATAATTATTAAGGTTCGATTAAAATAATAAATCCGTGAGAATATCGCAGAGCCGGTGATACGAATTTAATTTCCATAAAATTTTGAGATTTTTTATACACGGAGTTGAAATTATTGCAACTGAATTGATGCAGTTAGCGACCGTTTTCGTCAAGAATCTCCGGAATAAACAACCAAGCGGTATATAAAAAGTGGCGTGCCCTTTTTTGCTTTCCGATACCAACTACAAGGCCGATAGGACAGGGTATAAACACGGGTGCATTTAATTGAGCGTCCTCTCTAATTTTTCCGTCGTCTTGCTGAGAACGGCGACCGAGTTATTTTGATGCCGTTTCCAGAAGCTTCCAACAGACGCCTTTCATAGTAGCCGAATAGCTAACCGTACCGACGTTAAATAAATGAGTAAACAGAATCTTCCGAGTCAATTATTAGGATCAGTTTAGCTAGTTTAATTTTTGTGAGTTTCGCCCTTGAGTTTTTTTTTTTGTAGTCAGTCCGGTCAAGTGAGAGTCACCATTAGTTTCATCGCCGCCAACATCAATATACAGGGTGTTAATGAATTAGTGTTACAAACTGAAAGGGCATGAAGGAAATGCAAAAATTGGCGATAAATTTCCTGTAGACATTGGTCGTTGGAGCTTTAGTTTTCGAGATACAGGGTGTTAAAGTTCTTCGAAAACTTTAATATTTTTGGAATATCTAAAAACTTACTGATCAGAATAACTCGAATTTTTTGAAAGCTGTTGTCCTAATTGAAGTACATGATTTGATACTCCCATTGAAAAGTTATTCAATCTAGTGGCAGAGATCTGGGTGCTTTGTTACTTTTTTATTAAACAATTTCTACGCCACTGACTTTTATGCAAAGTTGTTATTTTCGTTAGATACGTCGTTTTGTTTAGAGGAGAAAAGTATTTTTATGCTTTTGTTGTCGGACGCACTGTTTTCAAGATATTTCACAATGTAGGAACCCATGCAAGCTTTTTGTAATGTAATATAATACGCTTCAATAACGATCACAAAAATGATTAATTTCTGGAAACACTCAAAAGCATTGATTTTTAGGATATTTTATTACCTCGTACGGGTTCCTACATTCTGAAGTATCTTGAAAACAGTGTGTGCTACAACAAAAACATGGAATTAATTTTCTCCTCTAGACATAACGAGGTATCTACCGAAAATAACAAATTTGCATAAAAGTCAGTGGCGTAGAAATTGTTTAATAAAAAAGGTAACAACGCACCCAGATCTCTGCCACTGGATTGAATAACTTTTCAATGGGAACATCAAATCATGTACTTCAATTAGGACAACAGCTGTCAAAAAATTCGAGTTATTCTGATCAGCCAGTTTTTAGATATTCCAAAAATATTAAATTTTTCGAAGAACTTTAACACCCTGTATCTCGAAAACTAAAGCTCCAACGACCCATGTCTACAGAAAATTTATCGCCTATTTTTGCATTTCCTAAATGCCCTTTAAGTTTGTAACACCTATTCAGTAACACCCTGTATAAGGTAGGTGCTCGTTTCGAATAAACTTTGTCAATTTTTGGTTCCGCTGATTCGACCCTGTCTACATTCAGACTATTTACTCCCCCATACGTATCAAGTTACTTCCCACATCTTTCTCCGAAGGTCATATTATAGCAGCAGGTCACTAACATTTCTAGCTGTCAGAGTAAGCTGTGTAAGCGACCCCCTTGTGACTGGGTAGCCTGAGAAAGTGGTTTTAGTGTATTTTTTAACAAAAAAATACACTATTGAGGACGACATCACTTTTCGAAAATCACCCAAACTCATCAAATGTCCACCGATCATGACCCCCAGATCACGAAAAAGTGGTTTTCCAAAATTCACCTGCCCACGATACATATATATATATATTTATATATTTATATATTTATATATTTATTATAATAGAATAACTTTTGCCTATAGCCCTTAACAATTTTCCATTTATATATTTATATATTTTATCAAAAACGCGAAATTACGATTTTAAAAACGCTCCTGTAGCTTTATCTTTGACGATTAGTGAACGAAATTTTGGATCCTTATAAAACTGTGGAATTATGTTAGATTTTCGTTGAAAAAATTTCCAAAAGTCGAGACACTTCTACAGGGTGTCCCTTCAAAATTCCAGAAATCCGGTTCTTGTGGTATCATTTCAGGTCGCAGTTTTCAATCTAGGAAGCTGAAATTTTTGTGGGAGTAAGATATCCACAAGGAGTGGTCTGGTATTGCACTTAAGCAAAATCGGCCAAGCCGTTTCAAAATGACAGCCATTTGAATTTTTGGAAAATTTGCTATTTTTTGAGTCCCTGTATGAGCAAGATGGCAATAAAACTTTAAAATAAAATTAACAAGATTGAAAGAAAACTATTTGAAATTTGAATTAAAGCAATAAAATTGGCATTATTTATATTAATAAGCCAGTGGCGTGGGTAGGAAAAGGGTAAAAATGTCTAAATTTCTATAACCGTTTATGAGTTCATTTTTAAAGACATTGAACTGAAATTTTCACAGTAGGCAAGTACATTAATATACTTTAACCCTTAAAAGTTTCAAGAAGTAAATAAGAAAAATGGCGGAGATATTAATATTTTTTTCATATGATGTTTATTTCTCTAAAATTTTAAAACCGGTGCTGTAGCTTCATATTTAAAGATTAGTGAACGAAATTTTTTACCCTTGTGAAACTTCAAAATGACATTTGATTTTCGTAAAAAAAATTTCCTAAAGCTGCGTTATTTCTACAGGGTGTCCCTCCAAATTAAAAATTAAAAAACAAATTAAGTTTCTGGTCGCAGTTTTCAATCTAGGGGGCTGAAATTTTCTTATGAGTAAGATAGCCGCAAGAAGTCGTCTGGTACTGAATTTTAGTAAAATCGAACCGTTTCAAAATGGCGGCCTTTTCAATTTTAGAAAAAATTGCCAGATTTGGAACCCCTATACCTACCTACCTATAAGCAAGTTAGAAAAACAAATTTAAACCAAATTAACACGATTGGAAGAAAATTATTTTAAATTTGAGTTAATGCAGTAAAATTTGCATATTTTTCATTAATAAGCCTGTGGCGTGGGTAGGAAAAGGGTAAAAATGGCTAAATTTCTATAACCGTTTATGAGCCTTTTTTGAAGGAATTGAGCTGAAGTTTTTCCAGTAGACAACTATACGAATAAGCCCTAACTCTGAAAAATTTCAAGAAGCAAATAAGAAAAATGGCGGAGATATTCGAATATTTTTACATGATGTTATTTTATATTTTATTCCTCTAAAATTTCAAATTTTCGGTTTTCAAAATTCCCATTTCACTTTTTGCGAATTTATTAAAGGTAGTGTAAAGAATAGTATTTTTTAAGTAAAGTTAGTCAGTGGCGGACACAGAAAAAGGAAAAAAAAAATTAAATTTGCAATTTTTTTTTATTTTGTTAAATTTAAAAATCCATTCTTAGGGACGTTTTCAAACTAAATGAAATGAAATTTTCTCAGTAAACCACTACGCGAATATGACTTGACTATGGAAAATTTCAGAAATCCAATTTAAAAAGCGGTGAAAATATTCATAATTGAATCGCATAAAAATACACTATTTCTGCGATTGATGCGCAAGAAGGTTTTTGATTCTCACCTCTTTCTTCCCGTGAAGCGCCTGTCCTCTCCTAGAACCCTGCCTCGACGCGCGGGTACTTTGGATAGAGACGCCAGCCGACCCCTATGAAAGTTTAATTTAGATAGTCTGACCCTCACCTTTCGTCATTCTCTCACAACCCGGCCTCGATTTGTTTGACTTAAGATTTTTTTTATCCCACACAGAACATAGTGCCGCCCCCGGTAGTCACCGATCATGTACCGGGTGGGCATCTAAGAATGAACAGCGGCCATAACTTGGGAAATATTGATCCTACAGTTAAAAAAAAAATTTCCAGATATAAGTGACTATGCGAAATGCAATGAAAATATTTCCAAGATGGTCGCACTTCCGGAAATACCGGAAGTTACACAGGGTGATGAAAATTAACAGATTTTTCATCACCCTGTAGAAAAATCTAAACTACATAATACAATACCTTGTAAAAAGTTAAGATAGGGACATGTAAGCCGTTTTTAAATATCTTGAGCCGTTTTCAATGTGAGATGCTTTGAAAATTGAAAATTGCGATTTTCACTTGTTTATAACTTATAAACTACTCAACCTAATTTCCAATTGTAAAAACCACCTATATTCGATTTTGCCAGGCAATTTAAAAATACAATAATATAAAGGGTGTCCTCGTTAAAATAACGAAGTAGGTGTCAACTTTCGGTATTTCCGGAAGTGCGACCATCTTGAAAATATTTTCATTGCATTTCGCATAGTCACTTATATCTGGAATTTTTTTTTTTGAAACTGTAGGATCAATATTTCCAAAGATATGGCCGCTGTTCATTCTTAGATGCCCACCCGGTAATTGGTATTAATTGATATTTTTGAAATTTAAAGTTGAATTATTTTTCCGAGCTTTGTAAATATTTTATGTATGATAGTTTTAGTTGGATTTATTGTGTGGGTAGATATGCTAATATTCTATTTTTAAATTTAATTCGAATTGATAAATTATTTTCAGTTAGTAAAGGTGTCTCATAGGTACATTGATTTCTTTATATAAACTTATATAAACTATCGACGTCACGTACGACAATTTTTTTTTAGACTTTGAAGTTTTTTTTAGGTAAATGTTATTTAAATAAATAAATAATTTTTTGCTTCATGTAAACTTAATTTACGTGGATGTTTATTTGATTTTTGACTTCGAAAAATTTCCGGCAGGTCATAGGAATCGTTAAAGAGATTTTACTTCATGTAGACGTTATGCACATTTATTATTTTCCGTGACAACATCCTGTAAATTTAATAAAATTGATTGTTTTTATTAATAAATAGTTGGTGAAAATTTTGATCTTTCTGTCCTCCCGTAATATTCTGCTCGATTAATCGTACGATCTGTCATAAATAACAAACCGAGAGTGAAGGAAAAAGGTAAGAGACCCTCTCGCTGGAACCATAATAACACCCTCGACTGATTCATCCGGATCATCCGCACTAGCACCACTGTTCCATCGCGGGCAGACAGTCGATAGCCCGCGGCTCTTCGCTCGCTTACCGTTCAGCACCAGCACCGGCACTACCGAGTACTTATTTATTTCGCTCACATCTCCGCTCCACGGGAAGGCAGGAGACATTCAGGAAGCGATTAAAGCCCGTTTTCTTGAACTCAATATCCTCGGTGATAACTTCATCTGACCCCTGGTGATTTCTGTTTCTCCATTGAGCTACCTTTGGGACAAGGGTACGATAAGCGTACCATCTGTGTGACTCGTGATTGGAAATACTTAGAGAGAATATTTTCCACAGGTAGTAAATCCTTAATAAAAATCTGGCGCCCGAGAAATCTGTCAAACTACAGTTAAATCCGAACCGTGAATGTCTCAGCAAGCCCAAGATCGTCACAAAATTTTTGTGACGATCGCTTGTTTTACTTTTTACAGACATTCGAAAATGAATCTGAAAAGTAATGGAGGCCCATGAGTTTCGAACCCGCGATCTATGGCTCCGTAACCAGCGGACTTAACCACCAGGCCACGCCAGTCACATTTGGGTTGTCTTTAAGCAGCAATAATGTTTATATGCCTGTTATTTTCCTCTGTTATTTGCATACTATTGCTTCTACATTTGATCGTATAAAGGATTGTAAGCTAGATTTCGTTTTATTAGTATTTATGAATTAATAAAAGTAATTATTAATTAATAATTAATAATTAATAATTAATAATATATTAATAATATTAATATTAATAAAACGAATCCTTTTTACAATAAGGATTAATTAAGAATCCTTATCCTTAATAATTATCCTTAAGAACAATCCTTTTTTTTTATCCTTTATCCTTATCCTTTATCCTTTATCCTTTATCCTTAATAATTATCCTTAAGAACAATCCTTTTTACAAAGGATTGTAAGCTAGATTTCGTTTTATTAGTATTTATGAATTAATAAAATTAATTATTAATTATTAATTAATAATTAATAATTAATAATTAATAATTAATAATTAATAATTAATAATATATTAATAATATTAATATTAATAAAACGAAATCTAGCTTACAATCCTTTATTCGATCAAATCTAGAAGCTTTATAGCTAAGTACGCCTCCTGAGGACACCAAACTATTTCTATTTTTCCTTTATAATGGTGTCCTGGTATTGTGAGTGCTTCAATAATAGTGAGATATGTTTCGGAGATGAATGCTATATTATTATTTTAGCGGGCTAGAAATGCAATAAATAGGCGCTTTGTTGTTCTAGTCCATTAGAATTCCAATTAAGGAGTTTCATATTATTTACCCGTCCTGTGTAGTTATCCAATGATAATTCCTGGCAATATCTGTTCTAGTACAAAATCTTTAATGGTTGGTAGATAAGATTTTATTGGAATTTTTATTGAATTAAGTGTGGCTTAAATTTCTTGCTGCTGCCTGAATTATTATTATCCTTAACTGTATTTTGTGCTGAAGGTCGTGGTAGGAGGGCTGAATGAATTTTTCACTTGCCTGCATGCGTATGTCGTTGTATGAGTCGAGTTTGAATTTATTGGGACATTGCTATAAAATTTGACTCTGATATTATTTAATAATATTAACAATAATAATAACGTTTATTGCGTCCAAGGGAAAAAAATCTCCCATCACAATATAATTTGATTCTCAATTTCCCCTTATATTACATATAAAATTAAAAACCAACAATACCCTCCCAAATAAAGTTAGCAAGTAGACACTTTTTAAATGAGAACAATTTTATAGTCATACATTGAAACTCAAAATAGTGACAACAAACAAATACGCATCCCTATTATAACAAACCTATCGTGTGAGCGAATGAAAAACGCAATTTAGGTAGGCCCTGAAAAAAAATTTCATGTCTTAGATTGAATCCTACGATAAAATCACTGTCATTAATTTTAAAAATCTTATTTTTCTTATTTTGTGATTTTGAGTGGTCTGGGGTGCGTTCATGAATTACACTTTGCATACATGAAAAACTCTGGATGCGTTCATATAAATAATCAGTTCGCTTGATTGAAATCTAGCATCGTTCATAAATTGCCGATGACGACGCTTGAAGTGCACTCGGAGTGTTGAAGAAACACATGTATTGTGTGAATCAAATTTGTTCATAATTATTAGTAAATTACAAAAATTAGTATTAAATTAAAAAAAGTGTGAATCTGACAGTTACATAATCTAATTCTTTTAAATTATTATTTCCTTTTCTTTCTAGTTCGAATTACGTTCATAAAATGGAACAATCTGACGATATTCCGGAAAATGTAAGGCATCACTCTGGTTGTTACACATAAACATCGATTTCTGTTTATGAACGCATTCCACCTTCAGGGCCGTATTTGTTTTTTTGGACCGTGCCACCTATCTGAACTGTTTCAGGTAAGGGTGTGATGAGGCAAGATTCCGTTGACAAAGTTATTTAGGAGAAGCACAGACATACCAACTTTATAGGAATAGTTTTTCGAAAAAAAAAAATTGGGCGAGCGACTGTCCGCCAAAAATTTATAAACATTATTTCCAGAAGAGTTTGCTCTCTTGAAAAATGGCCACCACTAGAGCCACAGATCACAGACCTCGCTTTTATCATGAGCATGAGTGCATAATAGGAAGGAAGTTCCTAATATGTAAGCATCTCTGGATTGATTTCGACTTTCTTGGTTATGTTACTTTATTCTTGTTTGATTTTACTTTTATATCTTGTGGTAGAAGATCAACCTGGGAGTCAGAAAGGATAATCAAATCATCAGCAAATAGGAGTAGCAAAATATCCGACATAATATTATCAACATTAAGTCCAGTAACACCCCGGTGCCTGAAGAACTTTCCAATGTCAGCCAGAAACAGAGAGAATAGCAGTGGACTTAAAGGTTCTCCCTCAATACACCACAAGTGATACCAAATGATTTTCACTCCTCACCCTGAACGAGGCATTGCTATAAATGATTACTCTAATTAATTTTCTATTCGCTCCAAGATTGTCAAGTTTCCGCCAAAGTAAGTTGAGTGCTTCCGGCGATCTTCTATCAGAAGGTACTCGAAGAAGTTGAGTTGTGTGTAACAAAAACCCGTTTGAAGTCGACAAAACCTACAAAAACCTTTCGTTACTCAACCGTAGGTGGATCCAGACTGACATTCCGGTAGAATATTTACGGCTTCCGTACATTCAAGCAATACAGGGTGTCCGGTAAGTACCTCCTAATCTCTCGGGAGCATACAGGGGAGGTCAAAATAAACCTAGTCTGTCATAAAAAAAACATTCCTAAAGTGTCCCTAAACAGAGATACAGAGCCCCAAAATGGTACCCTAAGATTTACTTTTTTGGCTCTAACTTTTGAACCGACCTGTATAATTTGATGAAATTTCAATTTTATAGAGGCCATAAATACTCATTAAGCCATATCAGAGTAGATGTTTGACGTCCTAAAGGAAGTCAGGAACGGACTTACCACCACACTCATTGTGTCAAAGTTTTGACAGGTGTCATTTTACAGAGCTGAAAACTTATTTTTTAAATACGCTGGTCATTCATCTCCACAAAAGGTACTCTTAATTTATTTCGATAAAACTAGCGGTTCTCAAGATAAATAGACTTTTATGGCGAATTTTGATCAAGTTCCGTCAATAGCAATCCATTATGTAGGTAGGAGGTTTATCAACAAGAACCTGATTTTTACCTGTTTGTGTTTAGCATTAGTAACTTTTGAGTGTTTCGCATACCTAAAAACCGATTTATCTCGAAAACCGTCAGTTTTACCGAAATAAATTAAGAGCATCTTTTTTAAAGATAAAGTATTAGACTATTCAAAAAAATAGTTTTTAGCTCTGTAAAGTGACATCTGTCAAAATTTTGACTCAACGAGTATGATGGTAAGTCCGTTCCTAACTTCCCTGACGACGTCAAACATCGACTTTAATATGGCCTGATGGCTCTCTGTGGCCTCTATAAAGTGTTTAAATTCCATCCAATTATACAGGTCGGTTCGAAAGTTAGAGCCAAAAAAGTAAATTGCGGGGCACCCTTTTAGGGCTCCATATCTCCGTTTGGGGACACTCTAGGAAATTTTTATTTATGACAGACTAGGTTTTTTTTGACCTCCCCTGTATGCTCCCGAGAGATTAGGAGGTACTTACCGGACACCCTGTATATTAACCATTATTTGCGAGAAGACTTCCTCGAAGGAATTAAGAAGTGCTCTTCCACGATAATTCGCTGAATCATCTCGGTGACCCTTCTTATGTAACATGGTCACGGTGGTTTCACCCCAACTAGACGGGACAATTTCCCTGCTCAATCATACTGAAAAAGGAACATACATACAATAACAACTTCTGTGGTAAATTCTTCACAAACTCAAAAGTTATCAGATCACCTCCAGGTGCCCGGCCACTACTACACTTTTTCAAGCTAGCAGAGAGTTCTTCTAATGATTCCACGTTTTGATAAAAAATTGGGTGCCTCTCACAGAGGAAGAATTGGGTGCTTCTCACGAAGCCCCGATGTTGCGAGCCCGGAGTAAAAATTCTCCAAATTCTCCATCGCTATTGGACATTTTTATTGTCGAAACCTGAACTTATTCACTGTAGACCAAAAAACACAGGGATCACCAGTACATAAATAAATCATAATTTTCTTCTCATAGGATCGTCTCTTGAATTTGAATAAATTCCTGTAAAGTAGCTTACTCTTATAGTACATTTGCTTGCTAATGTCTGAGAACTGATCACGCCTACGAGCCCTTATTACACTCGTGATCGAACCATGGCTTGAGAGAACAGCAATTCCGTCCATGGTAAACGGCTCTCATCAGACCTAATCTTTCCGCAGTATCTCTAATTGTTGTATCGCAAAGATTATCGTAAGAAATCTGAACGTTAGACTTAAAGACTACGTTAGGTAACGCAAGCATGACCTCCATGTAACTGCTACGCAATTCGTCTTTCTAGTAAAGGAAACACGCATCTTCGATCCACACCAAATCCACGCCACTGTCTCCAGACGGACCACAATAATATGTAAACCTCGCTGGTGCATCAAGAGACGTTCACCCATTTAAAACTGTAAAAGAATTCAATGTCATAAATTCTAACATGCTCGGCCTTTTGTAGTGAATTACGCTATCATAGCTAAATCGCTGGTAATCTAAGTTCGTGTTCATTACAGTATCAAGGAGAACATCTCCCTCAGAACCCATTCTGCAATTTAAATCTCCTGCACAAAAAATGGGGGTGTCACTAAATGACTCCTTAACATTTACCAAAGAAGTTTGAAATACAAGAAATTCTACTAAATCATCACTTTTACCACGTGACTTCTCCCCTGCAGCGGAAACAATAACAAGATTGTAGTCGTCAGACAGGTTTGTTGGAACAGCTAGTTCCGTTGCTATCCAAGTCTCGCAGAGAAGCAGGGCATCAAATTTATCCAGATAATCCGCCAGAAAGTCATCCATGTTTCGAAGGCCATTGATGTTACAAAAAATATGAGTGATGAGAGATTGCTTAAGCTTTAATAAGTTTTTACGATGTTGTAGCAAGCTCTCAACGTTGGGTAACTTAACACTAGATGCACGCCTTGGGGATTCGTTCTCGTCCCGGACACGTTTATTACTGTTTGCCTGCTCATGTTCTGTAGGTTCCATTATTGAAACTATGGTAGGTTCGCCACTTATTTACTTAATAGTAATATTATTTTCGCCTTTGGACTTACGCTCTTCAAGTTTCTTACGCAACAGCCTCAAGTATTCCATCTGAGAAGGCGTCATATCGGACCTTATACGAATTTTAGAGTACTCTGGTGCATAAAACCTGTTCTTGAAACCAACTATTTAACCCCTAGAGGGGAAAAATAGTCGCTGAGAGCATGAGACAAGAAAAACAAGGGTCGTAGGTTGAGTCGCTAGTCTAAGAGGGTCAACAATAACAAGCAGGTCAGCAGAACAACAGGTACTCTTTATTGAAAAATATAAAATATATCACAGCTATTAATATGACACTCTTGAGCACGGTTAACAATTAAAAAGAACAGAGCGTGCGGTTTAGCAGAATGAGTTGGTCGGATGCTAGTAGTTCATAAGGCACTTAGCTTCGTATGGTTCTTCAGAAGTCTAGCTGGAAGTGGCCTGGATCTTCATGCTTGGCTCCAGACAATCTGCTTGGCACGGAAAAGGCAGGTGCCTCAGGGAATAAGATGGCCTCCAGGAAAAAGATTGCCTCCAAGAAAAAATTGACTCCAGGGAAAAATTGCTTCCAGGGAAAAGAATGCCTCCAGGGAAAAAGCTGTAATTTCATGGGTATCAGAAACACTCTTGCATTAATGAACGGTCCGATCGAGTCTGCTTGCCAAGGGTACATAGAATTATGTCCCGTCCTCAAGATAGGTTGATATCAAAAAATGTGACTGACAAATTTTACATGCGAAGCGAAACTCGATCGGATTTAAAAGCTGTAATTAAAATTAGCATACGGTATTATGAAAATATGATCTTGATAATTCTAGCACAATTAAGAAAATCATTTTACGACACTCACCAAGCCAAAAACGTAGTTGATTCTTATAATAATTCACGTGAAAGTTCACGACTCCATTTCAGGAAACTTAAGGTGTTTGCGGAACCTTCATCCGCGAATTTCCAGGAGAGAAAGAAAGTGAAAACGCAGGTATGATGATGAAACTCACCTGATTGCAACTTGACAGTCGAGGTCGACGAGGCTCGACGAACTCGAGGCCTCCAGTCGGCCGGTGCACTAAACGCCACCATCACTCACTCACTGCGCGCAGATGTACGTTACATTATTTTTAGTATACGAATTTTCAAAAATAATCTGTTACCCAGTGCAACTTTCAAAGGTCTGGCCGTCAGTCATGCCCGAAACTACCAACTCTCAGAACAGAGTGCACTGACGGCCTGTCCAAGGGAGCAGCAACAGATAAAATTTTCTTAATTGTTATCAGGCCACGGTTGGTTCTGGTACGCCAGTAACGATCAGATTGCTCTCTCTCGATTCTGTCTCTGGTCTCAATATATGATGGACCCGCAATGCTATGATGCTGTTTCTACTCATGTTCCTGAAATCCTTTTTTGTAGATGACGATTCTCGTTTATTAGGGTATTTATGTCTTGTCTGACACAGTTCAAAATCAATTTTTGGTTATCCGCAATTAGCTTGTGTGTGTGTGAGCGATACTAAAGACTATTAGTCTTTGATCTCGAAACGAATGGAAACAAATTTTCCCATAAGAATATCAAAGCTGGTTAAAATATCATTGAATTGGGCAGGATTCGTGACAGTTTCGCCCTTTGCTGCGGGAGTCCCAATAGGAGTAGCGCCGGACGGATCTGACTCTCGGCGCCCTGATTATAACAGTCCTACAGCGATCACAGTACCAGGCCTCGGCGGCCGATGAAGGATCGTTGCATATCGCGCAACAAATATGGTCATCGTATCCGATAGGAGGCCGCAAATCTTAACAGCGGCAGGCATAGTTATCGCAAAACTGTAACCGAAGATTAAAATGCTTTTTCAATCGTTTTCCAACTATAAATTAAACGAAAGAGAAAATAATAACCATGTTTAACTAATTCACAAATGTGAGTATTTCGAATTTGGAGTGAATTTGTGTTTTTAAATTATTACACTCACCAATTCCGCAAAAATTTTTCTTAAGAAAGCGGAATAACGATCAAACGATGTAACTGTCAGTTGTCAGTTGAGGAGAAAAATCTATGATCCTCAATAATTTTTGTACTGATTAGAATATTTGAACCTGTGGAGTATAAATCATACCTCAAGTCATACTGTAGGGGGTGGTGCGAGAAAGGTTAAGATAGTGCGAGAAAGTAAAGATAAGGTATTTGCTTATCGCTAGGGTATTTAAGTTAGGAGAGACGATAATATCTCGACACAAGATAATAGGTACATAATTACTTTTAAAAAGACACGTTTCTTATCTTTCTCACGCGCACACACCAAAGTAGAGAGTTCAAATTAGGCGCCAAATTCCTACACTAATATGAAACTCTCTCCTACATAAAGAGTGGTAATTTAAAAAGGGAAAAAAGTAATATAGTGGGATGCCAGATTTTTATTTAATTTTGAATTTTGATGTTTCCTGAATGGTATCCTAAGCTATATTAAAGTATCAAAAATTCGCTTATGATGTTACTCGTTTCTATTTTTCTTTAGACTATTTCAGTCGAGGTTATCCTTACGTTGAAAAAGCCTTGAATTCAACAAAAATTATATTTACATTAACATGTACAATAATTGAAGGACAAACAAATTTTCTATTTCATAAGATGTAAAGGGGATATCTCTAACTAAATATTTCAATATTTATATTCACAGTTTAAATTATCAGAATCTAGTTGAGTCTCTGCTGTCGCGTCTCAAAAATTTGTGACATTAAAATATAAAAAGCAATTTAATTATTGCCACACCAAATTTAAATAGGTAGATATTAATAATACACGAATTTCACATGTAGGTGAAATGTCTTTCAATAGCTGGGACCAAAATCTGATGTTGAGGAAAATTTAAGTTTGATGATGCTATTTAACTATTACAATTACAATTATTACAATTACAATTACAAATTTTTTTATTGTACTTGAATTACAACAGTCATTGCTCAGTACCACAGCGTTATTACAGAAATAATAAAAACAAACATAAAGACAAACAGTAAAAATTTATAACGCACAGAAAGTCAACATAACACTGGGAACAGTGAGGGTCGAGACGCGCAGAGACACTAAAGACATCAGGTCTCGATCGAGGTATAGTTCCATCTCTATGATAAGGATGTATCAAGGCTTTCAGTTTTAGGTGTTTTAATATCAGACTGCAGGCAGGGTTGGGGGGTGGAAGTACAGTACATCAGAGGCAGTGTAGGGTTCCAACTCCGTGAGGTGTTTCCGGAGATACGCACTGTACGCGGAGAACAGTTGCAGGATCTATTTTGAAGTGGTTTAGGTATTTGACAGATGCGTACGTGAATGTCCTTTCTGAAGACGACAGATGGTGTGTAGGAGGTTAGAACAAATTGAACCTGGTACTGTAGTGATGGGTGAATCGGTAAGGTAAAAGTCTATCCTGATTTTTGTGGATCAGTATGAGCAGAGAGAAGGCATACAAAACAGGCACGTTAAAAAGTCCAAGCCGCCTGAAATGGCCTCTGCATGACTGCTGCACTGACAAGCCTGCCAGAACCCTAATCGCTCTCTTTTGAAGAAGAAAAACCCTTCGCAGAGATCTCTCAGACCCACCCCAGACGGCCAGCCCATAGTTCACATGGCTGATGAAATGCCCATAATAAGCAAAGAGAAGAACCTCAGGGGACACCGTGTGTTGAAGGCGTCTCAGAAGGAAGCAGACCCTAGCAAAACGACGGCACAAATGATCTGTGTGAGCCGACCAGTTTAGGTTCTGGTCGATGTGGAAGCCCAAAAACTTTACCACGCCCTTCGGCTCGATCAAGGCACCATTGGTGGGCATGGAGGGTAAAGCGGGAAGACGTGATCGGCTAGAGTGAAAATCAATCAACTCAGTTTTGTCTAAGTTGAGTTTTATTTCATTGGCCCTGAGCTATAAACTTGCTCTTTTCAACGGAAATTGAACGGTATCTATCAGACTAGAAAGGTCGCCTGGTTTTATCCTAATAAGAATTGTTGTATCATCAGCATAGTTAACACAGAGTGAATTTGGGGAGGTAATTTTGGGGCCCAGATCGTTAATGAAGATAAGAAAAAGTGGACCGGGAACACTACCCTGTGGCACCCCAGAGGAGATCGGAGCAAAAAGTGATAGCACAGGTCGGCCATCAGACCCAGTAATCTGAACCGCCTGTGTTCTTCCCTGTAGCTGGTAAACCAAGAAAGGGGCAATCCTCGAACTCCGACATTCTCAAGTTTCCCAAGGAGGCACTCGTGGCACACACTGTCGAAGGCCTTGGAGAGATCCAAAAGCCAGCCCATAGTGCGCATCCCCTCCTCCAAAGCCTGAAATATGAAGTCTGTAAGCTCCACAAGCGCCGTCTGGGTAGATCAAGAAAACTATGATGAGAGCGGGAAAGGATCTTTGTTTTGTCTAGAAAGTCAATAAGACGAGATGAGACAAGGGATTCAAGAATTTCATCAAATACCGATAGTAGACTAAATCGGTCGGTAGTTTTCAGGGTTTTTGACGTCGCCCTTTTTAAATATAGGCTTAAATAACGCTGCCTTGAGATCTTCGGGTTTGTCGGCGAGACCGCGGGTGTGAACCGTCTCAGAAACTCCAAGGGCCACATGCAGTCCAAAGTGGTCTGATAGAAACGTTGGCAAGATTTGACTATCGAGCAACTGCAAAATACCAGAAATCGCGACGTTATCGATGCATGTTGACGAGGTATTGGTAACTCTTGTTGGGTCCCTAAAACAAAGTCGAAAACCATAAGAAAAGAGAGTCTCGATCAGGCTGAAGGTGTTGGCGTTCTCACAGAGTACGTCAATGTTGAAGTCTGCAGCCATTACCACGTTATTTGTGATCCGGCTGGCCGCGTCAAGCAATCCGTCTAGGTGACGAATGAAATATCTTACAGGGCGGCAGGTGATCGATATATAGATATAATTAGTGCTTTCTGAGACCGAAATTGGGTTTCGGTTGCCGATATTTCACACACGAGAGGCTGCGAAAGAGAGCAGAGGCTATGAACAACCCTACACTGAATGTCGGACCTGCCATAGATATCCGAGCCCCCGTAATCTGACTGCCTGCAAAAGGAAGAAGAAAGATTGTAATGATCGATTTTGATCTTTTGAATGTTGTCAGATGTTAAGAAATGTTCGTAAGCAAACAAACTCGGGAAATCCCAGATCAGAGATCATGATACCCAGACCATCCACGGAGTTGTTAAGGGACTGAATATTGATGTGTAGGACCCGGAAGTCATGTCTGGAATGATGAGGTGAGAGCACAGTTGATGTGAGAGAGGTAGATGTTGAACTGTTTTGACTCCTCACAATTCGATGGCTGTATGGAAGGGAAGGTACGCTAGGAGAAGGTGAAGGTGAGGGTGGTTTGTAGGAGAGTTCTTGCTCCCGTCGCGTCACTTCCTTTGAAAAGGGGTATTGTATGATCTTGAGTTCTCCCTTCCCTTCACGAGGTAGTTCGTGTTTTCAGCCGCAAGGTGTGATCTAAGGGCCGTAAGATCATCCTCGGCGTCACTTCCGGCTATAGCTCTCGTAGAAACGTTTATAATAGGCCATCGGGGCATTTCTCTCGGTAGGGAATCCCTCAAAAGCAAGTAGCAATCTGCCGCTGTTCTTCGTCTCACCATGAAGGCATGTTGACTCAGGTCTGTCATGAAGATAGGCTAAGTATAGTCTAATGTTACGGAGTAGCTCAGGTTGTCGCAATCTTGAAAGCAGGTAAACTCCCTCAGTTTCAGCAGATGTTTTCGTTAGTCTGGCCTGAGGTGGCCAAAGTACATTAAACCTTGGTGGAGGGTCAAGAGTGATTTGTTGACCATGCTCGATGCAATTCTTCGATTGCCCGGGATTGTCAGGAGATGTTCAGCTACGAAGTTTTTATACGTAATTGTGGGTCTTTGTATAGTCTGCTCTGAGGTCGAATTGGTTGGTGCTGTCTCCAAGGCTGGCGTACGCTCCACAGAGCAGGGGACATCCGTCTAGGTCATCATGTATTGCTCACCTGAGCTGGAGGACTGCTCCACCATGGGACCACTGCCGCTGGATGATGACTCCCCCGCTGACAACGCAGTAGTTCCGGCCTTCACCAAACTTTCGGGCATCGAGTCCTCAGATGACGGGTTGGATGAATGAGGAATGTGGCAAGTAGGGGTGACCGGATGTGGGTCTGGAAGTACGTTTCTATTTCCAGCAAAATCGACAAATCTGCGAGCGTAAATATTGTGAGGCCAGAATCCCGACTCTAATAGCATATCTGCTTTATGGTTGCGGATGCCTATTTTGTAATTTTTAAAATTTTGATTGATGATTTTGGTTTCCGTGAGATGACGACAGGGATTCGATTCTTATGAATTCTGTATCATGAGTCTTAGATTTTATAAATTTAATGATGGCCTGCTTGCTAAATGAGATGAGAACATTTCCGACATGCACATAAAGATATCGCCCAGCTTGGTCCAATCGACTGTCGGTCTCCGCAGTACATACTTTTTCTCCTCGGACAAATTGGCTGTTTTCGTCTCTGTTGGGTGGAACTGTAGAAGGCCGATACAGAGTGTTGTCTGAATCAACAGTCTGGGTTGATGCATGGCATGTGTATGTAATCCTATTGGATGTCTTATTTGTTGAACTCTGTAGGCCTTTCACATCCTCTGCTATCAATGACATGTTTGAGCTTATAGTATTAAGCTCCTTCTGCACCATCATTAATGAATTTTCTAGTTGTTTAGTCGCAGGATCGTAGATTTCAACTTTAAAGGATGAGTCTTGATCTTCACCCTTGTAGAATACAGACATGATGGTAGACACTTCGGACTGAATTCTAGCTAACATATTAATGAGTGATTGTGGTTCGATGTAAAATTGATGAAAGGACGTTCGTGAACGATCTGAATGTTCACATCTTTTTACCGAATGCTCCGTCTTATGACACATATCATATATTTCCTCGAGCATTGGTTTTAGGTTTGTCATGTCTTTTACACTTCTCGCAAGTGCGTTGAATTCATCCTTGTCGATCATAGAATCGGAGATTTTCTTGACAGTTCCATGTAAACATTTTAGATTATTGGTATTGCAGATTTTACAGATGAACTGAACGGAACTGTTGTTAGTCTTTGCGATGCTCTTGTATAGTTCTTTAGGGAATTCAGAACATTTTTGGCAAATTATACGACGACATTCACCGGCACAAATGACCTTATATCGATCTAATGAAGAGTCAAGTTTGTTGTTGCAAACATTGCAGGAAACCATTATTATTGTTTTCAATATCTGTTATGATATGGAAACGTTTCAGCACTCGACCTTGCTTAGTTGACAGTCTCGTTGGTTATTCAATCAGCCAGGACCTTGTCTACTCAGCAATGATATTATTGCATGTAGCACAGATTACGCTGTTCACAAACAAACGCACTGATTTAACTGACCTTTTGTTATGCTGAAATTTGGAAATTCAGCTAATATCAGGCACCCGTCTTCGCTCTGGAGGTCCGTATCTTCCGCGAGGAACGACTCTCTTCTGTAATTTCAGCAGAAATGGGACCAGGGTGAACAGCACAACACACACGTTGCTCAACGGAGCACAGGAAATGCGACCACACCGCACGCCGGTCAATGAAAGAATGAAAGAATGAACTCGCCGGCTTTTTCTTCTAACTCGGCTTCCGGGAATTAAGTAAAATTTCTGATCTTTGGTAGAATATCAGCGTCTGCATTAGGTTAGCTTCTAGCTTGAGCCGATCCATAGAAAGGAATCGCTTATTTAAATTGGGCAGTTTGCTTTTCCCAAAAAGGTCAGGAATTGCTTCACCCAGGCTGGAGACGGTGGTGTAACAGGCACTTACATTTAAATAACCAGCCAGGTATTAATATAGGATTATAGGTACTTATTTGGGTCACGACCGGATATTTTTATTATTCTTGTTCATTTACATGACGAAAGACCGGATACGTAGGCACATAGGTACACAAGCACCAGGTATCCAATTACGAAGCGTAAGGACGCAGGTACGTATTTAAGTCTCAACTGGCGCGTTGCAGAGACCAAAAATGCCATAACATTGAAGTAGTACAAACCAGTGCTAGTAGAAAATGCAGTTTTTTCATTGTCGTGTGGGCGCATACCCACTAGCCAGTAACTATTTTCAGGTCCAAAGTTGAAAACGAGTTTGGCCAAGGTTTTATTTGTAATTAAAAAATTTTATCATTTTTTTATTGGTAATTATCTCTTCAATAATGGAGTAGAATTTATTTCCAGCGATATTAGAATAATATTTTGATAACACGTTTTAAAATCGGTGATTATCTGACAGATTTTTAGGTAATTACGTTCGTGCAACCGGACATTATACAGGGTGTTGTCAGTTTGACATGTAGTTTTGGTTTAAGTTTTCTCTACAATTTTTCGAAATTGTGGTGGGAACTTAGCCAAATAAATTGATGGATAACGTCGGCCCTGTTACAAGGGACCATCATGGTTCACAATTCAATGCGAACCATAACAGGCGTTACTCAGAAGACCGGACTGCATCGGTTACGGATACCTCCCGGTCAGCATTCTGTTTCAGATTCCCGATTTTGACTCTTGGCCCATCTTTAAAAATTTGTCAACTAAACATCGAAGGAATAAGTAAAGATAAATCCGATTATCTATCGAAGATTTACATTGATGGTGAAATTGACATTATTGCCCTTCAAGAGACGCACACTGCTACCGAAGAACAGTTACGCACAAGAGGTTCGATTGATGGATATCATTTAGTAGACTTTCTGTGCAGTGGTGTTCATGGTATAGCCACATATGTGAAAGATTCAATAACCAATTTTGAGAAGGTCTATGCACAAATTATTTCAGACATCTATCTGGTCACAATTAAAGTTTCAGACGTGCATATAGTCAATGTTTATAAACCTCCGAATGTTCAATGGCCCCATGATTTCGACACTGCATCTCCTCATCCTGCAATATACATTGGTGATTTCAACTGTCATCATGTTCAATGGTTATATGATAGTTCAGACCAGAATGGAATTTCACTACAGGAATGGATGGAGATAAACAATTTACATCTCGTTTTTGATGCCAAAGACAACAAAACTTTTCACTCGGCTAGATGGAATAGAGACTACAATCCAGACCTATGCATCGTCTCCATGGATAACGATTATAGACCATTACAGACTTCCAGAAAAGTGTTGAAAAGTTTTCCCCATAGTCAACATCGACCGAGTATCCTAAATATTGGTGTTCAAATTCCCCTTGTATCATCAATACCAAAACCAAGGTGGAATTTTCAAAAAGCAAACTGGACGAAATTCAGTAAATCAGTGGACAGTACTCTTCGTTGGATTCCACCAGTTTCATCAAATTACGACAAGTTTGTTGGTGTTTTAAAAGGATCAGCCAAGAAAACAATTCCAAGGGGTTTTCCCAAAAATTACATCCCAGGCTGGTCTCAAGAAACCGAAGATTTGTTTCAACAATATTCAAACAATCCATCTCATGATAATGCAAACTTGATATTAAAATTTTTAAACAGTGCAAGGAAAAATAAGTGGAATACGTTAATGGAGAGTATGCATTTTACTCATTCAAGTCATAGTAGTTGGTCTTTACTGCGAAAACTAGAAACAGCCAATCAACGAGAGAAAATCCAATCGAAAATATCTCCAAATGCGATAGCTTCTCGATTAGTCAAAGTGTCGAACATGATAAACATTGACAAACATCAAGTCAATAAAATAAAAAGGACTATACAAAAACAAAAGAAGCAAGCAGAGATTTCCGACGAAATAGGACAACCTTTCACCTTCGAAGAATTGAAAGCAGCCATCAAGTTAACTAAAATCAGAAAAGCTGCTGGCTTTGATGGAATTTACCCAGAATTTTTGAAACACCTGGGAAATTTTGCAAAAAATTGGTTACTGTCCTTCTTCAATGACATATTACTTTCGGGGAAGTTACCTGCCTAGTTTAAATAGTCAAAGGTTATTGCAATCTTGAAACCAGGGAGAATAGCAGATGATTCAAGTAATTATAGGCCTATATCATTGCTAAGTGTATGTTATAAGGTGATGGAGAGGATGATTTACAACAGAATTTCTCCTTTGATAAATGATATGCTTCCCCAAGAACAAGCTTGTTTTCGTCCAAATAGAAACTGTTGTGATCAAGTATTATCACTCACTACTCACATCGAAACAGGTTTTCAAAAACAGCTGAAAACAGGAATTGCCTTAATTGATCTAACATCCGCATATGATACTGTTTGGAAAGATGGCCTTCTTCACAAATTATACAAAACCATTAACTGCAGAAGAGTTGTCACCTTAATTGATAATATGCTATCAAACCGGAAACTTCGAGTTTTCATTAATGAAAAAAGCAGCAAAGTCAAATACCTGAATAATGGACTTCCTCAAGGATCAGTACTAGCGCCATTATTGTTCAACTTATATACCAGTGACTTACCAGAGACTACCTGCAGAAAATTCATATACGCTCATGATTTGGCTCTTTCTTATCAACATAAACGTTTTGAAGAAATAAATTGAAAATGTAGTAAATGAAGACATCCAAATAATGGTAGACTACTTCAAGAATTGGCGTCTTTGCCCCAATCCCAACAAAACCGAAGTATCTTGTTTCCGCCTGAACAACCACGAGAAACATCGAAAATTACAAGTCTCGATGGACAATGTAATCTTGAAACACAATTTCAATCCAGTATACCTTGGAGTAACTTTTGATACTTTATTAACCTACAAGCCGCATATTGACAAATTGCGCAAGAAACTTAAAACAAGAAACAACCTTTTACATAAACTTGCCGGTTCGGATTGGGGAGCTTATGCAGCCACATTAAGAATTGCAAGCATCTCACTTGTGTATTCTACGGCCGAATATTGTTGCCCAATCTGGATGAATAGCGCTCATGTCCATAAAATTGATTCTGAATTGAACACCACCATGCGAGTTATTACTGGTTGTATTAAGTCAACTCCAACACCTTGGCTGCCGGTAATTTCAAACATTACACCACCAAGAATCAGAAGACAAATAGCGGCTAAGCGAGAATTCGACAAATGCACACCGGAATTTCCAATCTGGCATGATCTTCAGAATCCTCCTACAACAAGACTGAAATCTCGAAATCCGTTTTGGCAACAAAATCATGAGATCTTTTCCCCACTGGATTCTTGGAAGTCTGAATGGACCGTTCAGAATGTTTTTAATCATCACCTTATCCAAGATCCAACAAAGGAAGTTCCCGGATTCGACCTACCGAGAAAGCTCTGGAGTAAACTGAATCGTTTAAGAACTGGCCATGGACGCTGTAACTCAATGTTATTCAAATGGATGGCAGTTTCAAGTCCAAATTGTCTCACTTGTGGCGAAGTTGAGGAAACAATTACTCATATTGTAGAAGAGTGTCCAGAAACTAAATTTCTTGGCGGTTTCAATGACATCCACCGCCTTACTCCAGATGCAATAAATTGGTTACAAAGTCTAAAACCAATATGAACTGAATGGTATGTCTAGGTTTTTTTATGGGGTTTTTCCCTAGACTGGCTGGAAAAGCGAATGCTTCACCATGATATCAACAACTCATCCTTATATTCTACAAACCGTACGTTCTACCCCCCACAATGATGAAAATTCTACAATATTGTACTTATAAATCATATATCCACATCATCCTTCTAATTTAAAATGTAATAATTCATACGAAATATATATAATATATATATATATATATACAGGGTGTTGCTTAATGATAGGCCGTAATTTCAAGGGCACGTCCCTGAACTTAATTCAAGTAGAAAAGTTCATATAAACATGTGTCCTGAAGTGCCTGGTTTTCAAGATATAGGGTTCAAAAAAAGTTCAAAAAAATTTTGTTTTTTATTAATATTTTTTGCCCATTTTGTTGAAATCTAGCAGAGTTATTCATTTTAATAAGACGCTACGTTGAGACTAACTAAAAGATAATTATAAGTTTCAGTGGCGTCTCGGAGTGGAAGTCTCACGAATAATATTGACAAAAAAAAAAGTACGCTACTGATATTACGCTTGTTACGCGTAATGTACGCGAATGTACGCTAATTAATTTATTTTTTATTTTTTATTTTTTAAATCAAGCACCTAAAAATACAACTTTTTTGCCCCATAATATCTTTTCGTATATTAATTACTTTCCAAGGAAAAAAATAATTCAAACGACTTCTTTGCATGTTGAAAAATTGTTAAAATAAAATCAAGTTAATTTTCGTCGTTCAAAATATTTATTTCTAAGCCATTTTTTTTTTAAATCTAACAAATGCAAAGGATAAACTATTTACAAAAAATGTTGGAAATGACTTCCTCTCGCTTCTATGAAGGCTTCTGCCTCCTTCTCATCGAGCGACGAACTCTTTCGAAAGTTACATTAATGTTACGTATGGTTTCACATCGGTCAACAATTTTATATTCCTTAGTTGTTCTTCTGTCTCGATTGGTGTTACATAAACTAATGATTTTAGTTGTCCCCACAAATGAAAATATAGGCTGTTTAAGTCAGGCGATCTAGGTGGCTAGAATTGTGGTCTTCCACGACCTATCCAACGAGTTTGGTAAGCTCCATTCAAATACTCACGAGTCAATATGTTAAAGTGGGCAGGAGCATCATCATGCATGAATAAATGTCGTTGACGTAAATAATTATTAATTAATATATATATATTTATACCAATTTTTCAACATGCAAAGAAGTCGTTTTAATTTTTTTTTCTTGAAAAGTAATAATTAATAAACGAAAAGATACCTATTAGGCGGCAAAAAAGTTGTATTTTTAGGTGCCTGAAAAATTTAAAATTAAAAAAAAACTAACTCAGTAGCGTACATTTTTTTGTAAATATTATTCGTGAGACTACCCCTCCGAGACGCCACTGGAACTTATAATTATCTTTTAGTTAGTGTCAACTTTTTAGATATTAATAAAAAACTATTTTATTTCAAACTTTGACACCTTGCATCTTGAAAACCAGACACTTCAGGACATATGTTTTATATGAACTTTTCTACTTGAATTTGGTTCAGGAACGCGCCCTTGAAATTACGGCCTATCATTAGTGACACCCTGTAGAGGGGTTGTTGGTTTGGAAAAATATCGTATCGCATCAAATGAATAATAATCTTGATTCGTGTGATCGGATCAAAACTATAATAAAGGGTCCCAATAATGGAACGAGTAAAAGCAATAAATAGAAAGCTTCAAACGTTTATAGGTTGTACGTTTCCTGATTAAACCTACAAGAATGGAGGAATCATAAAATATTTATGATTTAATGGGATAAGGCGATGAGTATTTTTCAAGATATAAGGAAACTTGTAATCTATATAATGGTGTAAATATCTGTCAATATCATCAGGTATCGATGCTCTATAGTCTATAAAGCCAATGGGTTCATACTCACCTACCAAACATTCAGGTAGGTATCTATTGACACCACGATCTATTCTTAAGGAATTATATTGTATGATACTGTACTTAATAGCCATAACGTATAGCTTCATTATTATCTGTTCTCAAAAATCATAAGCAAAGGAAAACAAAAAAACGACCAAATAAATAGGTTAGATTTTAGCAGGTTAAAATATATTTTCCTATAACATGTTGAAAACTCTCATTCATATAATAATAATTACATTTGTAATGTTTGCTGTAGTTTTTAAATCAGCTGCAAGATACACTACAAGACTTCCACAAATTAATATTCTTCAAACATTCCACGATACAAATAAACAAGATATGTCAGCGCGCAGCCTGTGACGTCAGTAGATATATCTATATGATACTCGGCAGTAGTAATGACGTAAAGTATCGATTTAGTAGCTTATTTCGATGTTTGAAGATTTAAATTAGTTTGACTCAAGTATCTGCTGACTGTCTAATAGCAAAAATGGTTTATTGTGCGGTAAGCGCGGGTGTGGAAATCATGCAAGAAGAAGGCAAAGAGATATTATCTTTTTTTAGTTTGCAAGCATAGGTAAAGTCAATTATGTATAAATGATTTGTATCGGATCACAGTAAGCACCAGCACTTTCCATTACACCCCACAAATATTGATTTCCACCTTCAACTATTTTAAATTCTTCCGTTAGCGCTTGGATTACAATCACCATAGTGACGTCATGCGCAGCGCGGACGCGTTTTTAGTCTGAAGCTGACATACCTTATGTAGTTGTATCATGAAACATTCCACCCGCAACATTATGCTTTCCACACAAGTGCAATTCTAAATTAAATTGTCAGTTTTGACAGAAAAAGGACAAGTTTAGTCGTATAAATTTAGTAAGAATCAATTGTTGGAGAAAAGCCAGTCATATACAGTGTGTCGCATTTAAGATGAATACACCCCTGTATTTTCGCTATTTGAAGGAGTCGAGGTTAGAAATTTTGTACAGTCATGCAGACCGATGAGCCACACTTTTTACGATATCTAACTTAAATTTGATCTTTAAACCCCGCGCCTACTACGTCTTTGCAAAGAGAGCCAATTGTCGATATTTTGATTCGCGTTAGAGATATTGAAAAAAGTTACTCGAAAAGTTGTTCTAAATTGTTTTCTAACCTCGGATACTAAGTTTAATAGCAAAATTAGCATTTTCAATTTTCCATTATTATGGTCTCACAAGAAATTTTTGAAAGTTATATTTTCTAATTTGCTAGTTAGTGTCATGGAAAGTAATAATTTAACACTACTGTTCAATTATTACTTTCCATTGCATTGTAATTATCAAATTAGAAAATAAAATTTTCAAAAATTTCTTGTGAGACCAAAATAATGGAAAATTTAAAATGCTAATTTTGCCATTAAACTCAGTATCCGCGGTTAGAAAACAATTTAGAGCAACTTTTTCGAGTCACTTTTTTCAATATCTCAAACGCGAATCAAAATATCGACAATAATTGGCTCTCTTTGCGAAGACGTAGTAGGCGGGGTTTAAAGATAAAATTTAAGTTAGATGTCGTAAAAAGTGTGGCTCATCGGTCTGCATGACTGTACAAAATTTCGAACCTCGACTCCTTCAAATAGCGAAAATACAGGGGTATATTCATCTTAAATGCGGCACACTGTACCGGTATAATAAAAATCAAATTAGCAGCCTTTTTAGATGTTTTATAACAAACAGTAAGTAAATAAGGTAACGAAGAATGCCTATATGTATACAGGGTGAGGCGCGAAAACCTTTAGAACATTCAGAAATGGAAAAGTTATGGTTTGTTTGTTTGTTTGTTTGTTTGTTTGTTGGTTTCTCGCCCAAAATTCACAACAATACAATTTGTATAAGGCACGTCAATATAACAGATATCACAGAATACACATATAAGTATAAAAACAGATGCACATCCACACAATATTAAAAAAGAAAAGAAAATTTCAAATCAGACTCAAGCGGTATCAGTCTAAAAATTTGTACATGAATGATTTAAGTTTTGCAGAACTGAACTAGAATATTTACAACTTCGTTCCACTTCCAGTTATACCGGAAGAAGACACCAACTTTCATATTTTAAATGAGACTGTCTATTATTACATTGTAAGATCTCCAAGTAAATTTATTACAACAGTTTTGGCAATAATAGTTATTTATGCAACAGGTGCATAAAGTGGTACTTTTTTTCGCGACTGGGAAGTTTGACCGCATGAGCCGCAGGCGAATGCGGCACTCCCAGAAGTGAAAAAAAGGCACTTTATGCATATGTTGCATACAAAATTTTATCTACGAGTGACTTAAATTAGAACGGAAAGTTATTATTATAAAAAAACACTTTCCAATGCATTCATATCTTATGTAAGTGTTTCTTTGAAGCTATTAACGCTTTTTTTCATCACGTCAGTTCATGAAGGTGACATATTGCTTAATATACGCTTCTTTAGATTTTTGAGGTAGGTACCTAACAGATTTTGTGCAGCCATATTTGATTGAAAAATAATTTCTTCTGGGGTAGAAGATATTTCATTCATTGAATCATCTACAATGGTATCCATTTTAGGTATAATTAAACGACACAAAACACAAAATATTAATTGTACATAGATCTGGCGCTCTGCTAATAAAGTACGACGTTTCTCTAGTATAGGTGCATGGTGTCAACAAGCCGAGCACGGAGCAACAAGCATTAGGAGCGGTTGTCGTCGGAATGCAATAATGTAATTCAGCGATCAGCGTCTCTCGTGTATCAGCGATCGCCGAATCGAGCCGCTCCGCTGACTAGAACTTGTACTCTACTTGGTTCGTCACTTCGTCGTGCAGTAACTTGTCAGATTTAGCGTTAAATAATGAACCGCTACGGCACTTTATTTCACCCGAAATACTTCATTTCACTCTTCAAGATAATCATACATTTTATGAACTAAGAAACGTCTAAAAAAGTGCATTTTATGAATCACTCGTAGATAAATAATGTTTATAACGAGTAATTTATGAGTAAAAAAAAAACAAATTAAAATCCCAATTTTCCATTCGCAAAACAGCGATAACCGAAAAATGGTTTACATGTTATTTAATTTTCCATATCTTTACTTTTCATGTAGGTACTATTCTATGGTACAGAAATATTTTCCTTTTTTTTTCCATTTTCTTTAATCGCTGACTTTCACCTTTCTGTATAGAGATTTGATCCATACAATAGGATAACTACGTGAAAAGTTCAGATACGGTAATGTAAACCATTTTAAGATATCGAATAGAATAGAATAGAATATAGTAGAATAGAATAGAGTAGAATAGAATAGAATAGAATGGAATAGAATAGAATAGAATAGAATAGAATAGAATAGAATAGAATAGAATAGAATAGAATAGAATAGAATAGAATAGGTAATAGAATAGACATTATTATTTCAGAATACAATACAAAAACATATACTTACAGATATCTTAAGTCGTTTTCAATGTAAGCTGCTTTGGAAACAAAACATGGCGACTTTGATTTGTTTATAACTCATTAATGACTCGTTATAAACATTATTTACTGTGAACACTAGTAATATTAAATTTTGTCGGACAATCTGGAAATATATTATAATACGGTTTAATTTAAAATATAAAAGTTGATAAATTGTCGTCTGATGCTGGTGGAGTTAAGATATTTCATACTGGGTCATATTACGTACTACTGCATTTATTGGTTTTCCCAGTATGAAAGTTGATGTCTACTACTTCCGGTGTAGTCGGAAGTGGTATGGAGTTGTATGGAGTATTTGAGTTTAGTTTATGGAAATTGAAAACATAAATGAATCAAGTTTCAGTTATATCCGCCAATCACTTTTCCATTTATGAACGCTCTAAGCTTCCCGCCCCTCATTTTTTTTCAGACCGAAGCACGATTTTCGCCTAAAAAAATAAAATTGTTTCTCTACATGGTCACAAGATTGTCGGTAAATGACAATAAAAAAATATAAAAATATGCAGGTAAAATTCTGCACGATCGTCACTAATAGTGGAAATAAAACGAAATGTGGTATATTTTTTTTTATTAAAAATGCACATGCACTGCAGGGAAATCCCTATGACGCTCTGGGAGCGGTGCATGAGCGGAGATATCGATTCACGTTGGCCTTAAATCTCTGTAGGTTGTATACTTCGGGAAACACGCCCTTTGGAATGCTATTCCAAAGTGATGCAGTTCTATACATAAGAAGTCTGAAGAATATGAAAAAATGCCTCTTGATCAGTAATACCTGTACATGAAATTTCATTAAAATATCTAGAGCGGTATTACAGATTTTATGAAAAAATTATTTATACTTTTAAATACTTTTTTCGTGATCTCGGGATCATGATCGGATCTCATCAAATGTCGGATGGACATTTGATGGGATTGGGTGATTTTCGAAAAGTGACGTCGTCCTCAATAGTGTATTTTTTTATTAAATTATTTTTTTATTAAGAAATACACTAAAAACAAAGAACGTACAAATGTTTCTATACCATAGGATAGTACATAAAAAGTTAAAATAGGGACATGTAAGCCGTTTTTCTATATCTTGAGCCGTTTTCGTTGTACAGGGCCTTGAACTTCGAAAATGACGATTTTCACTTGTTTATAACTCACAAAATTCTGAATTTGAACACCAACTGTAAAAACTATTCTTATTTTTTCTTCTCAGATAATCTAAAAATGAATGAATACTCGTAGGAGCATTTCATTAAAAAAAAACATAACTTCGATATGCCACTCTCATATGGGACACTCAATATATCTATATAGTCCAAAATAATTTCAAGTTGTAGACACTACGACCCTGTATAAGACCCAATTAATTTTTTTTTAATTGTGCACGATTTAGGCTACACAGACCGAGGCGTTCGTCGCACCCCACGCTGTATATTTAATACTACTATATTGCTCTAGTGGGGGTCTGGAGGTGGAGGAAAATACTACGGTGCCGACATATCTTTCTATCTTGTGACGATTGTTCGCGTTCTGAGGATCCGGTTTCGTGGTTTGGCGGTACTCACCTTCGGATGTCTCGGGCGCCAGATTTTTGGAAGGGTTTACTCCCTCGGGGAATCCCTCGCTGAATTCCCTGTTGAACCTGTTCACACAATTGACACCGTTATGGTGCCCTTGTCCCTAAGGTAGCTCACTGGAGTCGGAATTAGCCCAGGGGTCGGTTGGTCGGACGCAAAAATAAATAAAATAAAATCGTGCATGGCCGCGTGGTCTTTAGGCACGGAGCCACGAGCGCTGGGCACTTCACGGAGCGAAGATGTAAGCGAGAAGTGTGGTAATTAGGTCATTTAGAAGTTCATATTATATTTGTTTATTTATTTATTTCATACTAATAGATGCAGACACTAATGTTTTTCAACAACAACTCATAAGCTACTACTCAATAACTTTTTTAATATACTTGTCAGTTAGTAACCATAGAGTATACACACCAACATAATTCAGATGAGAGTTAACACTATTGATAGGTGTATCAGTACTCAACTATTATAATATCCGCCCCCAATATGTCAAACTCTCAAGAGATCAGAAATAAATGATAACAGATACAATAAGATAAAAACAAAACACATATTATTCATCTGACAATAACTATCAAAGTCTTAAACAGAAAATACAAGTCCTACTTCAATCAAAAACTAAGATCTATCTAAGGATACAATATTTAATTGGTTTCTGAAAAACTTAAATTTATTACTTGAGAGGGCTTTGGTGAATATATCAGCTTCTTGCTTATCTGACTGTACATACATTAAATTGATTTTATTTTCCAAAATACAATCTCTAATGAAATGATGTCTCACATCAATGTGTTTAGTCCGCTTCGACTCCAGGGTCGAGGCCATTTTTATACACGACATATTATCTTCAAAGATATCAATAGGTGATATATTTTTCTTTAAAATTTCTGAAATTATTTGATCAACAAAAATACTTTCTGTAATGCAAGAGGCAAGAGCTACATATTCAGCTTCAGCACTTGAAAGAGATACTGTACTCTGCTTTTTTGTCTTCCAATAAATAACATTTCTATTTAATTTTATAACAAAACCTGTGATACTTTTTCTGTCATTTATACAATTCGCAAAGTCGGAGTCAACAAACGAAGTAATGTTAACATTTGAATCAACATTTTTAACATATTTCAATCCAAAGTCTTTTGTGTTTTTCAAATACCTTAAAACACCTTTTAAGTGGTTCCAATGTTCATAAGAGTAATTATTCTGAAATTGACTGAAATATGTTATACAATAGCTCAAATCTGGTCTTGAACCCAACATAATGTACATTAGACATCCCACGAGTTCTCTATAAGGCAAATTGATTACATTACTTTTATTACAAATTACACATTACTTTTACAAAAATTAAGATTTAATTTCGACTGCATAGGAATTTCGGATGTTTTACAGTCACACATTTTAAATTTTTGCAAAACTTTATCAATTAACCCTTTCTGACTAATGTGCAGTCCATTATGCACTTTTTCAATTTCTAAACCTAAGAAAGTTATTTTTGCATTTTTAAAGACTTTCATTTTGAATCTTTTAGATAGTTCTCCCACAATAAAACTAATACTATCTAATCTTTTGGAAAACAGAATTACATCATCAACATACAACAAAAGCAAAGTTTCATTATTATAATACAAACAGGGATCTTTCTTTGATCTCATTAAGCCTAAATCAGTGAGATTCTTATGAAATAAATTGTTCCAACATTTTGGAGCCTGTTTGAGACCATATAAAGATTTAGTTAGCTTACAAATCATTTCCGGATTTTCATCAAGACCTTCTGGTTGATGCATATACACCGGTTTATCCAATTCACCATAGAGAAATGCTGAGTTGACATCCAGCTGCTCCATATGCATATCAAATTCCAGGTACAAGCATAACAGTATTCGAATGGTCAGCATTTTTGCAACCGGGGCATACACACTTTCATCAAGTTTATCTTGTTGATATCCACGAGCAACGAGCCTGGCTTTCTTTACTTCTTTTCCATTTACTATTTTCTTTCGAAACACCCATTTTGAATCAATGATTGTTTCATTTTCTGGTGCTGGTACTAACTTCCAAGTTAACAGATTTTTCAATGTTCCAATTTCTTCATCGATTGCACTCTTCCATCCTTTATCTTTTATAGCTTCGTCATATGTGTTTGGCACCTCTGTGATTAAGTTTCCAGCTGATAACGCCATCATCATATTAAATTCCAGGTCATAATCTTCCAGATATTTTGGTATTCGTTTTTCTCTGGTACTTCTTCGATTATTTGTCTCCTTTGTTTTCGTTTCACTTTTAGATGTATTATTTTCTGCTTCTTCTTCTTCTTCTTCTTTCATTAATTCATCATTTTCATTTTGATCACTGAAGTCAATTCCAACCTGCTCTTCCTCTACCGAATTAATTTTTCCTCTTTCATTGAATATTACATTTCTAGCGTGTACAACTTTATTTTCCTGTACATCCCACAGTCTGTATCCATTGTCTGTGTAACCAATCATCATCATTTTCTTACTTCGAGCGTCAATTTTTGACTTTCTATCTTCTTTTGGAATTAAATTAAATGCTTCGCAACCAAACAGTTTTACCTTCTTCATATCTGGTTTGTAACCATACCAAATTTCTGCTGGGGTTTGGTGATTAGGTAGAACACTGGTTTCTGTTCTGTTAATTAAATAGACAGCACAACGGACAGCTTCTTCCCAAAACATTTTATCTAAATTTGAATCTATTATAAGACATCTGGCTGTGTTCATAATATTTTTATTAAAATTTTCAGCCACACCATTTTGTTGTGGATTCCTTGGGACTGTATACTGAATATGAATTCCATGTTGCTTACATAAATCTTTAAAAATTTTTGACGTATATTCTCCACCATTATCGCAACGGATTCTTTCGATTTTCCTTCCAAACTTAGAATATGTCATGTCGATAAATTCTTTAAATTTTTGTAGCACTTCACTCTTATGGGATATTAAGTATATTATACAAAAATGTGAAAAGTGATCAATGAAGCTCACATAGTAATGATTTCCATCATGGGTAGTTGGATTTATTGGTCCGCACACATCACTTGAGATGACTTCTAAAATTCTACTCGGTTTTCTATATTCAGGGATTCTGTAATACGGTTTCTTTATTTGTTTTCCTTTAATGCATGTTTCACATATTCCAGGACAAGGAAATATTGACGAATGTCCCATTTTCCTATGCATTAAAACATCATCAACTTTCGCAGTACATACTGTATTATTCTCCGAGTATTTCATAGTAACTGTATAAAGATTTCCAGTTAATTTTCCTTTTAGAATTTCCTTACTTCCTTTCTTGATTATCACTTGATTATTTTTAAAAAGAACTTCTAGTCCATTTTCTTCTAGTTTTCTGACTGACAACAAATTACAAAATAATCCTTCACAGACCCACACATTATTTATTATGACACTTTGGTTGTTAATTGTTTTAACACACATGTTTCCTTCTCTGTACGCTTTTATAACTGAACCTGATTTCGCTAGATTTATACTATAGTTTATGTTCTCTGAGTTAGTTATAAATTGTTCAAATTCACTTTTTATTAAATGATGCGTCGCACCACTGTCTATTACAAATGTTATGTTTAAATTATCTGTTACCTGTACATTTTCAACGGTGGTTAAAAATGATATGGGGTTATCATCTTGATTTTCATGGTTACTATTATTTTCTTCTGCAACATTTGCTGTTCTTCCTTGCCATCTTGAATTTCGTCCATATCCTCTATATGTCTGCCTACATTCTGAACGCCTATGTCATATTTTCCCACAGTTGTGACAAGTGAATGGAAAACCATTGGTACCACTGTTATTATCATTCCTTACGTTATGGTGATTAAAATTTCTATGACTTCCACCTCTTGTAATTGTTGTTTGCGTTTCCATCTCTGTAGCTATTCATTCTGTTTTCACCACCTCCTCTGTTTCCTACATTTCCATAGTTTCTTCCCTTTCTGTATCCAGCAAAAACTGCATCATTATTGGTTTGTTTTTCTTCGTTAGACTTAGCTTGACGAGCTTCTTCCATAAGAAGTTTGTTTTTAACAAATTCTAATGTAACCTTTGCTTCATCTTGGGTAAAAATAACATCCATTGCAGTAACAATTCCTTGATATGACTCAGGCATGGATGAAAGTAATTGCGATATTATTCAACCCTGTTCCAGTTTGCCACCTGCAGCCCTTAGTTCATAAACTGTGTGTTCGAATTCTGTTAGGAAAACATTTAACGAGACTCCTTCAATGAACTTCAACGACCTTAGTTTTCTCTGCAATTGTACTTGCGTTGCAATTCCACTTTTCAGATATGTTCCTCTGAGAGTGTTGATTATTTCTTTTGCTGAGGTTTTATCTTTAATTAATTCTAGGATATTATCTGCTAGGCATGTGACAAGAATATTCCGTGCTTTAACATCGTTTTTCATGAAGGTAGCACGCTCTGCTGCTTCTGAGGGTGCATCCTGAGTTAGAACAGAGAGGACATCAGCTTGTTCCAGGATCAATTTTACTCGAAATTCCCAGTTTGAAAACGACTTTCCATCAAATGGTTTCACATTACAGGTTTGCACAACGTTTGAAGACATTTTTATTCCGTGTATTACTTCCGTTTTTACGTTTTATACAACTTTTATTTCATGTGGTCTTCATTAAATTATGACATAATTCTGACATTTTTAATTTCCGAATTTTCCGATGTATCACAAGCACTTATTCAGTTTGATTTTACTTTTATGTTATTCGCTGGATCTGGGCCCCATATAACCTGTGGTAATTAGGTCATTTAGAAGTTCATATTATATTTGTTTATTTATTTATTTCATACTAATAGATGCAGACACTAATGTTTTTCAACAACAACTCATAAGCTACTACTCAATAACTTTTTTAATATACTTGTCAGTTAGTAACCATAGAGTATACACACCAACATAATTCAGATGAGAGTTAACACTATTGATAGGTGTATCAGTACTCAACTATTATAATAAGAAGACGGTTGTAATTGGTAACAGTACACACACACAAAATTAAAACTCGTAGATAAATTAAAACATGCTATATTCGTAGCCTTTATTAAAATAATTTTATTGCAGGTTCAGCGAGTGATCTGAGCGAGTCGTCTGGTCGGTAAAATAAGATGAAATAAAATAAAATGTAAGCGAGACGGTTCTTGTTCGCACAAGACGAACAATACGACGAACGGCGGAGTATTTCGGCCGTGCGCGGGAGTAAAATGTAGAAAGAGGTATGGCGCGATGGAACCCTTCTAATAGTTGGTTACGACGACAATTTTGGGGAGATACACAGTTTCGCGCGGAGACACTCCTGAGGTGCAGGCGTCCGGCCGGGCTTAACACCGCATGGAAAGACACCTACGCCTCGGGGCGTGAATCCCTATATGGCCGCGTAACTACTTAGACGTTAACCCCTGACTCGCAGGGCTTGACACCGCATGGAAAGTCAGGTATCACGTGTCCGTAGGTACACACACCGCCTAGTGTACTCGTAGTAAGGGAACAAATGCTTCTTTACTCTACGACAGGGTTGATGGTACCTAATGAGCCTAATCTATCGGGTACGTTGCTAATCTCAGTGAGGGACGGGAATAAATAAAATCGCGACAAACGGGCACAATTAAACTTCGACTCAATATTTTTTTCGCATCTACCTTATTATTCTGTAGGAAAACTCCTTCTAACGGTCGCGGCTCTCTTAAGGCGGTTGCGTAGGTATATACACAAAATAATACCACTGGTCACTATTCCCGGAACGGGGCGGAAACAATAATTTTTAAAACACTTCGCGGACAGTACTAAGTCGGATGAAACCAAGAAGAGCAGAGAGAGAGATTTTTCGCGTTCCGGCCTTATATGCCCGTATCCCTACCGCGGTCGTAATCTGAAAATTTTTATTAAATTTGTAAAAGAATCGAAGCCAAGCTAGCGATAAACATTGTTTTTCTCTTGGATTAATCAATTTACCTGCGATTGCGGCCGTTATCGCGTAGCGTTATCTCCTCGGCGATTGGAGTCTTCAGCTTCGGTGTATGAATTAGATGATTTAAAAATATTATTTTTACGGCTTATTTATAAAAAACCAAGTAGGTAAGTATACTAATAATAAATTTAAATATTGGGAAACTAACCGGGACTCGACTTTGCTTTATGATTCGATTGATTTAATTAATTTAAAAATAACAAAAGACAATGAAAAATGTAAATGACTGGGAATCCCTGACACAACCCCTGACACCAAGGAAATACGGTGGCCGGATTTCCGGACTTCGTTACAATCTCTATCTCGTCGAATGTACTTCGACGAGTCCTAGGCGCATAGCCGAGAATTGAACATGCCTACAAGCCATCAGATTCGACCACCAGACTCGTTTTCTACTTACGGGCGCTAGCAATATAGAAATATTAGATATAATGACCAATAATAAAAAATAAATTATGACATTTATCGAATTAAATTGTTTCGTTACCAGGCAACGTCGACCAGTTTGGCCGCTGGTGTTCAGTCGTTGTAAACGTATTTTTTAAATACACTGGTCAATGGTCATTCATCTTTAAAAAAGGTGCTTTTAATTAATTTCGATAAAACTAGCGATTCCGAGATAAACCGACATTTATACGAACATTTGAGTGTTTCGCATACCTAAAAACCGGTTTATCTCGACAACTGCCAGTTTTATCTAAATTGAGAGTACTTTTTTTAAAGGGGGGACCAGTGTATTTAAAATATTAGTTTTGAGACCTGTAAAAATGACACCTGTCAAAACTTTGACCGTATGAGTGTGAATCCGTTCCTGATTTCCCTGAAGACGTCAGGGAACATTTACTCGGATATGACGACTTTTTATGGCCTCTATAAAATTTTATAATTTCATTTAATTATACAGGTCGGTTCAAAAGTTAGAGCAAAAAAAGTAAATCGTTGGGAACCCTTTTGGGGCTCTGTCTCTCCGTTTAGGAGTTTTAGGAAATATTTTTTTATAACAGACTACGTTTATTTTAACCTCCCCTGGGTGCTCCCGAGGAATTAGGAGGTACTTTTGGATACCCTGTATAAGTATGCAATTTTACCAACAATAATTAGCCATATTATGTTCCATACTCCCACAATCTAAAACCCTACAGTGATTTAGATTTTTTAATATTTCGTTCCTCAGTTCGACTTAAAAACAGACTTTAGAGAGAAATGTAACGTTAATCTCCCCTTTTAAACTACATTTGTTAAGTAAATACTTTCAAGTTATTCTGACTTGCTGTTGATGGAGAAAATGTAAATATTATTACAGATTCCGCTCTTGGAAAGTTTGGATTCATGAAAGGAACAAATGTTACATTTCAAACACTTAAATGAGTAACAAATATAGAACCTGGTCAGGCGGGAATCAGGATATGCGAGTATTGAAATTATGCAGATAAATGTAGCGAGGATTATAATACTCAGCATAAATTATGCAGGTAAATGCAGCGAGGATTATACTCAGCATAGGTAGTTGACATTTTATTCATTACCCTTTTAATCGTCTCAAGTATTCCATTTCAAAATACTTTCAATCTAACTTTTTTAAATTTATGCAGGGTGTCCCGTATAAGTACCGTAAATCAGAGGAATGGTGGATCGTGTCCAAAGGGAGATTTGTCAGGTGATCGTGATAATCTCTTTTGTATGGAGATCGATTACGCCTACAATACTAGTGGCTGGTTAGAGGTACATCAGTACCAAAATAGTTACTAATAATTAGAATTATACAGGGTGTCCTGTTATTAGCGTTCAATACTGAAACAGCAGATTCTATTTTCACAAATTTGAAAAAAAGTTCCTATAGAAATAGGTCGAGAAATGCTTCCTAAAGGGGCTTCAGCCCCCGAAGGGGGGCCCATGTAGTTGTTTCTTATTTATTATCTCCGAAACCGTTCAAGATATAAAAGTGAAATTTTGGGAATTTATCAAACTTTTTATGGCCAATAAGATGCAATTACAACAATTGTAAAATTTCCGTTAGGGGAGGGGGCCAGATAGATCAGAAGTGGGGTTAAAACCACCCTAACTTTTTTTGTACGTACCTCGTGCCAGGATTTGAGATCAGATTATGGAATGTTGAAGTTTTTTACACAAAAAAGGTCGTCTTGTTGAATTTCGATTACATGCACCGTTTTCGCCTAAAATCGATTTGAAAATTACATTACATGGCATAAAAATTCATAACGAAACACAACTACAGAAAAATATTCAACGTAGGCCATGGATCACGGGAGGTAATAAGTGACAGGTTGTTTGAAAACTATGTTTCACGCTAATTAAGTAAAAGAAAAAGAAAATTTATTGAGTAGGTACTGTTTTGTAAAAATGGAACATTTCACTATCCAAGGGCACTTCGTGTATGGATTCTGCAATGGTCGTGCTCTGGCGGCTGAGCAGGAATACCGACGACGATTTCCAAACCCCCATTTTTATTGCGGGTTATGATTCAGTGTGGAGAAAAAGAAACTTTTGTATATTTTTTTTTTATTACAAAAAGTCGTTTTTGTCTTCCATGTTTAGGGGATGAGGGCGAAATTGAAAAAAAATTCAAACAAAAGTTTGTTTTTCTTTTTTCTCCACGCTGAATCATAACCCGCAATAAAAAATTGGGGTTCCTATTTAAATTGTGAATATCACCCCCACCCCTAAGCAGGGGCTGGGGTTGAGGGGTGGTTCGTATGTGCAAACGATGTCTCCCTCAAAACCAAACTACTTTTCCCTGCAATTTTTCCTCCAAGCAACTGCCGAGTAATGAAAAATTAATCAATATCTCGAAAAAGCCGTTTTTGTCTTCCATGTTTAGGGGGTAAGCGCGAAACTGAAAAAAATAATTTTCATACAAAAGTTTGTTTTTCTCTACTCTGAATCCTAACCCGCAATAAAAAAATGGGAGTTCCTATTTAAATTGTCAAAGTCACCCCCACCACTATGCAGGATGTGAGGGTGGGGGTGTGTTTCTTGTGTTCAAACGATGTCCCCCTTAAAAGCAACCAACTTTTGACCCAAATTTTGTTACCAAATTTGCAACCAAAGAATGTTGCCCCTCTCCAATAATTCCGAAAATAGATTAGGATGAATTACCCGGTATATTTTTATAGTAATAATTAGTATACAGGTGGCCCAACGGAAACCTAATAGGCCTGATAATTTGGAAACTGAAGATGTACGCGAAAAACTCCGAAACAGGTCCATTTTGTTATCATATTTGGGTGAAAAATTTAACTACTCACGTTCATCTTTAACCCCTTTGTTATCATCATGGAGAACGCATACCGAGTGATACATCATTTGAAAGCTACCTGAATTGTCTTTACAATGATGTGTCACTTTTTGGGTTCCACCTAAGAAAATATTACAGGGCGAATCGATAAACAGGTTTTCTCAATAATTACTTTATTTCCTTCTAAAATCTACGAGAACAAAATTGATCACAATGTAAATGATCAAATGTGTGAATTGATGTACACCAAATTAGTAACCGTAGTAAAGTGCATTGTTGTAATAAAATTGTAATACAATAAATTGTTTATTTTAAATTTAAAATAAAAAAATGTTTCTTTTCTCCACACATTTGCACAAAAACTAAATTACTAATTTTCAAGAAAACCTGTTATACAGTATGACCTATTTGTTCCTGAAACACTCTGTAAGATCTTGATTTATGGTGCGATTTTAAAAGGAATTCCTTTAAATCATAAAGCTTGATAAACTATATTTTGGGAGCAAAAAATGTCTCATTCCTACAAAATCTAAGGTCTATACTTTGTTTACTAAATCAGTGCTTACTTGTAAAATCTCAAAAATTCATATTAGGATTTTTTAGAAAAAAAACTGCTTATGCCACAGGATTCCCCAGCCCTCAAAACGGTACTGTACTAAATTTTATTGGAAATGTCAGAGTAATAAGGATCTTGCAGTTATTTTAGAAATTCATAATATACATATTACTTCGAATTTTCATAAATTTATTCAAAAATGAAAATAAGTTTTCACTCACTTTAGTTTTTCCAAAATTCTGTTGCAAAATCCTTGAAAAAGTGATGTTTTCTCTCATAAAATGCCATTTTTCTCGGAAACGGTTCATTTTAGAGCCGTTAATCAAGATTACCTTTTTGGTATATAAAACATGGGCGGTTCAAAGGCGCTGCTTAAAATTGCATTTATTCCAGTGGCGTAGAAATTAGGGGGTCGAAACCCTCAAAATACGCTAAATCTACGCCACTGAATTTTTTAAAACCTTTATTTTACGGCGAAAATGGGTAGATCAGTGAGCACATGTAGTGTGTATAAGATATGAACATTGTATCTCATACGGTTCCCTATATATCGTCAGAAAACTGGAAAAAGAATATTTCTTCGACACCCTGTATCCTAAAAACGGTGCATTTCCGGACACACGTTAATGGGAATTTTTTGTTTATTTTCGTCTAAGAATCAGCCTGTGAAGTTTGGCCAACCTTACAGTAAACACCCTGTAGTTAAAATAAAAATAAATTAATGAATCATCAAGGACGACGAATCTATAAAAAATCGCTTAATCTTATCCATAAAAGCTCTGCGTATATTGTTAGAAGTACTGGTACCTATATCAAAAAAAGCAATCAAAAAATAAATTACAAATAAAAAAGATGATAACAAAGAAGTCATCTTTCCTCTTACCACATTTATACCATCAGGCCATCAGATTCTAATTTGCTTGCGATGTCGGTCCACGCATTATGCGTTTTATTGATCATAACGTTATAACATGATAATAATTGTTATTTGTGGGATCCCATAATTCGGGGTTTTGTTTCATACATACGTACCAGCTTTAATATTTTGTCGTGATCAAAGTGACCCATTATTTTCAACTTTAATAATTTATAAACATTTTTTAGTTAAAAAAAAAACAATAATATAAGACACAGGAACTCTGCGTAAAGTAAGAGCGCCTAAAAGTAATGAGCGCTAAAGCAACAGACGTCCAAACTGAACAAGGTTCGTCGAGTAGATATCTTTGGTGTACCGACTCCTGACGAATCATGTTCGTTCATGCGCATTCCTGCGCGGTCCTGCGCGCGATCGCGGGCAGTTTACCTTCCACGCCAACAAACATTAAATATTCGGTCAGGCGCGGCAAGGCGCAGCGCTTCAGTGAGGACTCACCTTAATATATAGGTATCTTTTACCATCGGACTTTCAAATGAGGAAATCCTCCCTTATTTCAGGAATTTTATTTCCCGTTTGTATCAAAAACTCAAAGTTTTCAATTTAGCAAAATTACACATTGAAAATAAACCTAAGAATCAAATATTATCAACTTACTCCAGGTGACGAAAAAGAGTTGATATTATTATCTCATGTAAAATAATATTAATACTTCTAAGTACTAATATACTTACTAGAAAATATTATATTTCTGCGTTAGAAAAGATTATCTAGCATGCAATAAAAATCTAATGTCAATCAAAATAACTTGACAATCCATTTCAGTTTTCAGAATAAAATTTTGACTTCTGAATAAACTAATAGTTGAATCGAATTCGAGATATAATATAAGACTTTCATTTATCCCAAAAATGAAGACAAGAAGCAGACATTCCACAAAATCGACCACAAGCAGCCTCGCCTCAGCTCAGATGAACAACCCATATCCAATAGAAGTGTATCTAATGTTGGTTTTGAAATTTGCGGATGGCGTTTGCATAGGTGCTTACGCGTACTTAACTGGATTATCTGACCTTACCTTTGCCAATGGAAAAATAACGAATTCGCATGTTTACCTTATGACACTTTTAGCGAGAGATTTTAGCTGCATTGCTAGTGCAATCTTAGCCGATATGCTTTTTGGCCAGTATGTGACTATTATAATATCTAATGCAGTGTCAGTAATGTGCAACCTTATTTTGGCATATACTGTTACATATAGTTTGAGTTCGTACACCTTCCTCATTGCCATGTTGACACAAAGAGTGCTTGGAGGGATTTCGACCTCGGCTGCTGATAGTTATGGAGCCACTAAAGCTTCTAATCTTGGAACAGAAGCAGACATTCTTTATTATTGCCTTTGGATATTTATTGTGTGGAAATTAGGGACCGTTTTTGGAGTGGCAGTTTTAGCACCTCTGGCTAGTAAAATCGCTTGTTTCGGTAGTGTAAGATGTTTTCCTATGATTTTTTGTACAATAGCAGTTGTGTGTGCATTATGCTTGATAGTTTTACTGATTAAATTTAAATATTATAGAGACACCATTGATAGAAGATTAATCGGAAAACACTTGACGTCAATGTTTAAATGCATTACATACGGATTAAGAAATATGTTTCGGTCTAAGAAAAATAGAATAACAGTAAGGCATTGGTTGGATGTGGGAAAACCCATATATGGAGATCAAAATGTAGAAGATATCAAGAAATTTATGAACATGATCGTATTATGTGCTCCCTTGAGTATGTATTTTTTACTTCTCGCTTCCAAAGCAGTAGTGTGGGGGGAAATGCCTTTAAAGATGAACGGTACAATTGGGAAGGTAATCTTATACCCTGGTTTCTGGATTGCTTTGGACACTATCTTAATTCCTGTCCTTGGAGTACTATTTAGATACGTCGTTTATCCACTGTTTTTACGATACAACTTTATCAATCCTCTGTATCATATGCTTCTTGGAGGATTTCTAGCCATAATATCATTTGGAGTAGCCTCAATAGTTTCTTTTATGATAGAGAAATATGAGTACCATCAGGAGACATCACCGGATTATGCCATTCTTAGAATTTTTAATCCAACTCCATGCACGATATCAATAAAAAGTCCAGATCTAACAGGAATAGAAGAGTTTATGACTATTCGTCGTCTGAATTTTAAATTATTCAAGCCATTCTTGTTAAGCAAACAACGAAGAATGCGTTTCAATTATACGCTTTTCACACAAAGCGACTGTGATGATTGGTACGATATCAGAGGACAATTCGATATACGTGCAAACACTTCGAAATCTTATTTCTTCCACAAAGGTTTAGTTGAATCGTATGAAGAAGAACTCGTTAAGAGTCGTTCAGGATTTCCCAAGATAAGACTTCTAAGCAACTTCTATCCTAAAGACAATCGTACGTTAAAGATATATAGTCAAGAAAAATTGTCAACATATTTGTTGTTTTCTAACTATTCCTTGATAAACATTTATCCGGGTTTTTATCATCTTAAAAACGATCCTGATGTAGTGGCCTTTCATCTAGGTCAAATAGCTGTGATGCTGTACCATGATTATGGCCAGTCTGGTTATAAAGGTGACAACAACTCGTTTCTTGCTGACAAAAAAATGATAGAGAAATGGAAGTTCACAAAAAAGAAAACCGGTAGGAAAGTTTTACATTGGCGCATTGTTGACATTGTACCACCAAATAAAGTCCATTCCCTATACTTGCTTCCCCAGTACATTCTTATAACTATGGGCTATTTGTTGCTGAGCGTGAATGGTTTACGGTTTGTATTTTCAGAAGCAACAGATAATTTTAAAGTATCATTTTTGAGTGTTTGGTATGTAAGTGCTGGAATTGGGACATCTTTGCAATTCTTAATGGAAAAAGAATTGTTTAGAATCAGCAGTTTGATACTTTTGGCTGAAACTGGTTTGATGTTGGTTAATATGCTTATTTTTATGCTAGTAGCGGCAAACTATAGATACGAGGCAACGAAAAGGTATGAATATGAATACGAAATGTAGTTTTGCATTTCTGGCTATTCATATCAGATCCAAGCAGATGATTTAGAAGACAGTACGATGTGGGTATTTTGAAACCAAAAATTCCTAATTATGAATAATTAATATGGACAATTGCGTTTTCTATGTGATATCGTAAAACTAATTTATACACTGATCATGAAAAACAAAAACTTTTTTTTTGCTACTAATCTTGTATTTTGTTGGGTAGTTTCATCTTACTTTGGATTAATTGGATAATTTTTCAATACTAGTGCTTCAAGGGACCACATTATACAAAATCTCATATAAAAAGATTTCCCACATCGCATAAATTTTGTTTATTTATAGAAATTTATTTACTATTGCTTAAGTATTGCTTCAAAACAATCCATTTTGAAATATATAATTTGAAAATGTTTTATTTTGTTATTTTAAACTTATAGCTTTCACAGTTGTCGAAATATGAAAAAAATTTACAAATATGTACAGGGTGAACCATTAAGAATTAACGCCGGGATTATCTCAGAAACTAGGCGTCGTACAGGTTCAGTAAATAATTTCTTTAAAGAAAAGAGTTCATAAAAAAAGATTGGAAAATAGTTTTGAGCTTCTAAAATTACCGTTAGGGGGCGTAACAACCATGACCAAGTGGAAAATCAGGATTTTTCGCCAATGTGGTGTGTTCAAAATATGATCAGTGTAATGTCTCTGTAGTTTCTGAGATAATCCTGGCGTCCATTCTTAATTCACTCTGTACATTATGAATAATTATAATTATTTTAAAATCGAAAATCTGAATTTTCTTAAAATCAAGGGATATAGTCATAATTCAGCATAGTAGTCTGCACTCTAACGTATTACCGTCATCTCCGGGTCAGATATATTATTTAATAAGTAATTATTAGATTTAAAAATTTCAAAGTTATGAAAATATCACTATTGACAAACAGACTGAAAATATTATTCCTTTTTTGGATACCTACCTGGAAAAAAATTATCAAATAATTGTTTTAGAATGGTATAAAAAACTACTCACAGTGATGAATATTTACAATATTTTTCTTAAAATGAGTACAAATTTAAATTGAATGAAGTTTTGTGTTAAAAAATAATAAAAAAATAATATATTATAACTGTCATTAACCTCTAACTCGAAGGAGGATAGAAGAGAGCTGATGAGAGGGGTGGGGAACTCCAAAAGGAGTTCACCTATATTAGTTCGGTCTTGCATGAAATAATTATTTTTAGCAATTTTTACAAAGTAATTTTTACAAAACAGAAATCAGAATTGACTTCGGGCTGTTTTTCCGTGGTCAATGGAGATTTGTCCCGAACGTAACGGCGGATGAAGTCTACCTCAGTTGTGGACGAAATGTTTGGAGCAAATCTCCATGCACCACAGCAAAACAGTCCAGAATGATTTAATCATTGGATTTTAGCCGATTTTTCGCGGCTAGTTCCCGTTTCACCCCTTTCGGGGCTTGTTCTTGGCCACGTAGAGGGGTTAGCGGGCGTCGCGAACCGACCTCGACGTCAGCATCGTGTTCAGCGACCTCGAAAACGGGGGGTGACAGAAGTTTGGCGGCCAAGAGAAAGAAGTTCCATGACTTACCCTTCATTGGGGTGGTTTTTGGTCGTTTTAGGGGGTGCGGTCAACTCGAGAAGAGTTTAAACCACCACCATCGTATTCAGCATCCTCAAAACCGGGGGGGGGGGGGGGGGGGCTAGTCTCGTTAGGCTCTGAAATCCGAGCACATTCGTCCGACTCACAGAATTATTATGCTTCCACCGGATGACGATAGTTATTTATGAAAAACAGCCCACTTACGCCTGGCTGCCGGAGTGTGTGGCAGGATTAGGTAAGGCAGCATTTAATTTTCTGTCTACCAATAAAAGATTGTTCTTGCAATTATTTATCAAATGAACAATTTGAAAAATCAATCTTTCGGCAAGATTTTCGTTGACAACCTTTGCGTTTCCTCTTAATTAGAGTATTAACGATCATTCATATTTTCTCGTTCGTCCAACTTAATAACGGCACATTTTCTGCAGCCATCTCTTGGATTAATAGTTGTTGTCGATCTGTGTCGACGTTCTTTACACTAATTTCGTGAAAGCTTTTGATCTGGATTGCTGCATTTGTTAAAGTCTTATTTAATTGAGCGTAGACAGTTTGGTAGTTACAACGGTTACTCGTCCTTCAAATAGCTGGCGACCTCGGACGTTCCTCGATGATCAAATCTCAGTTCTCTAAAGGTACGTACACAAAATATGTGCTGAGCCTAGCGAGAGCCGAGCGCATCGAGAGCGCTTCGAGAACCGCTCGTTGAAAACTATTTTCACAGCGAACCTCTAACGAGACATGGGAAAGCGATGAACCAAACGTGAATCAAGAGAAGTCATGAATGTAAAAAAAAATATTAAACATCTTGTGGGACCACCTCTACGGTAGCTGTCTTTGGCTGCTTCCGCTGGCGGGAGTACGGTGGTCTGTCGGTGAGTTTCAACGGGGAACCACCGACCGTCTGCAAGCAGCCATGGAGGGGAGACATCGAACGAGGTCGAACGGTGTCCAAATTGAGCGAGGGCAGTGAGGGAATGGAAAAGTTCCGGACTGTTACTGAATATAATATATTCAGAATATTATTCTGATATGTATAGTTGTAGAAATACGGTGTTTCCTTGTGCCTACAAACTAGTCTACAACAGTTGTCAGAAGTGATCCGAAGCTAAGACTAACTGTCTAATTTTGAGGTAATTAAGGTGTGAACACTCTTGAAAATCATGTTTCCCGCAAGGTCATCCAACAGACGTGAGATCGGCACCTTGGTTACAGACCTGCTACAGGACGGATACGTTGACTGATACGTTCCGTTCCTCTACTCCTCGACCTCTGCTCCTGTCCCCAAGAGCTCGCTGACGCCTCCCCTTACTTTGGAGCGGCAAGTACAACAATTGAGAGAGGAACTTAATTCATTAAAACCACCACACGCAAGTACAAATACATTTTCTTGGCAAAACATGTCTTTGACCCTAGCCTGGGAACAATTCAGCTGAAAAATGACTTCGTTTAGTTGAAGAAAAAGTGTATTTTTCTCATTGGGATGACGTTACGTACGATCACCCGCTTTGTGATCTCAAAACCGACCGGACGCGCTCTTCAGTGGTACTTAAGTAGCCATCATTCTTTCACAAACTGGAACAGTTTAAAAGTAGGTCTGCGAAACACATTCGATATTGACATAAATGCCATCGGGAAGCTGTTTCAATGCCGCTACTTTCCCTTCCTCGTCCCAGCGATCTTTTGTCCAATATTATTTGCAAAAACTAAACAAGTTGCAAAAATTAAATTGGGATATCCCCAACAAAGATATGATAAATATTATAATTCATGGTATTGAACACTAACAAATTAGGCAAATGGCGTTATTAAATAATTTTCTGTCGCTGGACGAGTTACTCACGTACTTCCGTAGTGTCGATCAAAATCGAGATTAACCTGTACCGAAAACATCCCTCTCTCATACAGAAACACAACTGAATCAAATAGCGGTACCTGGTCATAATGTGTCCCGCTGATATCCTTTTAGGGAATAGTTTTATTTTACAACCCCACATTACATTTTGAAAAATGCCCCCCCCCCCCATCACTAACAACCAAGTAAATTGCCCTTTTCAGAAACCAGCTGTTTTAAAGTTATAAATGCATATTGTGATTGTATAGCTACCACTTTAAGAGAAATGGGCAAAACATCCGCTGACCACCATGGAAATAAACGTGGTATCGTCGGTTCCAGTTGTTTATAATTCATATCGGCCCACCCAAAGTCTTAAAGCGCAAGAAATAAACTCTTACAGCATAAAATAATTCGTGCTTCTCAATCCTCGTATGCTATATAGTCCTAATAATTATTATTCTCGTTCCCCAGAAAAGTGGAGACTTCCGGTTATGTGTTGATTATAGAAACCTAAATAGTATTACTGTTAAATATAAGTTCCCACTTTCTCGTATCGAAGACCATGCAACTTGATAAACTCTTAAATTATAACAGATTGATTACCTTACACTTATACTCAGGTTATTTTCAAATACCCATAGCCTCAGATTCAATAGCAAAGACAGCATTTATTACTCCGGATGGCAAATACGAGTTTTTACGTATGAGTTTCGGTCTCTGTAATGATGTTGCTGTTTTTCAGCAGATGCTGTCGAAAATTCTATCTGAATTACGAGACCCAACGTCATGCCTTATTTGGACGATATCTTGATTCCATCGTCGTCTCTTCGGGAGGGTCTCCTTAAACTGGAAAGAGTTTCGCAATTGTTAGGGAAATACAATTTGACCTTGCAAACAACTAAGTGTATCTTCTTTTGTGTATATAAGCTCACATATATCTTGGTCATGCCATTTCCAAAGATTGAATCCAACCTGATGCAAATAAACTTTCCGGGATCCTTAATCTACTTCAGCCCACGACAAAAAAACACTTCGTCAATTCTTGGAATTTTCGGGTTACTTTCAAAAATTTATTAACAACCATGCAAAAATTCTGCAAGATCTGTCTCCTACTAATCTTGAGCGTGAAAACCTCACCGATCTACGTCACAACAAAAATCTCTTAAATTTATCGTCTGCACAAACTCGCTCCCAACGCCTATTTGGTCGTAAGCGAAAAATAAAAACCTACTCGGAAAACAATTTAGTTACGGTCCTCCTGACAGCTAAAATTGCGACGAGTCATTCCACAAAACTACAACCCAAGTTCAAGGGCCCGTTTCGGGTGAAGAAAGTTCTTCCAAATGATCACTATTTGGTACAAGATTTTCGTGGTTCTCGAACCTCTGAAACAGTTATTGCCGCAGATAACCTGAACCATGGATTATTTTAAATGATCCTGAAAGCCAACCCTTGTAATGTAAGTACCTGTATTCCTTGTAACCTGTCTGCTCTGTCAGAAGAACACTGTTATAACGTTAGAAGTCTGAAATCTGATCTGAATCTGTCTTCGATCCTGTCTGCCTTCTATGTCTTCTAGCTTGTCTGCTCTGTCAGAAGATCACTGTTGCCACGTTAGAAGTCTGAAATCTGATCTGAATCTGTCTTCTTGATCACTGTTGTGATCCTGTATTACTTCTAACCTGTCTGGTCTGTCAGAAGATCACTGTTGTGATGTAAGAAGTCTAAAATCTGATCTGTATCTGTCTTCTCTGTCGACGATCATTCTTGTGATCCTGTTTTACGAAGTCGAACGGTGTCCAACGCGAGCGAGGGCAGTGAAGGAATGGAAAAGTTCCGGATTGTAACTCAATATATTCTTATATGTTCTAATAATAATAAATTACGGAGTGTTTGAGTTGAATAAAATAGTTGTAGAAATACGGTGGTTCCCTGTGCCTACAAACTAGTCTACAACAATCTATGTTATACTTAATGGAATTATATCTAATGGAATAATTTTTTACTTGAAATCATATGTATTCGGGGAATGAAAACTACAGAATAACGATGAAGAGTGATGATCTATTATCGGATGACTACTTTATGCAAAAAAAGAGAAAACAATAAACATACTGGCCAGTATATTAATAATAAGCAACACACTTCCCAAATGCTCGCGAGAATTAAAAGAAAAACGAGCTTCGCAAAGTTCCGTCCCAAGCTGAAGCGAAGATTTCTTTTATGTTCGTCTCTCGCTTGACTCGACGGGGTCGGCTCTTGTTATATACCTTAAATAAACTTGGCGATTGTTCGATGTTTTAAAATAATTAAGATAAGAGGGCATTAATGTTCTCAGGATGGCAACCAGAAATTCACAGGCACAATCTCGACTTTAAAGTTTCCCTCTACCCACATCCACATTCACTTAAAGAAAAATCCAGATCAATATTTTTTCAAGAAGTTTTCCTATTTTGACTAGACTAACTTACATATGGTCAAACTCATGACTCAACTAAGTTGTTGTGTATAAAATAGTTAACGTTTTTAAACAGTGTCGTTTAATATTGTACAGAATTAAGTAGTATTTAAATTAACTCAGTAGATCTGTATTATAATAATTTAAGTCACTGTCGTTAGGAAAGTCATAAAATCGTTGCTAAAATAAATCTAGCAGGTGTTCAAAGAAATACTGGCATACATTAAATGAAAGAAAATAATCACAAGTAAATATGAGTTATGGTAAATTTTCAAACGAAAATAAACCATCCTATAAATAAAACTATAGGAATCTCTTGTAGGTATTGTATATTTTTGGCATTACTGATATACCTAAATTAAAATTAGGAATCCTTTCCTGCCGGATACAGCCACTGTCTTTTAAAGAATAAATTTCAAGTTATTTGAACTGAAAAATATAATATAATGAGCTGTTTCACTTTAAAAGTTATCTTATATTAAAAGTTATATTAATCTTATGAACGTCAGTAAGTTTTATTTTTTGTATATTATTGTTGATAATAATAATTATTGTGCGGATGTAATAAATTATTATGGATTCATAATAACATGAAGTAAAATAATTTCATAGAGTATGATTTATTCTTGGGACTTGTAATGGTTAATATAAAAGATTATTCGAAAATCTGTAACTCAAAGTAGTTAAAATTCATTAAATTAGCTTTTATATGACGCAGAAGCAAAAGCTATGAGGCGACAGTTGAGAGGAGCATTCGAGTTAACGCAAGATATAGTCAGAACGTAACCTATTTGCTTTCGCGTGTTTTATTTTGTAATGAAGTCGTGAATTTTAGCTTTCAGTTTCCATTTAAGTATCATCACCTAGCAAAAGTTATTTGCAAAAAACATTAGCATAACAATTTTCCTGTGTGTCCGGGACTTTACAGTCGAAAGTAGATACTTGAATTATTATAAACAAATTTGCTCTTAGCTTCTACGACGCATGCTGCCTCAGAACACTTTCTTGTGTCGTTCGTGACGGTCGTGCTTCAAGCCAGTGCGTAATACCGACGTAAATACAAAAGTACAGGCTGCGTTAACCATCGAACGGACCAGACTAGAATGCCTCAAACGGAAACTGGGCCACCCGGAAAAACACCTCATATCAGCTGACGACCGTTTTACATCGGATCCTGGCCTTTCAGGTACGTACTTGCAGTCAGCCTGTCTGCAAATTTTAAGAAGACTTTTCCTTAATGGCATAAGTTTTGCCAACCGTTTCTGTGCACACCTTCTAACATTTTTTTTACTTCAACTATTTCTTCCTGGCCTAAGTTTAGCCAGATGTCTCGGTGCCATTCCTTGCACGTAATCTATTCCTTCCTGGCATGTCATAAATTTTAGCCAGTCATCTCTGCGCACAGTGGTACAAGTTTAAACAATTTTTTTCACTTCAACCAATTCTTCGTGCCATAAGTTTTAGCCAGATGTCTCAGTTCCATTCCTCACAAGTAAACTATACCTTCCTGGTACGGCATAAGTTTTGGTCAGTCGTCTCTGTGCAAAGTGGTACAAGTTTTAACAATTTTTTGCACTTCAACCACTTCTTCTTGGCATAAGTTTTAGCCAGATATCTCAGTGCCATTCGTTGCACGTAACCTATTCCTTCCTGGCATGACATAAGTTTTAGCCAGTCATCTCTATGCAAGTGGTACAAGTTTTAACAATTTTTTTTTGCACTTTAGCCACTTCTTCCTGGCATAAACTTCAGCCAGATGTCTCGGTCCCATTCCTTGCACGTTACTTATTCCTTCCTGGCAAGGCATAAGTTTTAGCCAGCCGCCTCTGTGCAAGTAGTACAAGTTTTAACCTTTTTTTTTTGTACTAAACTCATTCCTTCCTGGCATATTCCTCCGTCTTTTGCATGTGAACGGTTTAACACTTCCTTGTACGCAAACATTCTTGACATAAGTTTAGCAAGCCATCTCGGTGCAGTGGACTAGTGTTAAGCATACTTTGCACTTGAACCATTCTCTTCTTTCCTGCCCTCAAGTCTGAAATTCGTTAAAGTTCGCCCCTTGGATACCCCATTCCGGCGAATTGTTATTTGATTAACCTAGAAATGTTGCACCTAATGCCTGATTAGAACTTCCGGAAGGACAAATTTATGCAGAAATTTCAAGTGTTACCATCAGTGCCACGGCTCACTTGGCGGACCAATTTCTTCAGCACGGTCCTTCCTTCCGGTAAAATCCCCGATGAGTTTCTTTGCGAGAAAGACTTGGCCGAGAAAACCAAAAATTTTCAAGCCGAAGTGGGCAGAGAAGTCTCAAAATCTTCCCCTGCTAAGAAAGTTTTCACGAAGATTCACCTCCACCGACCTTCAAATTATCAGTAACCAAAGGTGTAAATAATAATTAAATGTCAGCGCTCCCCGCCAGTGAGCGCCACATAAGAATGGAGGGGGCGAGAAGACCTTCGAGACGACCCTCGAACGCCGCCAAGACCTGCACCATTTCCGAGGAGATCGGCTGACACGCCAATCCGGAAACTCGTTTATCTGTCGTCGCAACTACCGAATCGGCCGTCGTACCGCACTTAGCGGTACGTAATCCATGTAGCAGAATTTGATCGGCAAGCTATCACCAACAATACTTGAATCCTTGACTGATTCAAGAGGTACAAAAATCAACTTCTAAACCCGTTGAAAAACAAGTCTTCGAATCCAATTCAATGCAAAGTTCACCTCACGTAAAAAAATGCATCAGGGAGCTGTTAAGCAAAGGTGTAATAACTAAATGTCAACACACTCAAAGGGAATTTTTTACGTCTGAAACATAACGGAGACTACAGATTTCTTTTGAATCTTAAGTCATTGAACTATGTAGTTTCAAAAAATTACCCTTCGTAAATTATAATTTACGACTTGCAAACCGAGTTAAAAAAAAAACAATTTTATTCGCAAACTGTAATTTATTAGGTTTACAATATCGGAAGTTACAAACGTCGAGCAGCGTTACGACCGCTAAGACATTAAAACAATAACTTAACATATCTAATTTTAGATGATCTATATACAGGGTTAGAACTATTTCAAGGGCCACTACAGGGATATCCTAAACCATTGAAGATACGAGGTCGGTTAAATTGGAGAAAAGTTGCGCTATTTTGTGGCCATCTCGAATCCGTCAAACATTCAAGATTTCTGACAGTCAAGACTTCTGTGACCGTTCCTGAAATATCGTGAAAAAACTGAAAAATCGAGAAATCTTATTTTTGCCATATCTTTCTTACAATTGGAAATTAATAAATAATTTTTCGTAGTGCCACAAAATAGCGCAACTTTTCTCTAATTTAACCGACCTCTCGTATCTTCAATGGTTTTGGATATCCCTGTAGTGGCCCTTTAAATAGTTCTAACCCTGTATACTGACCTAACTACTACAGAAAGTACAAAATACTATTTGCATGATATCGATTAGGTCAGAATTACTTTATTACAGGATATACCGGGTGTCCCATTAGTGCGGGATTCTTCTCTGGCAGCTTCACTTTTGAAGCTATAAAAAAAGATGAGGGAGAAAAATTGTATGGTTTGAAGAGACCTTCAACCTAAAATAATTTTCAGCTACACAGGACGCCTTACAACTTTGTTATTTTAAATAGGACACCCTATATATTTTTACATTTTCAGATTATCTGAAAAAAATCAGTAAGAATGGTTTTCACAGTTTCAGTATAATGTGAATAGTTTTTGAGTTATAAACAAGTGAAAATTGCCATTTTCCATTTTCAAAACAGTTTACAATGAAAACGGCTCAAGACAGCAGAAAAAGGTACATGTCTCTATCTTAACTTTTTACAAGGTATCCTATGATGTGGATGAAATTGTTATACAGGGTGATGAAAAATCTGAAAATTTTTCCCTAGCTACTTTGTAATTCCAAGTGGTACTTGACGGTGCCATCTGCAATTATAATGAAATGAACGAGATCAGACTAATTAGATTACCCATCGAGTTAAGTCAATATCAAATCAATTAATAAAAGAACATACTTAACTGATTTGAGAAGCGTCCATAATCTGCTAAGCTCGATTGACATTAAAGTGTGCTAAACAGGACAAACATATCCCAGGTCATAGGGTCAGTCAGTCTCTGAAGTAAATGCAGGTATGAGCACTGTAAGCATGCTCTAGGTGTAGGTACCTTTTAGTAATGAAATGCCTCTATACAAGTAGTGAAAAATAATTTTAAGTATTTGTAAATTGGTGGTCAGAACGTTGATTCTACTTCGAATATTACTATAAGGTTTTGCGACTTGAATGTTTAATTTCAAGTCTCAAAAATGTAGTCGCAACTTCAAAAACTACTTAAAAGTTTGCAAAATTTTTAAGTAAATATTTGGCAACCTGTCTAAGTTATTATAATTATCATAATATTACTTCAAGGTTCCAACGGCTTTTGAAGGTAATTTTATTAGTGACGATAACGATAACGGCTCTATAGTATCGACACATTGTACCGGGTGGGCATTTAAGAATGGAAAGCGCCCATATCTTGGGAAATATTGATCCTACAGTTTCAACAAAAAAAAATTCCTGACATAAGTGACTATGCGAGATGCAATGACAATGTTTTCAAGATAGTCGCACTTCCGGAAATACCGGAAGTTGACACATGCTTCGTTATTTTAACGGAGACACCCTTTATAATATTGTATTTTTAAATTGCCTGGTAAAATCGAATACAGGCGGTTTTCACAATTGGAATTTGGGTTGAGTAGTTTATGAGTTATAAACAAGTGAAAATCGCAATTTTCCATTTTCAAAGCATCTCACATTGAAAACGGCTCAAGATATTTAAACGGCTTACATGTCCCTATCTTAACTTTTTACAAGGTATCCTACCATGTGGTTTAAATATTTATACAGGGTGATGAAAATTAACAGATTTTTTATCAACAAGTAGAAAAATCTAAACTGCATAATAGAATACCTAGTAAAAAGTTAATATAGGGGCATGTAAGCCGTTTTTAAATATCTTGAGCTGTTTTCAATGTGAGATGCTTAGAAAATTGAAAATTACGATTTTCACTTGTTTATAACACATAAACTACTCAACTCAAATTCCAATTGTGAAAACCGCCTGTATTCGATTTTGCCAGGCAATTTAAAAATCTAATAATATAAAGGGTGCCCCGTTAAAATAACGAAGTAGGTGTCAACTTCCGGTATTTCCGGAAGTGCGACCATCTTGAAAATATTTTCATTGCATTTCGCATAGTCACTTATGTCTGGAAAATTTTAATTTTTAAACTGTAGGATCAATATTTCCCAAGATATGGCCGCTGTCCATTCTTAACCCGGGAGTGGTCGCTAGGTGAGCATTTAGTTCACCATTGTCTTTAAACTGTAATTATTCTGTTACTTGAACTCGTACAATCTTGTCCATTTTTCTAGCTTACTTAACCAATGCCGGGTTAAACCCGGAATTGGTCGCTAGGTGAATTGTAACACCAGTGGTAGCTAGCGAGCGTTTCGCTCGCATGTAAAATCAACAAGCAAATGTGCAATAAAAAGCACTTTGAATTCCAATACAGGGTGTTTGGTGATCGTAAATCTAAAATTAAATTTACAAGAGCGCATTAGAAGCATAAAAAAGAATTTCCAGATCAGGCGTTGTTTTTTTTTTGGCTGAGTATTTCCTAAAGAAAGCCTACCTGGAAAATTTTGTTATTTTTCAGTAAAACAAAAAATAAAAATTTAAATTTAATTAAATTTTTGATGAAATTTTAATTTGGCTGTCTAAGTACTGAAAAAAATAAAATATTTATAGATGATTTAGTTTTACATTTTTGGAAATATTTCCTGAATGAAGCCCGATCAGGACAAAGTTATTCTTTTTTATGCTCATGATGTGGTTTTGTATAATATGAAATTTTATTTTGGCTTTTCGATCACCGAACACCCTGTATTAGCAATATTTGTTGAAGGTATTTTAAAATATGGGGGAATAATGTTAACTTGCCAATATTAATTTTTTTGGTATACAGTGTGTCTGCTTAAGTTGGAACCATATGGAAAACTTTTTTATTGTTGATTTTATGAAAAAATGTATTCTTGATAAAAAGTTGTGCATGGTCCAAAACTTAAAATGCAACCATCAGATATCGTTTTTTTTAAGCCGTATACGAGGTTTGTCAAAAAATATCAATTTAACGCAAGAATAAAATACCTTTATTTTTGACAATTTCAAAAATTGTTACTTAAAAAAGTTGATCAGCACTGCAATTGACATTCAAATATGCAATTCATCAAATATGTATTTTATCAAAGAGATAGCGTTTATCAGTAGCGGTTTAGCTTTTATGCTGTTTTTTATTGGTTACGCAACTGCATGTTATTGCATATTTTAAAGTCATTTGCAGTGTTAATCAACTTTTTTAAGTAACAATTTTTGAAATTTTCTAAATTAAAAGTACTTTACTCTTGAGTTAAATTGATATTTTTTGACAAACCTCGTATACGGCTTTAAAAAATCGATATCTGATGGTTGCGTTTTAAGTTTTGGACCATGCATAAGTTTTTATCAAGAATACATTTTTTCATAAAACCAACAATAAAAAAAGGTTTCCATATGGTTCTAACTTAAGCAGACACACTGTATAACTATAGGATTTTTTTACATTACAACAAATAACTTCAGATAAATAAATTATAACCCTTGCATATGGCTAGCAGACCTAAACATAAGAGCAGTTGAGTGACATAGGTGGTCGCTAATGAGCGTTTAGCTCGCGCAGCTGCAACTGCGGTGAATGAAGTGTCCATCAAAAATAAATTTACCCTATTTTTATTACAAAATCCTTCCCATGTTTCTTCTTAAAGCCATAAACTAAGCTAGAAAAATTGACAAGATTGTACGAGTTCAAGTAACAGAATAATTACTGTTTAAAGACAATGGTGAGCTAAATGCTGACCTAGCGACCACTCCCGGGTTAAATGCCCACCCGGACAAATGAGTACAGTGGCACCTAAAAAGTCTAAATTAAGGTAATAATAACTTCCGTGTCATAAGGTAGAGATAGGTAATTCTTTCTATCGACCGCTAATATGTAGAGTTTTAATCAATCTCAAGGGTGAATCCACGCTTTATATTTCAGAACAACTCGTAATTGCATCAATTAACACGGCATAATTAACGAAGATAAGTTGGTAATGTATTATACGGATAGCATAAAAATTTATTTGAAAATAGCAAATTTAATTGAAATAATACGAAGTTAGGCACAGGGTGATTCTTAACCTATTCACATAAATTAAGAAACAATAGCTTAGGTCAAATAATGATAGTTAATAAAAAAAAATTGCAATAAAACTTTTTTAGTTACGTATATAAAGGATGTTTCATAACGAGAGTCAGTTAGTATATCTCACGAAATACTTATGGGATTTTTGTGAAATTTTGTAGTTGGCGGTTTCAATATTATCTAAGTCCAATTAAAATGTCTTGAACACTGGAGCACTTTCAGTTATACCGGAAGTCACAATCACCTTCGTTATTTTAAACAGGACACCCAGTAAATTAACACATTTTTAAGTTGTTGGGTTGCCAGACAATTTAAAAATGTATCAACGTAAAGCGTATCCTGTTTAAAATAGCGAAGTTGATAGTAAATTCCGGTATAACCGTAAGCCCTAGTTTTAAAAATATATTCTTTGGACGCGGATAATATTTAATTATCACAAAAATCGCAGAAGCATTTCGTGAGATATGGCCGAGATACGGCTAATAACTGACTCTCGTTATGAAACACCCTGTATCTCCGTAACTTAAAAACCTTTATTACAATTATTTTCATTCATTATCAATATTTCCTGAAGCTATGATTTCCCAAGTTTGTGAGTATACGTTAAGGGTCACCCTCTACAATTTAAACCCTGGGCAATTTATTAATCCTTGGTATGAATATACATTCTAATTATTATTACCCCTTGATGATTAGTCTGTTGGCCGTTCATTCACCAATGGCCACCAGATGCTTCCACCGTTTTAATCTTCGCAAACAATTCTCGAAGAGAACCACTTAATTCAAATATATACATTACTGCTAAACGATTTCAATTTCGCAATATCAAATTTGAATCGAGGCAGTCCTCACAAATGTGTCCTAAGATTATATTCATATTCGAATTTACATAAAATGTACTTATGTGTACAGGGTGACTCACATATGTGTCGCTTATTATGATTTGTGAACTGTATGAACACTTACGCATCGTATGTACTAAATATGATAAAATAAAAGAAAGCACTTTTCTAATTCGTATACTTAATGTGAAATATAAAATGAGTTGGAGACCGGAGCAAGATGCTGTCTACATCAACAACTGTGGAGTAGTGTTCGTCAGTAGATATACTATGACAGTTCTAGCGTGTCATAGAGAAAAGTTTCTACTGCGTATGCGCGAACATTGATAAATTTGTGATGGGGAGCCTACACTGAAATCGTACACTGAGCATATGTTAATGGATACGTTCACCTGACGTTAACTGTTGAAGAGCAGCGCAAAACGGTTGAGTGTTAGTTGTTGCAACATGTTGGAAATAGTCTGAACGCATTGTTGAGATCGAGAGACATGTGACATGTTTCTGGATAGATTCAAGTTCATAGAAATAAGTATTATCATTTCTTTGTTGCTGATTGTATCAGGAGCATTCTTACTTGCAACTTTTACTTCCCACTTTGCGCATATCTCCGCAACATACTGTAACGACGAGGCCCCGGGCCCCATGGTCTTTCACGAAAAGCCACCGTGTGATCGTCTAGTTTCCCTAATTTCTCCTAATAGGACCGCTGTGTTTTCCTACGTTGTGTTTACCGTAATTACCGTAGTCGCCCCTGCTCTTTGATTGAGGTATGCCAGGATTACTATGGCCGAAAAGGATGCGCAAAGAACCTACTGGGATTTTTCTTTTGTCGGAAAAGCGGGGAATTTAACTGAGACTTGTTGTTAACTGTGGACTTCCTGTCAGGGAGTTTAAAAGCGAGTGATGAGCGAGAGAATTCGTTTGCAAGGGCGTAAAATGCGAATGGCGAGATGGGCTGTGATTTTGCATAGAGAGTACAAAAAAAAATGTAAAGCGAAGAGGGATCCCTATTAGCATAGAGAGCATAAAAAAGTGGAAAATGAAAATAGATATATTTCATATATCTTTCACACTTCTATCTATTTCAAAAACCACTCTTTTGCACACCTGTGCTTACTTTTTGTTTTTGTTTCGTTTACAGACTACCCGGTATATGCGGGAATGTCTTATTATTTCGTTTCGCTTTTATTTCGGTTACAGACTATCCGGTATATTGCGGGAATGTCCTATTATTTCGTTTTGCTTTTATTTCGGTTACAGACTATCCGGTATATGCGGAAATGTCCGTGTATTACCTATTCGAGTACAGGGTTGCCACTTCTCCTGAATTTTGATTGCGTATCTTTTATAAAATCGTTCCTTCCGATTCTCTTTTATTTAATGATTTTATTTTCACAGTTGATTTACCTAGGAGAGTGAATTATTTCACCTCTGTTTATTTAATTCATAACCTGGGTGACACTGTATTTAGTTATCACTTTGTATACCTTGTTGTTATTTGTCTTGTTCTACCTTTTATTGCACCCGTCGATGCTGCCTCGTCAGGCGACCTTTATGTCATATATGTTACCTAGCCCTTAGGCATTGGTCACTGTTATACCTGGTGATTTACCTTACTCGTCATTTGAGTACTTATCGGATTTAAACCTTAATCAACTGTATTATTGTAGATTTTTCTACACACCTTAATTTATTTCCCGGAGCATGTTGGCTCCGTTCGAAAATCTTTGTTCCTCAACGTGATTATTAGCTGATCATACTACAGACCACGACTCTTTAACCATTAATCTAGTTAATGATTGAAAATGCTGGACTTTTATCCCTCATTCGTGTTTAGGCATGTTTACGGACAATTTACTTATTTGGTTGTACGGTACCAGCCACCGGTCCGCCAGTAACACGAGTACGTCGACCTATCAACCCAAAGAGCGTAGATAGTATGATGAGAACATAATAATAACGTTTGTCACATAAGATTCAGGTATGTATAAAATCTGATTAGAAGAGATTCGGAAAAACGACCTTATAATGACACTTTGGTTTCTGGATTTTCTTCTTTGGCTTTCCCATACTCGGGATTAATTTTGATTTGCTTTGGATTTTTATTTGTAAATTGCAATTCCTGATCCTAACTTTATTTTGGTTATTGGATTTCCTGATATGTGAGGGCGGTTATTACACCTGACAACCTTGCTTTGGTTTCTGTTATGCTGTCCTACTCTGAGGGTGCTTTTGCCCTGTTGCACTCTACGATTTCCACTTTCCGGTACAACGGAGGTCTTCACCTGGACATCGAGGTGAATGCCTCCCCCGGGTTGGTAATCGACTACCTATTATTTTGACTCCTAATTGGGTCTTGTAATGGAATTAGTATTTTCTAATAATATTTGCGAAGTAGCGGATGCTACATCTGACAACGCTGCCTTGTTCTATCTAGACCTGTGCTAACCGGGGGTGCTCTGCTATGTGATCTTTATTTATGATGTCATATAATGGCAAGAAACTCCTTTCACTTTCGTTTTCTAGCATCGTATTTAAAGGGACAGCTGGTGCCTGCCTACAATAAACTCGAACTCTTGGAGAAATCGGATGATCGTTTTATTTATTTCGTTGTCAATTACCTAACTTGAATTATTTATAATAATGTGCCGTTTTGTTTTCACAGGTCATTTATTTCCGACCTGGGTTTCCTTCTAGCCCTATTTCGATTTCCTATACAGCGAATTTGTTGGTGAGGAATTGCTTCCGGCCGCGGACTCGTATTTGGGTAGGTACCTACTAGGTATTTACTGCTGATGCCGCCTAATTACTAGTTGATTATTGTGTCTGATTTAAAACGGGACCTGCGCTCATGGATTGGGCGAATCTGTTTAATTATTTATCGATGTGGATTTTGTTTTGAAGGGAAATCTTCCCTAACTAATTTCTCAATGGATTTTCCCTAATTTGTGAAGGAAATTCCTTAGGAATATGCGCTTTGCCATCTACTAGTGAATTGGTTCGAGGAGAATTTGCCAACTGCGAATATTGAGTTGTTTCAAGAAGCGATGCAAATTTATTGGATTTCCCCGGATAGGTAAAGGAAAATACGATCTTAAATCTTAAATCTTAAAAATACGATACGAAAATCACGATATTAATCAAAAACAGAAACAGTCGAACGTTGTCGACGGTCTCCCGTGATATCACTCTGATTTTGTGACTTTTACTATTTCGATATTGCCGTGTGAGGTATCTTTGAATTGCCTACTATTTCAGCTAAGTGTTTACGGTGTTGGCTTGTCCAAGTTACCTTTGGTTTTCGACAAAATTACGTGAATTTACATCTGTGGGCACTTACTGTCAGAGCAATTATTCAGTCCATATCAGTGGTTTTTTTTGTGGAAGATAACGCCGACCGTGTCTGCAGTTGCCGTGTCTACACTGTGATCGATTGCAACATTAAATTGAGTGTATACCTACCATGAGTTCTTGTCTACATTGCAACAACTCCTCTAAATCTTGCACGATTCAATGTGACGGATGTCAGGGTCCGCTGCACTCAGCTTGTGTTGGTCTGGCTGAGTCTGAAATAAAAATGACCCGAGCCAAGTCAAGATGCTTCAAGGTGGTATGTAATTCTTGTTCTAATAATATGGGCTCTTTTAAGAACATGAACGCCGTTATTTCGAACATTAAAGAGGAATTTAATTCTGCTCTCGTCCGAATTCAGCGCGATTTCGACTCTCAACTGAAAGATCTAAGAGCGCTTCTTGCACAGCAAAAACAAATGAATGAAGGTGCCGATTCCTTATTTGAAGAGGTGGTTCACGAGGTTATGGAACGTCAGAGACGCAGCAAAAATTTAATAATTTTCAACCTACCTGAGCAAGCTGATGGCGCTCCAAAGCAGCTTCGTGAGGATGGCGAGTGGCGTAATATTGCAGATGTTCTCAACGCATTGGATCCCTGTGTCGACATCACCGTGCGGCCCAGTTTTCGTAGGCTGGGCCGGTTTGTTGCTGGTGGCGGCGCCCGCCCCCGACCAATTAGGGTATCCCTTGGCAGCGAGGGTGACGTTGCTACTCTTGTTCGTGGGTCAAAGAGGCTTAAGGAGCATGGTCGGTTCAACAACGTCTCGGTTTCATTTGATCGAACACCGAGGCAACAGCAGGCCTACAAGAGGGCCAAGGACGAACTGAGGGTGAGACAAGAGGGCGGAGAGAAGAACTTGAAGCTTCGCTACAAAAATGGTGTTCCCGAGATCACAACTTTAAACTAAGTGGTTCACCCAGTTACAGGTCAGACCGTCTTAACTTATTTTATCAGAATGTCAGAGGCTTGAACACCAAAACTAGCGAATTCTTTCAAAATGTTTTATTGTGTGATTACGATATCATATGTTTGTCTGAGACGTGGCTTCGGAGCGATGTATCTAATAGTGAATTATTTACTAGTAGCTTTAATGTATTTCGCAGTGACCGTAATTTTCAGGCTTTGGGGTTGTCCAGGGGGGGTGGAGTTTTGATGGCTGTTAAATCTAACCTTCATTGCGCTCAAATTGAAGTGCCTGATCTCAATGCGCCTAATGTTGATATTTTGTGCTTGAGGCTGGAGATTTCTTTTAGTCAAACTTTGCTTGTTGTTTTACTCTACATTCCCCCTGGATCGTCCGTGGAGACTTATGAATCGGTCCTGGAGTCAATTGGCAGGTGTTTTGTTGTTGAGAACTGCCCAATTTTACTTTTGGGTGACTTTAACTCTCCGCAGTTCTTCACGAACCGGCCAGATAGACTTAATACCTTGTTAAATAATTTTATGCAACTTAATGGCCTGCGTCAATATAACTCTGTGTCGAACCACTTTAACGTAATCTTAGATTTAGTTTTTAGTAACGTTATTTGTGAGATAGAGCGATCTTCGTGTCCATTGGTTCCCGAGGATAGACATCACCCTGCTCTTGAGCTCGCTTGCGGTTTGACGTGTGTACGGCTCGTCAACTTTAAAATGGATAGGAACCCTACCCAGTTTAATTTTAGAAAAGCTAACTTTCCTCTGCTTTATGATCTGCTTGCTTCGTTCGATTGGAGTTTTCTGACTGATGCGATAGATGTTAACGATACTTGCTCTAGGTTTTATAACGCTCTTTACGATGTTTTTGATGTGGCGGTTCCAAAATATCGCGTCTCTTCTGCCGGTGGACGTAGTTATCCTGTTTGGTTTGATCGTAATATCATTCGGCACATCAGATTTAAGTCGTCCTACTATAGAAAATGGAAACGAACAAATTCGGACTACTGTCGGATGAAATTCTGCGAACTTCGGTCTGTTTGTAAGAGACTGTGTCGTCTAGCTTATCGGCGTTACTTGCATGACATTCAGAACGACATCTTTAGTGATCCACGTAGGTTTTGGGCTTACGTTCGTGAAAAAAGACGTATCACAAGAATTCCTGGCCGCATGAATTATAACGGGGTTGAATTAACAGACCCACGAAAGATAGTTGATGCATTTGCCGATTACTTCGACAGTGTTTTCTCTGTGGCTAATTCTGGTCGGTCTAGTCGTCAAACTGGTAATAGTTACACTGGCCAGACGGTATCGGTGAACCATATCACCGAGGATGAGATCTACATTGCCCTGAAGAAGTCTAAAAATTCTTTTACGTGTGGTGTCGACCAAATTCCTGGTTTCCTACTGAAGGACTGTGCAGGTGTGCTGGTAACTCCTTTGTCGGTTTTGTTTAGCCGCATTATTGAAACATCTGTTTTTCCGGATTTCTGGAAGATGTCCTGCATTTCCCCAATTTTAAAAAGTGGTGACAATTCTCTAGTCACGAATTACAGACCTATTTCATTGCTGTGTAATTTCAGCAAAGTTTTCGAGTCCATTTTATTTGATCGAATTTACTCATCTGTCAAATGCTATCTGGCGGCGGAACAGAATGGTTTTATGGAGAGGCGTTCTGTAACATCTAATTTAGTTTCTTTCACTCAGTACACGTCGGATGTTATCGATCGTGGTGGCCAGGTGGATTATGTTTACACAGACTTCCAGAAGGCTTTCGATAGGATAGACCACCCCATACTGTTGCAAAAGCTAGACTTGTTTGGCTTCTCGGAGCCTCTGCTTGCTCTTATAAGGTCCTACCTCTTGAATAGAACACAGAAAGTTAAGTATGGAGGTTACACTTCTAGAACATTCATTCCTACTTCAGGGGTGCCTCAGGGTTCAAACTTGGGCCCCCTGCTCTTTCTTATGTTCATTAACGATATAGTTGATGTCTTCACTTGTGAGAAACTTATTTACGCAGATGACCTAAAGCTTTTCAGCTCTGTCTGCTCGCAGTTGGACTGTGAGAGATTGCAGCTTAATCTTGACCGCTTGGCTCTGTGGTGCAGAGAAAACAACCTCTCTTTAAGCGTGTCCAAATGTAGCGTCATGACTTACTCCAAAAAACACCGTAATATTGATTTTGCTTACTCGATAGACGGCATCTTACTCTCCAGACCGCACTCTGTTCGGGACCTGGGTGTTGTATTTGACCGACAGCTGCGCTTCACGGAACACATTTCTCAGGTAGTGTCCGCCGCCTTCAAACTTTGCGGCTTTATTTTCAGAAATGGTAGAGAGCTGTCGGACACACAGACATTGGTGACTTTGTTCAAGACGCTTATAAGATGTAAACTGGAATACGCGTGTATTGTGTGGTCTCCGTTGCATAAAGTTCACATTGATCTTCTTGAGTCTGTTCAGAGGAAGTTTCTAAAGTATGTCTCATTTAGGATTGATGGTGTCTATCCTCCTAGGGGTTTTTCCCAGGAAGCTCTGCTGTCAAGATTCAGCTTGAGTTCTTTGGAGGATAGGAGAGCGGAACTTAGGATTAAATTCCTCTACAAGCTGGTTCATAACAAGATCGATTGTTCTTTTTTGCTGTCAATGCTGTCTTTCATTGTTCCGCGCTGTAATTCTAGACAGACGTACATATTTTATAACCCGCGCAGTAACACAAATGTATTGACGAGGTCACCGTTAGTGGTTATGTGTGCTATTGCTAACAGAATATCAGGCCGCTGCGACATTAACTATGATTCAATGGGACGCGTCGTGACTGCATTTAAGGATCAATTAACGCTATCGAGCTGACGTCGCGGCCGTCTTGTATTTTGTATTTTCTTTCTCCTGTATTTTCTCTGGCATCTTGTTTTTGTACTTATAGGTTTATGATTTTAGGCATAAAATAGATATAGGTATTATCGCATGTTTTTGTTTATTTTTTTCGTATGTATATATTAAATTAAATTGTTTCCTGTAATTGGGTGCCTTTATGCATCTGTTGGAAATAAATAGTTATTATTATTATTATTATTAAAAAATTCGACCGGAGTCCGCTATGCCATCTCTGGATTCGAATTTTATTAGAATTGTGATTAGAAATTGGTGGGAAACGATATTTGCTCGTTTCGGGTTTTCAACTGGAGTTTTTCCAAGGTAGATAAGGGAAATTCGGCCGGAGTCCGCTATGCCATCTCTGGATTCGAATTTTTTTTAAGGAAATGTAGAATTGTGATTTGAAATAGGCGTGAAACGATATTTTGCTCGTTTCGGGTTTTCAACTGGAATTTTTCCAAGGTAGATAAGGGAAATTCGACCGGAGTCCGCTATGCCATCTCTGGATTCGAATTTTCAGGTTTAGATAGGATTAGGTATCCCGGAGTCCGCTAAGCCATCTCTGGGTACCGTATAAAGGGTTAGGAAGTCAGATACGACCTGCTCGGAAGCTGATCTCTATCTGTCTGGAGCTCCGGCAGGACGTCTGCTTTTATAGAAGCAGTCGCCCGATTTCTAAACACCGCGCAATAATGAACCTTATTGACTCTTCTCTCCTGCCGTGATTTAGTCCTTAATCGTATTTTCCTAATTACTGGACTTAGCGACTTGACCTCGCGGCTACCTCACTGAATTGTCCTAAACCTGCACTAACTAAATTTTCCTTCAAATCGGTCAACGCGTTTAGGTACTTTTCATTGTGTCTAGTTATTATAATTACACCGACACAACTTTCACTTCGCGTTTACCCCTACTTGCCGTCTAGGTACCGGGATGCTTTTCCGGCTATTGGGGTTTATTAATTCGCCCTATCGATTGGTGAACTTTCCATTATCGTATTTGTAATAACTAACGAGTTACGAGTGTTCTTGCGAGGTGTTATTGTTTAATTCTGATTTCACCCGGTCTGTATCTTTCCGACCGTTCTTGTATGTAGGTCAGCTCTTCTTTTCTTTCATCACGCGGGCCGACAGTGTCTCGCCACAACGCCTGCCCTAACATCTGGCAATGGTTTCTTTACCCTTGCAGTGGTCGCTTTCTCGAAGGACTGAATTGTGGCTAGTTAGAGCGATTCTATTTTATGAATATTTGAGCTGACGGGATCGTTTACTTGATGTAACGGCGGGTGGCTGTGTTGGAATTTTCTAACAATTTCACCTTCTTGTATTCACGTACCTATATTCTCGCACTGTTTGCTTTTTCGATTTTGGCTGATTTAACGAGGGAGGTGGAAATAATTACTTATCATCCTACCTAGGTGCGATCCATTTCAATACGTTGACTGTGCTAAGAGTGAAATATGTCCGGACGCAGGCGCAACCTCAACAACAGTTAACGTCAGGTTAACGTACCCAATGATTGTGTGTCTATGTGTCACTGCTATCATCAATACAACTGCGAGGTTTGCAAGCTCGTCTGACCGATGTATTTAAGCAGTGTGTATATTCCTTCGTAAAGAATATTTAAGGTTATTATGGAAAATACGGTTAAATGTTGAAGCTCCTACGATGATACCGTTAGTAATTTATAGCCATAAAGCCCATCGGAATTCAATGGCGCTACTCAAGAGGCCCGAGGTAGGTAGCTGCGCAGCAAGGACAGGTCGACCGTTAAGTATTTTAAATCAATACGGCCCCTCAGAATTCAAAGGCACTACACAGAGGCCCGAGGTAAACGGCTTTCCTCAAATGGGAAATTCCACGATCACACCAGTGTCAGTAGATTACTGCCGAAATATGTAAGGGTCGAATGTCGCTATGGACCGAGCGCTACAGCCATATCGGTTAAAGGACTGCCCGACACATTTGGATGATCTCTAGGAATGACCTGCCTCTTCAACCGTAGAAAGCGGTAAAAAGGAAAGTAGGTTATGAAAAGCAGATCATTTAACATTACCCAGGGTGCACCAAGAGGAGGCGATCTACATATACACCCCAATAAACCAATACAGTATACTACGAATAACTTTTATTCAATATAAATTATATACAAGGCATAAGTCAAATCAAAATACAAGAGGCGATAAGAATGATTAACTCAAGATACAATGGCAAACTATAAACGTATACAAAGTTTTATCAATGCAGTAAACCTACTATTAATGATTATTTTTGTTTATTATAAATTTTATACATAACATAAATCAATATACCTACAAGAAGTGATATAAGAATGATCAAATCAGGATACAATATACAATGACAAACCTTAACAAGTTTTTCTTAGTTTAGCGGGTATAACATCAACATTTTCGATTTTTCTTTTGCGGGTAGGATTCTATGCAGATGTCCTAATAGAATAGTGTTCCCAAGGAAGTGTATCATAGCTAAGTGTACCATTTACTAAGTATCTTTTATTATCATGGGGACTTAAGGCAATTTTGATATTAGTGATGCTAGACACTTGCTGCGTCTCACTTTTGATTAGCTTTTGCTTAACGGACTGCTCAATTTCCTCACGCACGCAAACCAAATTGTAATCAAAAGAGATTCGATTTTTAACTATACAGGTCTCCCATCGTATAGAATTCTCGCGAATAATACACTTTATAAGTAAATTACAGTATTTTATTCGCGACACATTCATGAATAATTTAATTCTCTATAATCTGGTCTAATCAGCATGTTTGTAGTGAGCTTAATTAAGCGTGCAATCGCTTAACTAATTGAAACTAAAACTAATTAAGCGACAAAAAAAATCTTATTTTTTTTTATATCAATAAATTCTAAATATCATTAGTAATCCGCCTGTGAAATTAGAAATTGAAAATTTATAAAGCAATGCCATTAATTGCAGATAATGTCAAATCAGGCAAAATCATACATAATTTATGACGATTTTGGTTTGTAAAACTATTAAATGCGGTGAAAGGTAAAAAAAATGGTCAAGTGTGCTAGTTATTTACGACTTAGTTGAGAATAAACATCTTGCATTCTCCTCTACAAAGGCGGACTCCAATTCTATGAAATAGGGGTAGAAATTTTCCTTAGGTATAGTTCATTCCAAGGTATAAGGAAAGTCGTAAATTATATTGCCATCATTAAGCTGTCCACAAATTACCCCTTAACAATAGAAAGGAATGTAAATAAACACCTGGATGGCAAGCTCACTCAAGCCGGTCAAGGCCGCATTAAGGTTGCGCTTAATCGTTTCGTTTCTACAAAAACGGCTGGAGTAGAATATGTGTCCTGAATTTTACATATTATTATTTAGACTTCATTTAGATTTTTTAGTCTATTTCTTAATAAAAAAAAATACACTATTGAGGACGACGTCACTTTACGAAAATCACCTAAACTCATCAAATGTCCACCGAAAAAGGGTAAAGGAAAAGGGTAAAAATTGCTAAATTTCGATAACCGTTTATGAGCACTTTTTTGAAGGAATTGAACTGATTTTTTTTTAGTGGAAAAGTATACTGAAAACCTTTAACTTTAAAAAATTTCAAGAAGAAATGGAAAAAAGGAGGATATTCAAATTTTTTTGAATTTTTTGAAAAAAAAAATTGACATGGTGTTTATATCACTAGAATATAAAATTTTCAATTTTCAAAACTTTCCTGTAACTTTTTCCGAATTGAAAGGTAGTGTAAAAAAAACTTCTCGTTAGTGCGGTCCATTGTCGTCATAAACCATATCTGCAGCCAGTTTACAGATATTTTACAGTACCTATTATTTACGAGCTCCCTTATACCTTGGAATAAACTATACCTGTTTATTACGACAAAGCTGCTAGTTCACAGCATGTGACTAAAGTTGTAAATAATTATTGCTTTAGTGACGGGTTTATAATAATAATCATAAACTTTATTCCGATTTTATGATCAAATTTGATGGCAAATTACTCAATTATGGTCAAAGATATCAATCAACAAATTACTGTTTGTTATGGAAGGAACTTTTTTCCACAAGAAGTGTATTAAAAATCAAAAAGAGATGCGATTAGTATTTCGATATAAAATCGATGTCGAAAATCGAAAGTCACTTTTAATTAATTTACCAAAAATGATTACATCATTATCATAGTAGGTTTATTGTAATCTACGTATGTAAATTTTCATATAAAAATTTTAATCAGAAATACCTTTGTTCGCGAGAATTCTATACGATGGGACACCCGGTATGATTCTTCACTCGCTTAGCCTTTTTAGCATGGTCAAGCCCGTCAACTCTGATAGCATACATTTTCGATCTCAAGCCAACAAATTGAGTCCTTATTTTCCCATTCATTTCATCTTTCATTAGGCCCAGCACTTTCTTATTGACTTGTGGAATGTTATAAATAATATCTCTGGGATAATCGCTAGTATCAAATTTATCATGGTAATCACGCTGAATAATATCATAGATATTGGGGCAGTCTATCGAGTAAATAATGGAATCCGTATCTGTATAAGCAGCTCTACACTTATCAGCAAATAATAGCTTCATGTAATCATAGTGGAACTCATAAATTTTAGTTTTTGATATATCCAGTATACTAATTCCTACATAGATTGGTTTGTTAAAATAGATATCAGTTTTGTTAAGTTCAATGGCTACCAAGCTCTCATCAAAAATTACGCTATTTTTAAGCCCTGGTTTAGCAATCAAAGCTTCAGCTCCATAGCGACCCTGTCATTTTGTAACCAGTTTCACAACGATACGTTTACATATATTTTCCATCGTCTTCCCAAGAACAGTATTGTTCATTAATTTAATAAATTCTGTTCCAATTCGTTATAGTTCTAATCTAATCTCGCTAGTAGGGTTCTTAGCTTAGTATTAAGATCCATGTACATCTTGAGCCACGGGGATTGCTTGAATTCTAACAAGCTATGTATTTTCTTTAATTTTAAGCAATGAGCTAGGGCTTGTTTTAAAGTGCGGTAGTGTATATCATACCGGGCCTTATCATACAATGTGGCTAAAAGCTTTTTCTCCTTAGAACCTGGTGCAGATCGATGTTAAGGACAGAAGGAAATATCAATATGCATATCGTGCAAATTCATAGGATATTCCAAGTCTACCTCAAGAATATACCCCCTATCAGCATCATCATCATCAATACTCATTATATCAAAATTTTCAAGGTTCGCCCAAATAAATTCGCCATAAAGTTGAGACTGTGACATAGCCCAACCATATTGATTATTAATATCAAAATAAGTCAGATATTTACTAAACACAACCGTATATAATGAGACATACATATATTTGTTGTAAGATTTTCCTGATCTAAGAAAGCATTGGCTGAGACCACTCCGAATGCCACGTTCCACAAGCATCAACATATCAATATCAGTCAATAATAATTCAAGAGTGATGTCAGTGTGATTCAACATACAGTCCCAGGTATGTATACCCAGGTAATGTAAAATAATGAGCAGGATCAAGCTTATATATGCTTAAACAGCTGCGACGAAAATGCTCGAATACATCAGCAAGCAACATAACATCAGTCTTGAAATATAAATCTGAGTATTCCCCTAGATTTTTAAAATTAAATGCATTCCACACTTGCAAGCGCAAAACGTTGGTGTAATCCTCATCAGTTATATTACTATCATTGAGCTTGTTATAAAAGTTAGCTTTATCAGGAAGCTGTTTCTCATTGAATTTATCATATTGTCGCGCGTTAAAGGGAGGTTAGGGGTTAAAAAAATTGTATTTTTTAAAACACCTAATTTATTACATAAAAGTATGAAATGTTAGAATCAACAATGTTTATATACACCTATAATGACTCAACCCTGTGGAGCCCTAGTACATAACTATTTATGAAAAACTCGCCAATCAAATATCTTTCACCTACTATCATTTGGTACACCCAAAAAGAGGTACTTACACGTTAGATGACCCAGTCGGTATAAGGAGTTTTGGGCCGCTGTGAGCTCAGCTTTTCCGATTATTGGGGTAGACTCTTGAGGGACACATATGTACTCACTTCACTGAACGCACTGAGATAGTACTTGCCCTTATTGCCCAGTATGCCCGCTTAACTAGCGGAATGCCAGATTCACTTTGGCTCGCAGAGTGCGGGCCACTTACTCCCTCCGCGGGCGGAGACGGAGAGCCCCCTGCAATTGGAGAGTCAATTCTTTTATTTAAACTTTTCTGATTAAGTCAGCAAGTCAATCACCTACTTTCCCCAATTTTATATCACGCTTGAAAGTTAGCTTTTATTAATAATTTTGTAATATCAACTATTGAAACAACAATCATGTTGTCCTGACCTGAATTACTCGCTCGCTGTGACGTTCTGTAATTATTATGAAATATCAATATTAAAGTATTCCGGAATTTGTGTCTACTTGACGCAATATCAATCGAAATAGTCATGGGAGTACACTCCTTTTCTTGATAATAATTTCAAGTTTGATGTGCTACGGAACTGTGATGAAAGTTCAGGGAATTCTTTTAAAAATTGCGCCACCGTGTCTAACCCGGAGGCCACGAATCTGAGGCGAAAGGAGTCAATAAAATCGAAACTTTATCATGTTATCATGATAATACCCAGATGTCCCCAGACGGCGATGCTCTAGACTAGATGACTATAAAAATATCCATAATATGCAGAGAGCAGAATATTATGGGGGACAGTGTGTTGGAGTCGTCCCGAAAGGAAGCAAGAGCTAGCTGTCCAGTTTAGATTTTAATCGATGTGAAAGCCCAAAAATTTCACGACCTCTCTGGGCTTAATCAGGCTATTCTCATTAGGGATGTCAGGCAGAGATGGTAGATGTGATCCAGAAGAATGAAAATCTATCAACTCAGTTTCTGCTAAGTTCAATTTTGGTCTATTGATTCTAAGCCATGTAGATGCTTTCTCAAGTGGGTCATGAACCGTTGATATAATTTGCGGAAAGTCGTTTGTCCTTATCTTAATGAGATAGTTGTATCGTCTGCTAAGAGTTGAGAACATGTATTGTTACCTTCGATAGTTTTCCTGTGCAGTTTCTCTAATCTATTCTAATTCTCCATAGGAATTTGGAACATCCCTATGCAGACTGAAAAATGCCGTTGCGCTACTAGAACCAGAAGCACTATTAGAGGTGGCACGCTCACGATCTAGGCCTACTGCAGAGCAGTCTAGCGACTCCAGTATGCAGAACGTGACTGCAGCAGACTGATGATTCATGAGTCTCATACCGATGACTCTCTTACTTGCCTTCTTCAATCCAGTTGTCTGACAGTTGTCTAATTTAATTATTTCTATCTCAGTTACTACGAGTTGAGGACTCACTATTTTATTTATCCATGGGCAAATTAATGTTATTATTACTTCATTCAAATAAAAACTGTAAAAATATAATAATAAAAAATAACTTAAAAACTAATATATTAAAAAAAAGTAAATATTCGAGTTGTTTTATTGAAAGCTTTAACTTTTCATCACTGATAAAAATTACCGTCAAACTTCAAAATTAATATTAAATTTTGCCATCGTGTAAGCAAATGAAGAAGTAATTTAGGGCTTCGGGAAAAAAAGTCATGCCTGAGATTGAATATATTGCAATCAGAAATCTTTAATTTTACAAACTTCATAAATCTACAAATTCAACTTAAAAATAAACTGCGGTAACACAAAAATTAACACAGTGTAAGTACCCAGTTTACAAAACAAAGTTTCATATTCACAATAATACTGTATCATAGTTTTTTCTTATTACAAACTTGTTATGGAGACTTTGCAAACATCAGGAACTACACTAGATACTTCAGTACTACTACTTCAGATGTACATTGTATACTAGGTACCTATTTCAGATGACCAATCAGAATTGTTAGATTATTTATAAAACTATGAACTGTCATGATTTCGTAAAACTACACGGATTTTACCAACCTTGTGAATTTTCCTAAAGTTTAAATTATTACAGATTCCAGCAGTACTAAAGAGGACACCGTAGCTTATCCTATATGACTCTACTCCGTTTTAGTAAAACAAAAAGAGCTTTAAAATTGAAGAGCATGTGATGACACAATTTATAACTTTAGAAGGATTCAAAATCAGTCAAAACAAAATCAAGTGGTGACAAAATTAATTATTATAATAGGTAATAATTACGGTCATTGTCGAATATGATGCCACCCTTCAAATCTAACAATGTGAGTAACAACGGGTGGTGCCCAGATGATACACTAGTATTCCATAATCCGACTAACAATAGAGTGTACAGTAAAAAAAGATAGTTGATAACGTTTGTCGTTCCACAAGTAAACCCTGTGAGTTTATTTTGATATTACGATAATTATGGAGTGATTATAATGAAAAATGTAATTCAATTTCGTATCTACAGTTATTATTTCTAGAACCTTCTGCACAATGCATATGTTATTGCAACCCTCTCTACTCGCTTGATTTTTAATTTAGAATGAAAGGCCAAAATGGGGAGCAGAGGATGTATCTCCTCTCACTCCGTCCGGGTACCTTCTGATTCCTTTGAACCCAAAAGGAACGGAGGAGGTGTGATGTCGGTCAGTTCTTCGGCGAACTAACCACACCACAAAAAGAGAGAGAAAAAAAATACAAATTTATAATGATCGTCTAGAGTCTAGATTAAAAATTGTACCAAAATACTGAAATTACTGACCTGCCCTACGCTGTTGTTCTTTTTTTTATAAAGGTCACACAACAACATCACTAACTAAAAGAAAAGCCACACTATAACAGTAACAAATTTATTGGAAATTATATCCAATTAAATCAAAACAATTCCAGGAGAAAAATAATGTATCATGAGATATACTTAATATAAAGATTCATTTTACTTGCTAAAATATTCACATGACCTTTAAAAGGTATCATTATTATTCAAAACAAATACTTAAATCTATAAAAGATAATAATTCTGCCTTCTTTAGGCACTCATACATAAATTTACACACACCTAACCTCAACTATCTCTACCAAAATAGTACCTACCTCAAGAATTAAAAACTCATCTTAATCATCATCATTAACTATCATTACTTAATAGATAAAATTTTATACCAATTAGGTATACCTTCAAATTTAAATAATAGATAAGCAAACAAATGGTCATCAATAATTAATGACACATATCAAACATTTCTATAATAAACGTCACTTGGTTTTTAGTATTTTCCAATTCATGAAAATATAATTTTGTAGGTAAAGTACCTTGATAGACTCCATCTTGCGTGAACTTGATTCTTGAATTCCGGTTGAGAAGAGACAATCAAAGAAAAGGATAGAACGTCTTGACTTCTCACTCCACTCGATGTCTGGCAACTACGTCACCAAAAATACCAAAGTTGGTATTTGTCGAACCACTTGTTGACGAAAGTCATGCTTCATGAAAAGGACGCCACCAAATAAACCAATTGTAGACCAAAAAGGAACATTAATTAACCCATTATTTAGTACGATGAGCCATAAATCATAATCCAAACAGGAGGGTGAACTTGAAATTGGAAATAACTAAAATCTTGAGTTGGAACCTATAATTAAAACCCTGAAAAGTCAAATGCTTAACATTGTTGTCTGAAATTCTCAGTCTGGTAGTTATTTTTCCTTACCAAGGTGGGCACGCCATCTTGCCAACGCCGGGATTTGTTTTTCAAAACTCTATGATGACGGTATTTACAATGCTTTGTCGACCTCAAAATCACCTAATCTAGAACAAATAGAAATTAGCGATGCTAAGATGATATTAAATGCCACTTTCATACCTGATTTTAGTAATCACTACACAAATAACTGGAAGTAATTGCAACTATTTATAGAATGCCACATGTTCATTCACCTAACACCAAATCAAAAAGGACGATCACGGTCTTCTCCGGCTCGGAGCTGAGAAACTTCCCTTCACTTCCCTATTGGTTGTTGCCAGATTTATTTCATTTCTGGAGACATGACCATACGACCATATTAATGACTCTGGAAAATCACCAACAATTGCAGGCAAAAACAACTATCTGACAACTATGGTCAGAATCCTGTTAATTGATATATCGGCGCACTCGCGCCACAAAGACAAAGTCGCTCCACACCGGTAATATGGGTTTGGAGCCTCTTGCTCATACACCCAGCCTCAAGTATGCCAAATAAATAGTAGAAACAACACAAACACCCAGAGCCTTCACCGAGAATCGAACTCAGTCCGACGGATCCAACGATCAAGCAGTTTTCGCTACTTAACCGCGAGGCCACGCCAGACTCGCGCACTCGCGCCGTTACACCTACCGCTACTGACTTGACATCTCTCAGGCGTGACATCTGACACTCGATCGTTCGATAACGTAAACAATGAACAAACTATAAAACTAGAGGAGTCCTAATAGTTCGACTATGGAAGTCTTCCAAAGTCCTAAATATCGTGTCAGGAATACAATGGGAAAGCGCACGCTACAATGTATTATGTACACTTGCTCAATTGATCAAGACAAACCTTTCAAAGAACACGGTGCTACAAAAATATTCAAGTCTTTATATAAGTTTAATAATAATTATTGAATCCTGAATGATCTCACTTAAAAATCGTCTGCAAAAAATTGAACTTCACAGTAATTGATAACATTTTTAAAGTTGAATAATGATATTTAAGAAAAGACTGATCAAAAAAACTAGGCACTGCCACAATAATCTATATCTGAGTCACTATCTGAAGAATTCTGCGCACGTAATTCTGCAATGTTTGGCTTTTCTACCAATTATCTTCGATTACCCTATTTTTTTTATTTGAACACAAAATTCACAAGAAGTTTGCTTGAGCTCGACATGGCCATATTGACTATGTGTTTAGTTTTGAGAGTTTCAGTCAAACTTCGCAGCGTAACATTTTTTCCTGAAAAATATTTCGATTATAGTAATTGCGTATAGTAGATTTTTGTAAGTCGAGTTGTGTGTTGTAAATAACTAAGTACCTAATGAATGAAAATTATGATTTTTAAGAACTCACTTCCAGAATAGGCAATATAATTATTCAGTATGTAATATTACGAACTTCCATTTTTCGAGACTCGTCCAAATCATCAGTCTTTGACTTCTATCGAGGTCTTCTTTTCCTTGCGCTGACCAAAGCTTAATTTTTTTCATCTTCGACTCTAATGCTGGACACAGTTCTTAAACTAATTTTTAAAGCACCATTTCCTATATCTACTGGATAATTTAAATTTCAGTACAATTCTCCTTGCAAAAACGTACTTACCTCTTGAAATCCTGCTGAGTGAAAATATGAAAACATTGATCGTTTTTCGACGTCAACGGCGTCTCGACGTTGTTCATTTCTGGCAAAACGTCAAAACTTACTTTAAAACATCCTATAAATTGTGAAACTCATATGATCTATTTTACACAACATCATACCGTTTCAATACACCATGAAAAGTGCACAAAATTTATGCGACTGAATATATTTATCGAAATAATTATAACAGAAGTAATTGCCAAGAATTATATTTAAATTGAAAATTGTTATTTTGCCTATAGTCCTCAACAATTTTCAATTTATTGAAATATATAGAAATTTCGGCGTAATAATCTGGCTTTGGGGTATACAGATATCATTTCTGCTTAAGACTATACCTTATTTTGTATTCAGGGACCCAGATTCAGTTTTCGCAAAACGTCATTAGACTATAGTAGTTCCAAACAACAGTTATATTTATCGTAAAAAATAAATAACTGCTTAAATTAATTATTTTCAAAGAAAATAATTAATTAAAGTTAAAATTTAAAATGTTGCGTTTATAACTGTGCAACAAGGAAAAATGTTCCACATGTCGTGACGTCATAGCCTATACCCGAATCGAGGATTGTTGCCGCGACTCTAGTCACAACTTAAATTTTTTGTCAAAGTCAAGAAAACAGGCTACCACCTGACAATAGGGGTATTCACGAGGTTCATAAAATGCGTGTAGTTTTACGAAATCATCACTTTGTACTTCAAACCAATCAGAATTGTTAAATTTTCTATAAAATTACGAATGATTTCGTAAAACTACAAGCATTTTACGAACCTCATGCATACCCCCAATATCAAAATGACTCTTTGAATATTGCACAGGCTACCAACTTGACAGCTGTTTGACAAGTCCATCTAAATAAAAAATAGACTTAATTTTGCTTCATCTGTCTGTTAGGGAAACACCTCTGTAACAGTTGTCATTTATAGATTCCCCAATCTAATCTAAATTCTGAATTCCCCAATCTAAAAATACCGATAAAGCTTTTACGAAGCATATATAATTAAAGTTCGTAATATTGATAAAATATAGTTTTTCAACGTTATTAGATCTAAATTGCTTCATTAATCATCTCAGGACACAGTCAGGAGTTTATTAGGAAACAAATTTCGTAATATAAATGTCTTTGTATAAAGACTACGTAGTTAATTTAATTGGTTTAGCCTTAATTGATTTAGCTGACGAAGTGGAGCAAGAGAAGGTATTTCATTACTTGTATAATATATGTACACACACAGGGTCGAGAATGTCAAGTTTTAAACTATAGTCTATTATAACTTTATTCGAACCGCATTTTGTCTTGAAAAATCACCTGATTTCCCATGATATAACTAATCTTGGAGCTTTTGTCAGTGAACTACGTCAATGAATTTTGTCAGTGAATGTTACCTAGGTTATCCATTAACTTGGTTTTGACTCTGTGATCTATGGAATTGTAATTTAATTTTTCAAAAAAAATTTTGAATGTGTCTTAAATAATAATCATCATAAAAGAAAATGGTAGAAATATTCACTAGATTTTATTCATTATACCGTGTGACAAGTTTCAAAGCAGAACATAGGCGAATAGCATGGCAAATCACATATTTGCAATTTATTTCTCACCACTTTTATCTACAAGAACGGTAATGGTGTCTATCGAAAGAGAATTATTTTCTGAGCACGTTGATACCAAATACTTAATAATTAACAGGTCTTTTACCATGCCAGAAGAACTTAAACATTTCCAAAATTAAAATTGTGAGCGGCCATGACATGCCTAATTCGAATAATTTTGTTACTGTCAAAACAAACATTTTTAATTACCAATACACGTTTCCCTGAAAAGATTATCAATGAATAATAATAATGGCTATTCTAATGCGAAACGCGTTTTTATCGCCGTGATATTATTAACTGGCCGGCCAGATCTCCCGATTTAGCAGCTTATCCTTGTTGTGATTTTTCTTGGGATCTTGGGGTTACCAAAAACAAAATTTACAGAGCTAGTCATTGCTGAATGTGCACTCGTTAATAGCCAACAACTCGGACAAGTTCGAAGCCCGAAGCACAATTTATAAAAGGGTGGGAATATTGATTTCAAAATGAAGGACTATTTGAATATTTGTTGTACTTAGTTATTGTTTTAGTTCAATTATTTTACGTGTTTATTTTCCATGGTCAATTTTTGGTAAAACAAAATGATGGTAAATGAAGATTTTTTTAATTGTTTGGTGAAGTTCAATCAGAATTAAAATAAATTAAATAATTGAAAATATTTGCTTTGACAGCCAAAAATTTATCCGAATTTAGCATGTCATGGCTGCTCATCTTTTAATTTTGAAAATTTTTAAGTTCTTCTGGCATGATAAAAAAAACTGTTAATTATTAAGTGTTTGGTATCAGCATGCTCAGAAAATAATTCTCTTTCGATAGACACCATTACCGTTCTTATAGATAAAAGTGGTGAGAAATAAACTGCAAATATGTGATTTCCCATGCTATTCGCCTATGTTCTGCTTTGAAACTTGTCACTCGCTATAATATTCACTCATTTTTGTGATTTTTACCGCAAATTGACGAAAGATCATAAATATGTTATGCAAGGTTGCATAGAATTTTTTGTCCATATTAAATCCCTGAAAATCCAATATCGCGTACATAGGAAGAAAAGTTGAACACGTCCAGGCAGAACTAGTTGATATTTTTTTCATTATATCAATAATTGACCGATAGCCTGTTATTTCTGTAAGATTACCAACTTTCAGCTTGGCGAAAAAGGTTCCGACAATTTTTACTACCTTATACAGTGTGACTCATTTGTTCGTGAAACCCCCTGTATAATCTTAATTTATGGTGTGGTTTAATTATGGTGTGGATTGAACCCTTTGGATTTCTTTTAAATCATAGAGCTTGATAAACTATATTTTGGGAGCAAAAGCCGTCTCATTTCTACAAAATCCAAGACCTACTAGAACAGTGTTTACTTGTAAAATCTAAAAAATTCATATTAGCGATTTTTTTAGAAAGAAACTGGTCACGCCACAGGATTATTGGCAATGTCAGAGTAATAAGGATCTTGTAGTTATTTTAGAAATTCATAATAATACTCCTAATTTTCATAAATTTATTCGAAAAGGACTAGAAAAACACTAGACACATTGTACTGTATTATTGGAATTATCCTACAAATTTATTTGTCACTTTTGACAATTAGATACTTTCAGTTTTTTTCATGGATAGCTTTTGACCTTTTCGAAGAAATTTATGAAAATTCGGAGTATTATTATGAATTTCTAAAATAACTGCAAGATCCTTATTACTCTGACATTTCCAATAAAATGTAGTACAGTTCCGTTTTGAGGGCTGGTGAATCCTGTGGTGTTCCCAGTTTTTTTCTAAAAAAATCGCTAATATGAATTTATCAGATTTTACAAGTAAACACTGATCTAGTAGGCCTTGGATTTTGTAGGAATGAGACGATTTTTGCTCCCAAAATATAGTTTATCAAGCTCTATGATTTAAAAGAAATCCTTTTAAAATCGCACCGTAAATTAAGATTATATAGGGTGTTTCAAGAACAAATGGGACACGCTGTATATCTAGTGAATAATTCAATATTGAGATTATAGTTTATTGAGTTATAAAATTTTTACTTTTTTATTTTTGAACTTGTCCTGAAAATGTTGTTCGGTTTCAGAATATGGCTAAGAAACCATCGCCTTAACGCTGTATTGGAATACTTCGATGAGAAGTTACGATTTCAAGAAAATGGAAAATTTGGGCGATATTAATGATCAGGTAAAAATTTAATTTTTATAATTATTAAACTTAGGACTTAGTTTGCTCACAGTAGCCGAATTTATCATTTTCCAATAATGGTTCACCAACAACAGCCTCTACAAATTTGCATATAAATTGATTCGGTGATGAGAAAAATGAAACATGAATTTTTAAACACTGCAAAATGCTGAGTGATATTGCCTGATTGAAATAGCATTTCTTGTTTTTTTTATTTATTAGTGAATGCAAAAAAAAAAACAGAGTGTATCAATATTCGTACCACATCTCGTAAAAATTATTAAATCTTTCATACCTTTGATTTGAGTAGAAAATTATTAAGCAATAAGTTCTCATATTTTTTTTTACGCACAATTGAATCAGAATTGGTTGTTTACCTCTTAGTTACCATGGCGGAAACTATGGTTTTACGACTAGCAGGCCGTAAAGTAGAGAAAAAGCCCGGCGGGCCGTAAAGTATATAAGTTCGTAGATTATAAAATAATGCATGTTTTGTTGTTTGAACTGTTATCTTTATTTATTAATTGGTACATACTTAAGGATTATATTATAAATATAATTAATTATTTGTATTTGTAATATTAAAAACACAGTTGGAAACATTCTGGAAAGTAATTCCATTAACCAGAAGTCTCTTCTGAATTTACTGATTTATTTGTACAAAACAGCGACCGCGCAATTTTATTCTTGGATTCAATTAAATCTTCCAAGTAGTCTTCAGCAACAGAGGTACTCTTCCTTCCCACCATGCCTTTTCACACTTGTAATATCTGCACCACTGTCAGCCAGCATAGTAGCCGACGTCCGCCTAAAGTTATGCCCTGTATACATATTTATCCGGACTAGGTAGTTTCAGATACGTTGCAATGGTTTTGGGAATGGCTCCGAAAGTATTTTTCCGCACAGGCTGTACGGTACAAGTTTTGTTTTTGTACAGCAAGAAAAAACGAGAATGGGATACATTTGATGGGCGTAATGCGGCATACTTCATATACACCAATAATGCTGAGACCTTATTCTCGTCAACAGTGGTGAATACTCGCTTCTTGTACGTTTTGGTTTTTGGTATGGTTACAACAATCACAGAACCTCTGTCTTCTATATCATTAACTGACATGCTGGCCAATTCTTCCCTACGACAGGCTCCGTATACTCCAAATATCAGAGCAACTTTTGTCATTAAATGCTTGTCATCTGGCGCCTCTGTGATAAAGTTAACGACGTTTTCTTTAGATAATACCATAGCTTTCTTAGCCTCGTGGCCCACACTCTTATTTTTCAAAAATGATATCAGCTTATGATACGAGCTGATGTTTATATTTTTCTTGGCCAACAGCATTTTCTTAATCATTTAGACCATAGAGAGCTACACTGATATTTTTTACGTAAAAAAAACAAATATAATATCATAATCGTCAAAAGTAACCAAATGCAGGTTATATGTCAATAAACAAATAAAAATTAACAAAAGTCCAACATGAACGGCAATAATTTAGATAAATTCGTGAATTTAGTAGATTTTGGTCTTGTACCGTTAGGAATAATCTCTGAAGCTGATGAAGCTTTGTCATCTTTGCTCCTGACAAATCCAGGGACAGGTACCAGGCAGAATTTGACTGCTTAGAAGCCTGGATGAAGGAGAAGGGTGGCTGTTATCAATAAAACAGTCTTATTGGCCTATTTCGGTGAAAAGGTATCCAACACATGCACCTGATATTTTACGTGTTATAAATTTAATTTCATACTAATACATTATAACTAGATAAACGCTTGGTTACCGTAACTATAATCATATTCATAACTCCCTTGGGAGTTATACTGGGCTGTTATTAATCCATAACTCCCTCTATTGTTACTATTTGTTTAATTCTGGTAACCATTGGATGTTGGTTTTGTTATTGCATTGTTGGTTGAATATTTGGATTTCATATGTAATTTTCTATAAACTTTTCAGTTGATATATCCATGGTAATCATGCTTACTCAATTATTAAAAACATTCGTTTGATTTTAAAAACCAACAGATTTCACAGATTATCACGTGAGTTATTGGATGTTAATAACCTCGGGCAACTTAACAATCCCTCGGGACCTGCTGTCAAATTAGTTTTAAACGAATGTCAAAAAATATTATTTTATTATATTAGGAATATTATTTTTATTGGTTTGATGCAATTGTGCGTAAAACGTTGTACGTACTGTAAGAGTTCGGGAGGTCCACCCCCTTCAAGAATCGAGAAAATAGACCTCTCGACCGCTAGGGTGATTCGAACTACTTTTTAATAAATTCAAACTAGAAAATTGGCCTCTGATCGTCTAGAATAGGTCGGGACCCGACAACATTGTGTAGGTGAATTAAAGTTGAGTAACTCAAGAACGTTCAAAGTGTGAAGAGTATAGAAGGGCTATTCTAACGTGACAACGCCGGATGCTGACATTTTTTCCCGCATTTTAAAATTACCCACTCTAAGCAGCACACTTGGCTTGGCTTAGAGCACCCCTGTCCCGTTTACCCCAGTGAACGCAAGTTAGCATTTGGAAGCTTGAACTGGTTCACACAGAGTAAGCCCGATTGAATCTAACGAAATGCTAATGTGCATTGAACAAACTATCATTCATAATGCCAGCGATCCAACCGGTAAAATTCGGCTATGTCCTAGGAAAAAGATCCACTCAATTTATTTAGCGGGGAGTGGATTCTTCATCCAGGATAATCAGTCGCAAACTTTCGCCTCAAGCTAATCCAGCAAATTTAGGAATTGTTGTGATTGGTCAACGAACGACGTCATGTAATCGTAAACCAGCGGAAGTAACCGTCGATGGATACTGTGGGGCAACGCTATTCCCTCGCCAGTCCTAGGTTATCTGCCATTGGAAAATCCCGTAAGATTTCCTTCAGGTAGACGAACATGATCTCGTCCGAAGTGGTTCTTCCTTAGAGGAACACACTCCTGTGAGTTATTTAACACCAGTGCACTGAAATCAGCTTTAAGCCAGTTTGCAACGGCAAGGCCGACTGAGTGATGCGATATCTCCTATTAGGTCAGGAACGTGCCCTCTCTATCTGTAGGGGTGTTTTGTGACGGGAATAACGGTATCGCCAACCGCACCTGTTTCCTGAAGGAGTCCACAGGCGTCAAACGGCGGGATGCGAAATGGAGGATGGTCCAGGGGCGCGCTGCTGAATTTACAAATACACAGTCGAAGTTACAAATTATTATTATGAAGACAATCTTCTTCAAGTTATAGTTTGAATTCAGGGTGGCAAGATAAATTGCGAAATTGCGTATTATTATAATGTTGGGTAAAACCTTGCGCAAAAGAGTCGATTTGATTTCAGGGAATTCTAATTCATTACCCTATCATAATTTACCACAACCAAATGGGCGGATGAACTATTACTCAAATATAAATAAAAACGCTCAGAGAGGGTTCCCGCTTAAGTTTATAAGCAAGAGGTTTAAATAACTGGGGAATTTCGGGTAGAACTCGTTCTTAGTAGAGCTGAAGAGAATTTCCTGGGTCTGATGACTCAGATTATTAAATAAGACCTAAGGGCGAAAATCAAGTCTTTTAGAAATGTTTAATGGAAATATGGCGGTCCAAGGTTCTTATGAGGGACGGATTTCTGTTTAGTGGATTAACTACCAGGTAGTGATAACTCTCTCGCCAATCTCAGTGCGCTCAGCGGCAACCGCATGGTTCGAGAAGTTACCAGGTGACCTAAGAACTCCATGGGTCCCTTTCCACAATCTCAAGGCGCTCTGCAGCCTCGCATGTGGCAAAAAGGATCCCAGAAGTATTCGGTAGTGTGGGGAAAAGGGGGTTAGTCACTGATAGACTTCCTGCCAATCTCAGCGCTCCCAACAGCAGCCGCATGGTTCAGGGGTGCTACCAGATGACCAATGCGCTCGATGGATCTTTCTTTCCACAATCTCAAGGCGCTCCGCAGCCTCGCATGTGACAAAAAAGATTCCAGAGGCATTCGGTAGTGTGGGGAAAAGGGTACTATAGTCACTGATAGACTTCCTGCCAATCTCAGCGCTCATAACAGCAGCCGCATGGTTCAGGGGTGCTACCAGATGACCAATGAGCTCGATGGATCTTTCTTTCCACAATCTCAAGGCGCTCTGCAGCCTCGCATGTGACAAAAAAGATTCCAGAGGCATTTGGGCTTGTGGGGAAGGGCTACCCACAACAAAGAAGAGAGAATCAAGGGGTAGAATTTTTTTGGGTTGAAAGGAATTCGCAAACTCACCAATAACCAGAAATTGGAGCTTCCGCCCCCAGAGAAAAGTCGTCGTGGGAAAATCGGACCCATCGATTTAGTGCGCTACACGTAAAGGTCGACCAGCGGAAGCAAGATAGGTTGAACAGCCGAGAGATGAACTAAGACGAACAGGGAGTAATTTGGTACGCCACTGAACATACTGAAATTCGCAACTGGGTCGAAGAAGAATAATCTAACGTATGGAAGATGACATCTGGCACTCGGGGTGGTTGAACCTGAAGTGCCGGACCGGGGCAGAGACTCGATGAAAGATTTAACTTTTAAACGAATAATGGATTTACACTCGTGAAACAAATGGCGAGAACTCAAAGGGGATTTATTATTTTTAATAAATGATGCAAAGTTAAGAATGACGGACTTGTTATTTATTTAAGTGAAAGGTCTACACTTTGTTCGATTATAGAAGGTACTTCCAGTAATGGGCTGCCGCGACTAAAATCGACCAAAAGGTAGTAGTGTAAGGAAAGAAAGAGGCAATTACAAATTGAGCATACTCCCAATAATGGGCTTCCAGAACAATCCGCAATTGCCAGGTAAGCGTACTCCCAATAATGGGTTGCCGGCAAACCTGTTCTCTCTCAATCCTTCTGATCCCTAACTGTCAAAATCTACACTTGTTCGACGAAAATATGACTAGTCTTTTCTTTTATAAATTAGTATTTTTTTAAATAGGGAAAATTGAAATAAAATAAATGGGAAAACACCTACCGGGCGCGAACGTGCTTGTGACAAAAGTCTAACAGGTAGTCTCTTATTTAGTTCTTATTTAGAAATTCTTCTAAGTCAAAAAAAAAAGAGTGAAAATTCTTCTAAGTCGAAAAAATAGTGAAAAATAAAATAAAATAAAACGGAACGACGACTAGCGTGAAGGTGCTCGCGAACAGAGTCTACCACGGAGTCTCTCGGTGCCCGCGATTCGCTGCTATTTATCCGCGTGAAACGAATTATTGGCAGATAGACACGTTGGGTGCCACTTGAAACGAACTATTTAACCCTTAGAGGGGAAAAATAGTCGCTGAGAGCATGAGACAAGAAAAACAAGGGTCGTAGGTTGAGTCGCTAGTCTAAGAGGGTCAACAATAACAAGCGGGTCAGCAGAACAACAGGTACTCTTTATTAAAATATAAAATATATCACAGTGATTAATATTACACTCTTGAGCACGGTTAACAGATAGTAAAAAAAACAGGAGCGTGCGGTGCTAGTCGAATGAATAGATCGGGTGCTAATAGGTTACAAGGCACTTATCTTCGGATGGCTTGGCTCCAGGAACTTGCTTGGTTTGAGAGGTGGGCTTGGTATCCAAGAAAATCTTCTGCCTTGATACGTGGAGTTCTTCTCGGTACGAAAAAGATGGCCTTCAGGGAAAAGAGTGAACTTCAGGGAAAAGTTGCCTCCAGGTAAAAATTGCCTCCGGGGAGAAAGTTGCCTCCAGGGAAAAAAAAGTTGACTCCAGGGAAAAATTGACTCCAGGGAAAAAGTGGCCTCCAAGGAAAAAGCTGTAATTTCATGGATATCAGAAACACTCTTGCATTAATGAACGGTCCGATCGAGTCTGCTTGTCAAGGGTACATAGAATTATGTCCCGTCCTCAAGATAGGTTGAGATCAAAAAATGTGACTGACAAATTTTACATGCGAGCGAAACTCGATCGGATTTAGAAGCTGTAATTAAAATTAGCATACGGTATTAACAAAATATGATCTGTATAATTCCAACACAATTAATAACATCATTTTACGACACTCACCAAGCCAAAAACGTGGGCGATGTTTATAATAATTTAAGTGAAAGTTCACAACGCCATTTCGCTAAAAATTCCCTGTGTTTGCGGAAATGTACCTTCCTCTAGCGAATTCAGAAGTGAAAAGAAAGTGAAAGGGCCGGTATGAAGATGAACGCACCTGATTTCAACTCGACAGTCGATGTTACGAAACTCGAGGCCGCCAGCTTGCGTCGCACTAAAACCCACCATCACTCACTTACTGCGCGCGCCCGCCGTTGTCTCCGCGTTACCGGCATCTAGCCGGTACGTACGAAATGTACGTTACACGCGGTTCCTACAATTATTCAGCTAAACCCTTTTCTTGGTAAAACTCCGCCGTCCGATGTCTAATTTACCTGGTCTACTGCTTCATGACAACCCCAGCTCGGGCGTGGGACTTGGATTTTGTTTCTCTTCCCAGCTGTGGTTAATGTGCATTCTTTCCTCTCTTACCGCCCCGTCGGTGTTAATGGCTCGTCACCAGTCTGGAGTCCTTAGTCGGCCTTATCTCCCCCTTGTACACTTAACAGGCATGCAACATTGTTGCTAATGTAGGACAGAGAATATTTGAGTTACCTTTAAATTATTTAAACCCTCATTTTATTATTGACTGACCGGTTGGTCCGCTTATTTATTTCTCTGTTAAAAAAAAAAAAAATTCAAAACCAATTTACACGCTCTCCCCCTTTGAACCATTACAGTACTTGTACCCGAAGGAAAGATTACGCCCTTAGCCGAATAAAGGCCCTCCGCTATCGTCGGGCCTCAAACTTCGTCCGCGGGCGTAATCTTCTTCCTTCGGCCCTCTTTACGTAAATAACTATTTCTGTTCAGTTTTTTATGAAGTAAAGAGATGTATATTTTAAACTATGCAATCAATGGTCGTCATAATCAAATATTAATTGTTCGTAGAAATTTGAAAGAACCGTAAGATATGTATTAAATACATCATCCCACAGTCAAAGAGTTAAGTTATGGGTGAGAAAAAGAAGATAGAAATAATAATGGTACTTATATTACAAAAAAGTGTACTGATTCGAGATCAGTCAATTAATTATTTGCGATATTAATAGTTCTTTGGTTTAAATAAATGAGACCCGTGACGTTACTAGGGGGACAGAAAAACATTATGTAACTCTCGTGGGTAGTTCACGGTAAGATGGACGATCTTGCGACGTCAGAAAAATCGATGTAATTAAATAAGAAAAGAAAGAAATACCTTATAGGTATTATTAGATAAAGTGGAAAAAGCCTCAGTGAACAAATAGTATTGTTTTGTCCAGAATTACCCCGTGAACCAAGCACATTCACCGTTTCTAATCATTAATGTAACGTTCTCTGAATTTACGTTTCACGTAAATTCTATTGTAGTTCCTGAGTTGTTTGGAAGATATGTAATGGATAACTTGTGGTTTGAGTAACTAGTGCCTTACAAAGGAATAGGTGAGCTCTATCGACTACTATAGAGAACCTAAATTTGCATGGAGGTCGTCCCATGGTCGCATAAATGTTAGTGAAACATTTTTTTGATCAATTCAACTTTTCAACCTCTCCGTTGAGAATGAATTAAATGAAGTGATTCCGTTAGTGAGCAACTGACGTTTCCGAGCTTGTATTTAATTATTTCTGGTTCGTATGGATTGCAATAAAGCCTGTTTTGACGGTTATAAATTTTAGTTTTAAGTCTTCCTTGTCTTTTGAACCTACGATTTTGGAACGTTCGTAGAGTTCCTTTCATTTTGTATTCTATTGATTCATGTGGTTACATACAATAAATTTGTAATTATTTATAATTGTCTTTTAATGTGAAGGCAATTGAAGTAGTAGATAGAAATAAACCAGATACCAACTTCGACGCTACGATACCTAAGGTAAACTAAGCTTTTCCATTGGCTTGGAATTAATCCATCTGATGGCCTCCACCTGAGAGACAAAGTTGTGAGAAAAAAAGAGTGAGTACCTACTAGTAACTCCTTCTCAAATTAAAATCATTCCCAAAATAAATGCACCCTACTGAGGTCATATCTGTGGCGATAACTGTTTAAGATGTACCATAGATAACCACGAAGATCATGTACCGATAGCTATCACTTGGAAGAACTTCTTCACCCGAAAAAGCCCTCGAACTTGAGTAGTAGTTTTGTGGAATAGTCCGTTGCAATTTTAGCTATCCGGAGGACCATAACTAAATCGTTTTTTCGTGGGTTTTTACTTTTCGCTTACGATCAAATGGGCGTTTGGAGCAAGTCTGTGCAGAGGATATATTTTCAGAGATTTTTTTACGTAAACCAGTGAGGTTTTCACGTTCAAGCTCAGTAGGAGATAGAGCTTGCAGAATTTTTGCATCAGCTGGGAACCGAAGGGTCAGAACTTTTAAGGAAGGTAGACCTGTACCAGCAGTGTTTGTCGAATTTAAACTGAACTGAATTCGTTTCAGATGTTTGTCTCAGACATCTTTCAGGTCATCATTGGTACTATAGAATCCTCAAGACTCTAAGATTGTTTTGTTGAAACGTTTACACTGGCCGTTATCACGATGAGTAGTTGCAGAGTTAAGAATATATTTAATTCCTAATTCTTGGCAGAATTTTCTCATAGTGAGAGAGATAAAGGCGGAACCACGATCAGAGATAATGCGGCAAGATGTGTCAAATAATAAAATTAAATAATTTTCCAGGGCCTTGATGACGTACTTGACTTTTGTGTTAGGTATGTACTGGTTCAATGAAGGTAAATTTGGTGGTCAATGTGAATGGTTTCAAAGGAAACCGTGACTTTGGGAATGGGGTGAAGAAGTCCTGTCTTGCTGCCAGATAAGCATTTACTATATAGACAGTTCAGACAAACAAGCAGAAACATACTTAACACATTCGCGGACACTATATTATTTGTGGTAGTTCGTAGAAACGCACCTATGATTTTTGAACACTATGTATTTATGTTGTTTGGGGGTGTTTTCACACTGTTCGAAATAGTTGATAAAACAATCTTTGAGTAAAAAAAAGACCGCGGCCAGAGCAGTCTTGTCCCTACAGACAACTTCATTTGATAAAACAGGACAAGACGACAATCCTCGAAGCACTGTCCTGGACACAATGCTGGAGTCGCTGCACAGTTCTTACACCTCCATGAAGTTTCCTTCCGTATCTTCCTCTTTGCGCATTGTCTGCACAGGAGGTGATGAGTTTTTTTTCGTGTGAAATTGGCGGGCACTGGCAATTTTTCTATGAAGTGTTGGGTATGTTCTTCATTGGCTCTCTCGTCTCTTACTTCGTTTTCATGTTCAATCTTCTGACGTTTTCCACCATGAACAGTCCCCATTCGCACGTACTTCAACGCATCATCCTATGATAAATTATTATCATAATTGAAATTCGGTATATCTATTGTATTTTCCTGCCAATTATTATTTTTTCTTCCATTTTCATGGATAATTTCATTCTCAATGTCGACGTCTTCTACTTCATGTAGTGAGGAAACTTCGTCACTTTCCTCATCAGAATTATTAGAGGGTAAATACTCAATATCAGAATCAGAACCACTGGTGCCCCATCCAAAGTCACTTGGATGATCTGATGTGTCAGAATCGACTTCTTCTAATAGTCTCAAAAGGTGTTGGTCATCGGGATCCATAACTTCACTTATGGTATTATGACAGTCACAACACAATAATACGACATAATAATAAGCCTAATCTCAATAAAATTGTCAGTTGGCTGCAACACAACGAATTATATTTTGCGACTGTACCTTCGCGCCATCTAGGTTTGCAACTAGTATTATTTTAGATTAGTAAGGACACTTCAGAAGATTGCAGTATTTGTGCTGGGACACTATAATGTAGGGTAATAGAAAATGCATGTGAACTTCGACGGTCCCAGCCACCTTGCTGTGTCTTGTCTTGTCCGCGAATGTGTTAAGTACACATTTGGTCATGCCCTGAAACCAGTGCGTTTGACGAGATCGATAGTCTTTTAAAATCCAAAATGACCTCCATCATCGTGATTTAGGCGAGAACTTTTTGGAATTACTCATTTTTTGATTGTATTGTTAACTTTCCGATACAGTGTATTTTTCTTCAGGGTATAATGAGCAAAATAATGTTTATTGGAAGAAAATTTCGGGCTTGAGAGAATTTTAATAATGGCTGGGATAGTCATCTTGCGATTGAACGGCTACTATCCAATCAGATTCTGTTAAGTTAGTAATAGTTACGACGGCATTTTCGAGGGGGTTTCAATTTAAATAATCGACGTGTCACATCTTATTCCCCGGACTATATTGAACATCAAAGGTGTAATCTTGGATGTCAAAATACAAGCGAGCTATACGAGGAATGAGGTCTTTCTTCTGAGTAATGGCTCGTATAGCAAAACAGTCACTAAGAATGATGAAATGGATACCTTGAAGGTAGATACGGAAATGACGGAGAGCAAATACTATTGCCACGGTCTCCAATTCATAAGAGTGGTATTTGCTTACCTCGTATGAGCATTGTTTGCTGAAATAAGCTACAAGATACCAGCTGGTAGCATGTTTTTGGAGCAGCACAGCTCCGACGCCTAAACTACAAGCATCTGTATGCAGTTCTGTGCGTAAGTTGGGGTCAAATATTTTTATTATTGGTCTGGTAGTGAGAGTATTTTTAATAGTAGTGATTTCCTCAATGGAAGTCCACGACCAGAAAACGTTTTTCCGTAACAACTGACTGAGGAGTTGGGTAATAATAGCATAGTTTTTAATAAATTTCTGAAATGAACCCGGAAATACCAGGAATTGACTAAGTTGTTTTTCGGTCGTGGGCTCAGGTAGATTAAGACTCGCTGAAATTTTATTTGCATCAGGTTGGATTCCATCTTTGGAATGACCAAGATATATAAGCTTATGAGAAAATAAGATACACTATGTCCTTAACATTTGCAAAACTTTTTCCAGTTTAAGGAGACCCTCCTGAAAAGACGACGATGGAATCAAGATATCGTCCAAATAGAGCATGATAGTGGGGTCACGTAATTCAGATAGGATTTTTGACATCATCTGCTGAAAACTCATATTTGGTATCCGGAGTAATAAAAGCTGTATTCACTGTCGAATCCGATGTCACGGGTACTTGAAAATAACCTGAGTATAAGCTAAAATAATCTTAGAAAATTGCAGGTATAGATTGAATCAATAGCCGCCTATGGATAACGGAAGATATTTTAAACGAATTTTAGGTACATACTTAGGCCCTTCATTTATGGAAAATAATCGGTTTTTGAAAAAAAATGGTACATAGGTCCTTTATTCACTTGTGTCTTCATTTATGATCTTTTATTATTTGTTCTCCATTCTCTTAAATAACATAAAACGCTGGACTTCTCTCTCTTTCTCTCGTTATGTAATGAAATTCAGGAACATGTTGTCGTGTCATGTCGCTGGCTCTTGAAAACCTAATGTTCACGAAACATTTGAATAATAAGCAGGTAGTCTTTATTTCTTTATGAGTTAATTTAATTCAAAGTTTAAAGATAGTAGATCGAATGAGCCTCATGATCTTTGTATGTTGCTAATAAGTTTTTTTTTCATTTTCAATTTATTGCAGGGAGTTGGAGGATTGTTTTGCTAGTTAAGGAAAGTCTTACTAACTCAGTTGATGATGAGTTATGACAAATTCTTATCTCGTTGTCGTTTGATACTGGGGCTGTCTACATTATATGAACAAAAATTATATTTGGGTAGGACTATAAATTTTCTGAATTCATTCGGTTCAATTTAGGTATTATACTCAACCTCAATATTTTCTGGAGTTTAACCTGGTATAAAACATTATACGGATGCAATAGTGTGACGTAGTGGACAAGATTTTCGTCTTTTCTTAGCATACGGCGTGGTCATCCTGAAGCAAAGCATTCATACACGGTGTAGCCATTTGCCTCCAAAACATGATCTAAGAGGTGATCTAAAGCTCTTCTTTGAGGTAGATACTGGGTCTCGCAAATTCGAGAAGCACGATTCACAAGGTTTCGTATTACAGCTCGTTTTTCGGCTGGATGTTGATTGGAGTTCTTTTGTAAATAACGATCTCCGTGTGTTGATTTTTGGTAGACACTATGTGCCACACAATGTGGCATTTTAAGTCCTGTTAACGAAAACATCGAGAAATGGGAGTTTTCCGTTCTTTTCTATCTTGACAACAATCTCATGCATATCTAATGGTTCACCTAAGTATTTGTAGATGACCTGCTAAATTAATTTTGTTAGGTATTATTTCTCCATTATTCGATTATTAGAGTCTGATTCAAAATCAGTCTCTGATTCTGATTAAGATTCTCCTAATGAAATACTATAAATGGAGAAACATTTTATACAGAAGAATTGCCCATGTGTTTTGCCCAGTCAGCCAAAATAAGTTTTTCGCAATGAATATTTTTTTTAGACATGTCTGATGTGCATTTCAAAAGATCAATACGTCGTACATTTGTTGCTCTATCTCTTGATGGAGGCTGCGAGTTTATGATCTTGTTGTAATATTTATTGGAAAACCCCCATGTCATTTCAATAGGATTATATTGACAATGGTATGTGGGCAGCCTAAGCGCTTCATAACCATGTTCTTTCAGCAGTTCGTCAGTCGTATAACGTTTTTTACCTGGCCTAAAAGTATTATCAAGTCCCATAACTGTCTTTTCGTTAGTTTGAGCTCAAATTTAATATTTTGGTTACGCAACCACTTCTACATTTGACTCTTACTGGAAGAAAGTGATGGTGGCTTGTCGAATTGCACCTAATGATACGGAGCGTTGTCCATGATTACCATGCACCTCCTACCAGTTTAGCTAAACCAGGAATTAGTTGGTTGGCAACCCAATGTTGAAATAGTTCACCTGTCATCGACTTGTGATAATCTCTGTCGTTATTTCTTGAATCCAATAGAAAATCACACCCTTCCAAAAAACAAATCTAGAACCAGCATGTAAAATTATTAATCTTTTCCCCTCAGATTTAACGTTACTGGGATTACTTTTAACATCGGATTTATGTATCCAGCGTCTAACTTGGGAACCGTTTTGATAAATCCAAGTTTCATCTAGAAACACGAATGCTACATTTTCACTTGAGTTTGGAAACTGTATGAATTTTCTTAAAAATGTTTACTTTGATGCAACGAATGACTTTTCTCATATGAAATTTTGCTGCCGTTAACAATAATTTTGTACTTGTATCCCATTGATTAAATTCTAAACAACGTGAATATACCTCCAAATTCTAAATTGTCACGACCGTCGGTTAGTAATGTGTCTAACGTAAAATATAAATATAGTTAGGGCCGCGGTGACAAAAATGCCTTGCAACTCCCAAACGGATGAAAAGCACGGTTTTGTATAGTTCGAGTGTCGTTCTCGAAATCCGTGTTGTCGAGTAGGGGTCTGGCGTTCGGCGTTGGGCGGCTATAGTATTCTTTCCGAATTTTTCCCAGCGGTTCCAAAAATTATTTCCCAAACGGATGAAAATTACTGAAGGGCATCTACGCAAACCCCCAATTACCGGAAAAATATTTTCATCCGATTTGATATCTCGAGAAGCTCTCAAAATTTGGAATCGGTTTCTTTTAATTTCATTGGCAGCTACATTTTTAGATTCCCACAAAAATTCTAGAGGGTTTAAGTCGGGAGATCGGACTGACAAAGCTACGGACCCGTTACGGCCACCGATCGGGAAAGTTGTCATTGTCTGGCGGCATTTCGCGCATAATGAGCTATAGCGTCCCATCATGCTGGTACCACATCATATTTCTCAAATTCAATAACGGAACTTCTTCCAATAGTTCACCGAGATTGTTTTCGAGAAAGTTCACGTAACCATTCGCATTAAGGCAATTGGGGAGTTCTATTATTGGACCAATTACCGAGTTGATCTCCTATTACTCCAGCTCATAAATTCGCCGAAAATTTACGTTGGAAGCTTTTCCGTCATAATGATCGCGGATTTTCGTCGGCCCAAAAAAGAGTATTCATTAATTTTCTTTTTCTTCATCTACTTAATTAGTGTGAAACACAATTTTCAAACGACCTGTCACTTACTACATCCCGTGATCCATGGCCTACGTTGAATATTTTTCTCTAGTTGTGTTTCATTTTGAATTTTTATGCCATGTAAGGTACTTTTCAAATCGATTGTAAGCGAAAACGATGCATGTTATCGAAATTCAACAGGACGACCTTTTTTATGTAAAAAACTTCAAAATGTCAATCTGATATCAAATCCCGGAACAAGGTACGTACAAAATAGTTATTTTTTTTTTTAACCTCACTCTTCCCCTATCTGACCCCCCTAATTTAAATTTTTTAATTGTTGAAATTGCATTTTATTGTCCATAAAAAGTTTGATAAATTCCCAAAATTTCACTTTTCTATCTTGAACGGGTTCGGAGATATGAAACAAAAACCAACTTCATGGGCTCTCCTTTCGGGGGCTGTAGCCCTCTTAGGAACAATTTCTCGACCTATTTTTGGAGGAACTTTTTTTCATATTTTTGAAAATATAATCTGCTGTTTCAGTATTGCACGATAATTACGAGACACCCTGTATAATAAATGAATTGTATCCACCCTGTATATTATTTCGAAATTTTGACAGCGGCTAAAGATATTCTAGATAAAGCAAAACTTTTTCTAAAGAATGACTTTTTCTCCTAAGATGCAAAATAAGGAAGTTTATAAGTATAGTTAGGTCCATCCGGGGACACACTGTATTTTAAGATTATATATTTTAATTTGAAAAGTTAAATACTCTTGCAAAATTTTGAGATTTTATTATGTATCGTTTCCGAGCTATTAGAGGTTAAACATTTTTCTGCGTCTGCAAACTGTAGTAATTTTTATTGTTCATATTATGTGGAAAACAACACACAAATTAACTGAAGACTTCTATTTCCGTTATTATGTCTTTATGAAAAAAATTTTTTGAAGAAAGTTAATTCATTTTGCGTTTCTCTAGCACCTCCTAAAATAACACTGGTAAAAAATGAAACATCTTGTGTACGGTGTGTCCAAGATAAGTAAGGCATAACATTGAGATATTGGAAATGGTATGAGATACGAGGTTGGTTAAATTAGAGAAAAATGGCACAATTTGATGCTTACTAAGAATCTGAAATAAAATTTAGGAAAACCTCAGGCGTTGCTGGAATATCCTGAAAAAAACTGAAACTTTGAAGTCAACTTTGAAGACTTTTACCTACGTTATTATGTCTTTCTGAAAAATATTTTATGAGAAAAGTCCACTTATTTTGCGATTCTCTATCACCTAAAATGACATTGTTAAAAAATGCAGCTACCTACATATTATAGATTTATTGAACTTACATTAGGTATAGGTACATGAAATTTTGTTTAATATAATTTTATCGGTAACTTTTGTGTCTATCTCTTTCATGGCCTTGAGTGTTTTTTATAATATGCCTGGTTTGGCAATTTGTGGACTGTATATAATAAAAGATAAATTATTAAATTTCACCTACCTTCGTGCCGGCTACTTACACGGCGATTCTTCAGCACTTTAATTATTGAGCTAGGAAAGCAAAAGGGCAGTGGGTGGGAAGGAATCAAGGAATACAAAAGGCTGCTCCAACTTGAACTCGCGAAAAAAAGGGGGGTTCACTTAGAAAACAACAAAATATATTGCAATTGGTGGATTTATTCGCGACGACTGGTGCTCGATTCGTGAGTGAATTAATCTTGTGGTAAAATCTAAAATTGATAACAAATTCCGAGCAACGAGTACAGCTGTTTCAAGCCAAAACATCCTGCCCCCACAAAGGTTGAGAGAAAAACAAATAAACAAACGAAGAATACAAAACTTCATAATTTTCCCCAAAGTTTAAACCAAATTCTATAATCAATTTTATAAAACAAAAAATCAAATTTATAATTCTGCATTCCTGCCAATATCTAAAAACAATGGTACAGCAGATACTTAAATACGGATAAATATCTCCTGACAAAGTTCGCTCTATAACAACAACAACAATAATTAAACTATTTACAAAATGAAATGAAGAAAGAAAAAAAAATTATTATTACTACCAACAGCTACTGATTTGGTAGTGGGCAAAGTTTAACAATCGGTCGCATATACGAACCATTCTTAGTTCGAACCCTGGCCGTCCGCGAAATTTCGTCTTTTCCCGGATACAATTCATCTATTATGGCCAAAGGCCAATGCAAAGGAGGAACGCTATCCTGAATTATGATCACTATCATGCCTACCTTGGCGGGATTAGATCTTGAATTCCATTTTTGCCGAGCTTGCAGGCCTGACAGATATTCTAGGTGCCACCTTTTCCAATATTGTTGAATCATACTGTCTAAAAGTTTATATCTATTTAAAGGACTAATATTTTCCAAAGTCAAATCTCGGGCGGGTAAAAACGTTAAGGGATCACTACAGAAAAAATGAGCGGGTGTCAATGCAACAGGGTTACTTGGGTCACTATTTTGGAAACATAGGGGGCGAGAATTGAGAAGGCACTCGATTTGGGTAAGAACTGTGGCGAATTCCTCGTATGTCAGTATTTGGTCTCCCACTACTCTGGATAGGTGAAGCTTGACGCTTCTTATATTCGCCTCCCAAATTCCCCCAAAGTGACTAGCCGTAGGGGTGTTGAATTTCCAATCGATCTTGCGTATGTTGATTTCATGCTGAAAAGATTCTCGGTAACCTCTCGAATTTGTAAATTCGTACAGCTCATCTAGGACTTTCTTGGCACCTACAAAATTTGTGCCATTATCAGAATATAAAACTGAACAATTTCCACGGCGTGAAACAAATCGCTTAAATGCGGCTAAAAAGGCTTCTGTGGTCAGTGACGAGGCTAGTTCCAAGTGTATGGCTTTAGTTGTCATACACACAAATAAACAAACATACGACTTTTGTGTTCTCACTCCACGATATCTACCAATGGTAATTGAAAAGGCACCTGTGTAATCTACACCAGTATGTAAGAATGCCTTTGCTTGATTCACCCTGACGGAAGGTAAATCGGCCATCATAGGATATTCAGGTTTGGGACTAAGTCGAAAACAGCGGTTACACCTCCAAACTCTCCGTCTTATTACTTGACGAGCAGAAACGATCCAATAATTCTGGTTTAAGAGAGTTTGCAGCAGATAGGAACCAGCATGCAAATGCAATTTATGATAATAATCTATCAATAGATAGGTAAAAGGATCCGACTTAGGTAATAAGATAGGGTGTTTATGATTAAACCCAAGCTCCGAATTTCTAAGGCGACCACCTACTCGAATAATACCGTCCTTAATGAATGGATTGAGCCGACGTATGCCCGATTTGACGAAAAGGTTTTTGGATAAGGCGTTATATTCGACAAAAAAGTGTCTTTGCTGCACCGCTCGTATCAGTGCAAATTCAGCTGCTTCTAAATCAGCAGCTGTGATTGGTTTATTAAGAGATAATTTTTTGACAAAAACAAGCACATATACAGCTGCATTCAATAGTTTCGACCAAGAGGAAATATTATCGATCAGACGATAGAAGGGGGATATGGATGGTACGATTGTAAATACGGCATTTTGCGACAAATATTCAGAATCTATTGATCGGATATCATTATCACCCAAAGATTGAATTGGCCAAAATTTTGGTTCCGACATCAACCACATTGGACCCGAAAACCAAGTTGAATGGCTTACTAATGAAGAGGGAGTTAAACCTCTCGAGGCGCAATCGGCGGCATTTTCCTTACCCGGAACAAAAAACCATTGGGCGGAAGGTAGAAGTTCATTGATTTTCAAAGCTCTATTGGCTATAAACGAATCTAACTTTTTACTTGGATTTTTAATCCAACTCAGTGTAATCATTGAATCGGATAATGCAAAAACTTTATCGACTTTATGTCTTGGAGTATAAAGGTCAAGGACACGAACAAGAAGTTTTGCCAAAAGGAGAGCTCCACACAATTCCAATCTCGGTAGGCTAATCTTCGACATGGGAGCTATTTTGGATTGGGAGTAAAGAAGAGTCACGGTGACTTCTCCAGAACTATTTACAACTCTCGAGTATACGACCGCGGCAAAACCAGACGCACTAGCATCGGCAAATCCTACAAGCGACAAACTCGACATTGGAGTTACGGCAATATAACGAGGAACTTCCACATTCTCAAGCACATGAAACTCCATCTGGAACTTACCCCATAAAATTTCTATCTCTTTCGGAGCAGGACTATCCCAATCAACCTTTAGCACCCAGAGTCTTTTATTCAACAATTTCAAAAAAAGAGTCAGCGGAGACAGAAATCCCAGCGGATCAAACATACGTGCTACCACCGAAAGTATGTTCCTTTTGGTGCAAGAATCACCCAAACTTATATTGGTGCCAAAGGTAAATCTATCAGAGGTTTCTTCCCACCGCAAACCTAAAACTTTCGAAATTGATTTGTCAAAATTTTTTGTCTTCGATAATTGAAAAGACTCAGGAATTTGAGACATCAGCTCGTGGGAGTTCGACATCCACTTCACTATTTTAAATCCACCACTTTGAAATAGACCGACTGTCTGAGTATACGTGGAAATCGCATCTTGTATGTTGGAGAAACTACTTATAAAATCGTCCATGTACATATCTCGAGATACAGGAAGAATGGCATTAGGAAACATAGTAGATCCATCCTGACATAATTGTTGTATCACTCGAAGGCTCAGATAAGGCGAAGATTTGACTCCAAACGTCAATGTATTTAATTGAAAAACGGAAATCGGATCACTAGAATTGAATCTCCATAAGACCCTTTGAAATGGGCGATGGGGCTCGATAATTTTTATCTGCCTATACATTTGCTTTAAATCGGCTACAACGGCAATGGGAAAAAGTCGAAAATTTAATAATATAGCTATTGGGTTTTTTTGCAATTTTGGACCTTTATGCAGAATATCATTCAGTGACGGACCTTTACTTGTTTTCATCGATGCATCGAACACTATTCGACAGGGAGTTGAAGAACTGTCTCTTTTAAATACACAATGATGAGGAATATAGTAGGACGGTGAATCGATATTATCGGTCGGAATCTGACTCATATGTCCTTGATCTAAATAATCTTGGAAAATATCATTATAAGTTGTTCTAAGTTCGGCATCTTTATCGAGGCGATTTTCTAAGGAAACCAATCTATTTTTTGCAAGCGAAAAAGAGTCACCCAGGACACTCGGCTCCTCTTTGAAAGGTAACGAAACTATGTATTTCCCGTCACTTTCTCTACTAACGGTTTTCACAAATGATTTCTCACATATTTCATCCTCCAATTTGACAGCAGAAGAAGAAGAAGAACAATCTTCCAATTCCCACATTCTTTCAACACATGCATCCAGATCCATTACCTCACTATAAAATGAACAATGAAAACTGATACTTCTAGGAACAACGGAACCCATAACGACATAGCCGAGGGTGGTTTCGATCGCTAAAGATGAACCATCAGGAACGCTTACCTTATTTGAACCGAGAATATTAGAAAACACAGATACTCCCAAAATACCATCTATTTTTCCGGGCAAATGTAGACTAGGATCGGCTAGAATAAAATCATCTAATTTTGGTAGGGATTTCTCATCTATTGGACGATCCGGTAGAATGTTTGTTATTTTCTCAACTATCAATACTTCAATTGGGTAACTGACTTTAGGGTCAAAATGTGACGAAATAATCATGTTGGATCGTCCCAGTATAGGTATTTCCGAGCCTCCTACACCCCGGACACTCATGGATAACTTGGAGTAGGCTATTCCTAGTTTTCGCGCACAGTCGCGATCAATCAAATTAGCGGATGAACCACTGTCTAATAAAAACCTAACTTTCTGTTTATGGCACCACTTATCTTCGACATTAACGATTATTGTTCCAAAGAGACTTACAAGCCTAGGATTTTGAGTAACTTTCGATTTATTTGAAACATGTAGGGCTGTTGGAGTATTTTCTACCGAGTTTTGGGTAAGCGATTGCCCAGTAGAAGGGGTCTGATTATGAGGCAAGTCCAAAATAGGTTTATGCAATAAGGTGTGGTGCTTGGATCTGCATTTTAAACAACAAAACTTCGATGGGCATTGTGCTACTCGATGTTTGGACGAAAAACAATTAATGCATAGTTTGTTTTCCTTTATTATACTAAAACGGGATTCAAAGGGAAGAGTCAAAAAATACTTACAATCTTTGATATAATGAGGGTCTTTCTTGCAAACCACACAATTGTGGGACGAATAAGTCACACGGTTTTCAGGTTTTTCATGGAAATGAAACGTTTTGTCAGATTTGGGAAAACTAGACCCGATAGGTTTTGGATTACGAGCTCTGTCTGGTTTAACAAGCGATTTACTACGATGTCGCAAAAATTTCAGAAGTTCTTCATATGAGGGCCAATCATCACTATCTCTAATCAAGTCAAAATCATCGGTTGTTTCTTGGGGCAATTTGGACATAGCTAAATAAGTCAAAATACGATCATCCAGGTTCTCCAGCTTCAACCTCTTAAGAGCAGATACATTTGTATCAAATTTCTCCAAGAAAATTTCTAAACTTACAGAATTATTAGCCGACAATGCACGGAAGTTCATTATTCTATCCATATAAAGTGTGAACAAATATTTTTTATCATTATATCTACCTACTAAATGGTTCCATATAATATCATAATTATCAGGAGTCGGTTCGATTGAACTACACGTTTTCATCGCTTTCCCCGAAATAGAACCTAATAAATATTGTAATTTTTCAGCCTTTGAATAATCGGGCTTGGTGTGTATAAACTGTTTAAAGTTTTCATGGAAAACAGGCCATAGCGATATGTCTTCACCATCAAATTTAACTAACTCGACTTTTGGCATCCTTATATGTGAAGCATTACTATTATTGTTACTCTGAGAATAGGAAGGTTTCAACAACCGCGCAGCTAAGTACTCAATATTGGAATAAATTTCATAAAAAGCATCCAAAACGCTACTATAATCAACTTTCGATTCCGGTGACATTTCTTGCTTTAATACAACAATTTGCTGACCTATATCCTCATAATCAATTACAGTTCTCTCAAATGTACTGTACCTAACAGAAAAATTACGCAACTTTGCTTCATTCTGTGGATCCTTTTCCAAGGCTACACCAGCATCATAACACTGTTGTGCTCTTAAAAACAGATTTTCTCGCTTAGCATTCAATCTATCTAATTTTAATTCGTTCTCTTCCTTATTAACTTTAGGCGGCATTTTAACAAAGTGGCAAGCAAAATATATTGGGTAGGTATAACTATTATAGAACGAACCAAGTACTAGGCAAGACTACAAAATAATTTATCTAGATACCTATAAGTAATTAATATTATCCCCTCAACCAGTCGGTAGGCAGGTATACGATTTTAGCGCAAATGTATTAAATTCCAGTCGAATTTTATTTAAAGCCGCGATAAGGATATCGAAATTGTAGCTTATCACAATCAAGGTACCTATATCACCAGTAATAATGAAAGAAAATACAATTTTCCAATTTGAACTAGGATTGAACTAATTCCCAACTGTACTCGGTACTCTATTAACTTAAGCGGAAAAATAGGTCTAGATATAATAAAATCTATTGGAATCCGGCTTGAAGGACCAAATGGTTTGGCAATTTGTGGACTGTATATAATAAAAGATAAATTATTAAATTTCACCTACCTTCGTGCCGGCTACTTACACGGCGATTCTTCAGCACTTTAATTATTGAGCTAGGAAAGCAAAAGGGCAGTGGGTGGGAAGGAATCAAGGAATACAAAAGGCTGCTCCAACTTGAACTCGCGAAAAAAAGGGGGGTTCACTTAGAAAACAACAAAATATATTGCAATTGGTGGATTTATTCGCGACGACTGGTGCTCGATTCGTGAGTGAATTAATCTTGTGGTAAAATCTAAAATTGATAACAAATTCCGAGCAACGAGTACAGCTGTTTCAAGCCAAAACAATGCCCTTTTGTGATTTTTTCAATTACATTTGGCATTATAATAGAATGATGTAGGCTGTAAAGGATATTTGAGTTCTTTTTAATTTTAAAACGATTGAATGATACTGAAAATCTGACAGAACTTTTTGGATGAAGTTAATGAACGGCTAATAGTATATTATTTATATGTACTAGAAAATAACAACAATCGCAATATATTGAATTATTGTTTTCATACTTCAAAAATATGTTTATTACTTAATATCGAAAAATTAATCATATATGATATAATATGAGCAAAGTGGAAGTCATTTGAACATTTTATTAGGTGAATTCGACTATCCAGGGTATCCAACTTAAAGAAAAAATATCACAGCCAAATTGAATTTGAAAAGTCTGGAATGGGATATATTTTAGTTTGTTCATTCCATAGAGAAAAATAATATTATGTTAAGTTGTCTCTGGTTCATTCCCGTTTTCTGAGATATCGAATATATTCTACGTCATATTATATCAGCAGATTTTCCAAGATATGAGAGAAACGCCAATACGTGTAGCACATTGGAATCGATGCTCTCTTAGAACCACGAAACTAAGTTTTATTAAAAGCTCAGGTCGCTTAATTATGTTTATGTTGTTTAATATAGTTTATATAAGACGTGGATACATGATGTTATCGTTCACTATATTATTAAGGCTAACGATGTAATCTTGATAGACCAGGTGATAATGATAGTTTCCTGGTAGATACTGTAAGTCAGATGATAGGAGTGAGTCTAAGTATTAGCTTGTCTATTAAAGAAAATTTTCCAATACACCAGTATAATCCTCATACTTACTCGTCAACTATTCAATAAAAGATCACACATGCTAGAAGTTGAAGGTTTTCTGGTCTCGAGTCGATAACTTAGAAACTCAATTATTAGATAATAGAGCAGTTAGAGCTACTATAGGTACAGAATATAAACAGGTAAGGTGTAAGCCTAAATAACTAATTCCAGTTGAAGACTACACAACAAAAACGATGTAAGTGTATCTAATCGAGATAAACTATACCTTAAGCAGATGGTAATTAAATGCGGTGACTTGGACAGCCTTGACAATTCTCGTAAGAGCATAATGCGCTTCTGTGTCTGTAACAGGTCCCAAGTGCATTACATGTTTTGTGCGTTTTTAGCAAAACTAAAACTATATGCTATAATGCGTTGTATTTTACTCAATGATGAGTATCTGTTTAACAGATCGTCAATTGGAGAGTGAACTGTTTCGACCAACAAAATAGTCACTTTGGCTTCTTGCATGGCGTCATAAGACATTGCAGGAGGAGGTGAGTCAAAGAACCAAAAATCTGGAGGATTCTTAACCCACTGAGGATCCGCCCACCAAAGAGAATATGAAAGAAGATGCTCTCCACTGGATTATCAGCGGAGCGGACGTGATGCCAAAAATCAGGAGGTACACGATCTTGGATGTGAGTAACCCTGTTCGCAACAAAGGTCTTCCAATGATGAGGGGAAGAATGGATCCACAAGAACTCTAGACGAGGTACGGATATCTGGAGTCGAATGTATGGCCATAATGAATGAAATATGTACATCATTACTGTCGCAAACAATGCGAAAGTAAGCGACACATGCGTAACCTGCTTCTGATGCGTCACAGAATGAGCGTAACTGGCATTCCTTGGCGCGTAAAGAGGTTTAAGATGACGAGGAATGTTTACGGAAACATCTGATAGAGATCGTTTAAATCGATCCCATTGCGTGCACATCTCTTGCGGTGGTGTTGATTCCCAATCCAAACCCAAAGTCTATAGGTATTGGACAAGGCGAAAAATGCGAAAAATGTTAAAGGACATAAAAAACCTAGAAGGTCATAAATGCGTGAGATCTCAGAAAGGATTGACTTTTGTATACTGAGAAATGACAGGGTTGACGCGAAACGAGAACGAGTCAGAACTCTCAGAACTCGATTGCCATTGTAGGCCAAGAATTTCAATAACGGATTAATTTTCATCAAATGTCAGAGGATTAGACTATCAATGATCTGCGGGAATTTCCTCTAAAACTGAAGTATCATGGGACGCCCACTTTCGTAGTTCAAAACAACCTTTCTTCAATAAATCAATCAACTGATTTCGATTAAGGTAGTGCACAAATCATTCGCTGCTGAGAGATTGGATCTAATGACTTGAGCTGCGAGAAGAAATGTTGTTCAAATCTTGTTCACCTTCTTCTTCCAATGGCAACAGGCACCTAATTGCAAGATAAGGACTACTGGCCACACCATAAGTCACGGTATTAAGTTGATACGTTTGAATGGGCTCTTGAGAGGAAAAGTGCCATCGAATCAGCTGATACTGACGATGTGACTCGGAGACAAGAATTTGTCTACACATCTGTTTTTTTTTTCTTTTTTGTGCTAATAAAACAAAGTTTTTTACACTCGTCGGTAGGTACAATCACAAAAAATATCACAGATATAATCAATATAAATAACCATTACAAATCATCAATCTCCAACACTGTGCCGTTAGAAGCAAAGCTGTCCTGATCAATGTTACTTTCCAGAAACTCCTGAACAGAGTAAAAAGCCCTAAGCACAATAAACTCCTTAATAGAAGCTTTAAAAGCATTAAGACTATAGTTTTGAATAAAATCTGGTAACTTATTAAAAAAATTTGATGCAACGTAGCGTGGACTCCTGTGTGATGCAGAGAGACGACAGAAATCATGTTTGATATCACAATGTAAAGACATGCGAAAACATGAGAAAACGTAGTAAAATTACATAAACGTCTACTTGAAGATTGGTTTCTGTACTGAGGTTCTCATTGAGAGAAGTGTTTTTGCCGAAGCATCAAAGGCCACTCGAACTTTTGCGAAAGAGTCAGTGGCCTTGAAAACACAATGATTTAGGATAAAAGAATAATCTGAACCTAGAGGGAATTGCAGGAGTTTGGTCATATGACCGGAGTCGAGGTAGTCCTGCATAAAGGGATGGTATTTACCTCTAACTTCAGGTTGACTAGCTAGACTTTTTTCAACTGCCGTTACTCTGCGGTCCGCTATTTGAAGAGAATTGTCAAAATTGGGAATGGGTTGCGAGTACTTGAATGGCAAGACAACTCCAAAACAATCTGAAAGATCTCTAGAATGCCTGTTCTGTAATAAATGTTCAGCTTGCTGGTCGTCAGAAGAGAGGTTCTGCTTTGACTCAACCTCTTCCACGTTCCAAAAGTTTTTTAGAGTCTCACTCTGTTGATGCGAAAAAATAATGCAGAAAACATAATGGCTGCAACTGTAGATGAACTGGAACCAATTAATACCCAGCCAATCAATACCCATTGTATTCATAACTGCGGGCGGTGTCCATCACCTGCGATGTACCCATCTCGCACGATGCGTGCAAAAATTTCTGCTCCTAGGAGCATTTCTACAGAACGAGGAGCATACAATTTCGGGTCAGCCAACTTGAGATTGTCAAAAGTTTGCGAAGGCGAAAGAGAAATCGTGGGCAATTCAGAACCGATTGCGGGTAAAACCATTGTGCGTAATATTGAAGTTAACTTCGTAAAATACGATAGGAGGAATATTACAAGATGCGGTGCCATGGGACGACGTTATATTTGCATGACCTAAACCAGAAATGGAAGACACTGAAGGAGTAATAGATAAACCAAGACGTTTGCGGCAACGCTCAGTTAAAAAACTGGACTGGCTGCCAGAATCAAAAAGTAGTAGAACTGTTTGAAAATAACCCCAAGTCAAGTAGAAGACATGACTACTGGGAGTTTCGTCTTAATTTTTGCGGAAGGAGGAGCTGATTCTAATGCAGAAGAGCGAGACTCTCCTCAAGGTACATTTGCCATATTAGAGCTCTCGCCAAAATGTAACAGCATATTGTGTCTAGCGGAATAATGGCGACATCGAGACTATGAGTTGCAAGAGTCAAAACGATGAAATGCACTGATACAGTTATGACATAAGTGTCTTGACCTTGCAGCATAATGTCGTATGACGATCGTATGGAGAAAGCTCCAAATATGAGGAACATCTGAAAATATGGTGAGATCTTGACTTACAATAAGAGCATTGCGACTCGACTGGCTTATAAGTGGAGGCCAATGAAAGTGGGGGTTTATTATAACTACCCTCAGTGTCCCAAAATTGGGCCTTGCACTAGGCTGCGGTGCCTTTGCACTAGATTGCGGTCTATTGATTGCGATGTGCTGGGAATTCAATGAATTTGTTTCAAAAGCCTGAAAACTGATTTGTTAAAAATTACCAAATCATCAAAGGATGGGAATTAATCTTGAGCAAATTTAATCTCAAAACATGTTATGAAGTTTTTGTAACAACCAATTAAACAATTTAAAGTCCCAAATATTGAGATTCGGGAAATTTTGTAATGCGTTAATATTCTCTTTAAAAGTATAAATGAGATCTCACAGAGACTGCACGGAATCAGAATTCGTACATATCGGAGCGTTTATTACAATATTATTCCAATAGTAAGTTGCCAAAACCCTTTCGTTTTGATAGCGATCAACTTGACTATTGTATGCGATTAAATAATTATCTGCAGTACGAGGAAGATGCTTAACCAAATTTTATGGTTCCTTTGATAAGCTTGAAATTAAATATTGGTACTTTTTAATAATTGATGATAAACTCTCATTGTTGTGAATGAGCGAGTTGATTAAATCTACAAATGATGACCTTTTAAATCCCCATCAAAACTTGGGCAGATTGAATTTAGGCAAACGAACCTGCGATCGTGAACTTAAAGTGTTCAACGATTCATTTGACTTCCGGTTTGAATCATCAATGGAAGGTACTGTACCATAAGAATACAATGATTTAGTTTCGTTGGCATTAACCATGTCTAAGTAAATAGACTTCAATTCAAAATATTTATTGTCAATTTATAAAATGATGTCACTAAGCTATTACCAAATCTCCGAGGAGTCATCTAGGAGAGTTTTTTTTTTATGATCATCTGAAATTCCTCATATCAATCAATCACGGTTTCGTAGGCAACAATAAATCTGGAATTAGATTCTCAGGGCTTAACCTTTGATAGGTCAAAATTGACTGTAACCGAGTAGTTGTTTGTTTTGCGACTGCGAATGCCTTTTCTAAAGTATAAGTAGTCATTGTGAAGTAATTAATTCCAAAAAAGAATATTTAAATAAAATATTTACAAATAATAAAATGCGTTGAAATAAGGAAAACGAATTCCAACTGGCAACAAGGGACAAATGCGTTCACAATTATCTCAAATAAATAAATCAGAATTATTCCGTTGCCTGAAAACTTGTATAACAATCCGGGATCGAAATTTCAAATAAAAACTTGAAATAGACGACGGACGACAAGGGGGAAGCTGCCAGATGCAGGTGCAACCAAGGTCAACTTAGGTAATTTGCTCCCGACGTTGCGGAGAGTTTCTATTAAGACTTGCGTACCGCTTAGGAAAAATTGCGCGGAGAGTTCATACTAAGTTCACCTGTATACGATTTGTAAGAATGCATTATTGATCTTCGAAATTGTAGCCGTTTCTCTTCCCCCTTCTGTGGTAATCACTACTTTCACCCTTACTCAGTGACATTTCTCAAAAAAAAAATCACTTACCTTAACCTGAAGGAGGTGGCCATTGGCAGGTCTCAATAATGGTTGTTAAATTTATTTGTAAACTTACCACATAAAAATGTCTATTTTTACATTCGTTAGATTAAGATTGAAGAAATAGCTCGTTAAATCGGGATAATAACTAATCACCAGAATTCTACTGATCAAGAGACTTAACGAAAAATATCAAGAAAATTGATATATTTTCATTCCATAATAATTTCAAATATTTTGACTGTTTTTAGTCTAGTTTTTATTCAATAATCCACCATTTTAGATTACTTTTTTGAATGCTTATTGGTAAGTATATGGAGAAATGATAACAATTGGATTTTTCATCCTTAGTTAGCACTACCTAGTACCTTGTTTTTAGGGAGGGTAGCCATTTTTAAGGGGGTAAGTTCCTCTGGAAAATATGTTGTCCATATATTTATAGCGGATAGTCATTAGCCTAAATTTTGTTTCGAAAAAGTATTCCTATAAGGTTTGTACGCCGATTGCTTCTCCTAAATGACTCATCCAACAGAATCTTAACGCTATTTGGGTGTGCCGAGGTAACCCCCCCCCCCACACACACACACAAAACTTCAACCCGACCAGTGAAACGTTCAGACACTTAGAGGATTCCTAGGCTATTCTCGAAAAATCCTGAAATTCCCGAAAAATCAATACTGCTCCTGTAACTGATTCCGCTTATTTTTAGCAGGCTTCGTGGGACCGTGCGCCGTTTAAATTGAACCAAATTTCAACTTCCCACTATTCGTGTAATTGGGTGGGTCATTCTTGGACTCTTGTAATTTTGAAGTATTTTTGCGAGCCACTGACAACTACATAAAATTTATTCACGTAATGAGTAATGACACTCTATCCTTTGCGTTATCCATTTAATTATCATTCAATATCAATGTTGACGTATATTTATTTATGCGACATGGAGTATCTAGACAAACTGGACGGTTTCTATGAGAACCACGTGAACGAAACAAAATAAATCAAACTATCAGAAGGATGTGTATTCTTAATCGATAATTATGAGTTTTTAAACTTAATCGTACCATATGTATACCAAAATTTCTCAAAACGTTAATTCATTGGCATAGATCATGGGTTTTTAGATTTCACATCCCTTTAGTAGAGTGATCGGCGCTTCGAAAGACGCTTAAAAATGTCTTCTGTGGGGGTCTCGGGGTTACAACTTGAAACCTTTACCAAACGAAAGTTTATATTTTGATATTCCAAAATCCAAAAGCTGTCAAAAATTGGCCCGTGCAGAAAGACACTATAATCAAAATTTGAGTTACTAGCATACTTTATAGAAGAGAACGTGGAAAATTTTTTGAAGGCAAATTCGTAAACAGTTTTGTGGAATTGAATTTTTGTATGAATTTTCGAAAATCACTCAATGCACGAGGTCTTATGCATAAAAATAACTTAAATCCCCGATATCTCGATTCGTACCACTGCAAAATTTCTAATTCAAATGATTTTTTTCGGCTTAACTTGCCTATATATGGAAACGCGGCGTCATATCGAAAAATTGCATTCTTTAAAAAAGTTTACTCTGTCTATGTAGATTCCGAAAAAGTAAGAATTATAATTTTTAATAGTTTTGTAAACGAGATATTAAAAAAAAAATATAACTGGGACCGTCCGAGCTCCGCGTCCCCACTTCGCATAGTCTATCTTGCGTCTCTAGATTCCCCGTAGCTCCGTTTCACTCGCACTCTAAGAAGTAGCGTTCTGTCCGGATACAAATTAAGGAACATTTGATTTTATTATAAAATAATGGGACTATATATTTTTAATCGTATACTAGCATATCAATGTTTTGTATAACTTCTACAATATACTATGAATGGTAGGTATCTATATAAAATTAAAAAAATAACATTTGGACGTACATACTTAATAATGTATAGACATGCTGGAAAGTTTATACACAGTATTATGAATATTTATACCTAGTCGGCATTGACGAATTTTCGGAGGAAATGTTCAGAAACATGCACAATTTCGTATTAAAACTATATTCAATAAATGTCGACATTACTTCAGTAAACGTACTAAGAGGGAAAATGGCGACTTCTACTACAATTATACCAAGTTACCACCGACTGAAGACTCTCTAAAGACAGCATTGCTTGAGGTCGTATTACCAGACTAAAGTGTGGGAAAATTCTTTACAACCACCGCCAAACTTACCCAACGTTACTGATTTTGACTGGAATATAGACGTGGAAAGTGATATAAAACCGATATTATAAGTACTCTTCCTGCCTTCCCCGAAAAGTTAGATGTCTTGGCATCGTGTGGTTGAAATAAAGGTATTTTTCTAATATTAAAAATTTAATTTTTTAAAATCTTATCTCATCTGTTTTTAATTCTTCCCCCGTTTTACTGGACTGTATGTATGGTTAATATTTTTGCGGACGGAGTTTCTTATCTATTATTAATTGAACGCTTTCCAAAATATAAACATTTATTGAAATTATTACTAAATTTGTATTTGGAAAATTAATTTCTGCTATCGCTTTCAAAGTTTGACATGAGACTTTTTTTTTATTTACTCATATGCACCCTAGATGCTGCACATTTTAAATTTTTATAACAATGTTTTCAACATCATCAATCATCATGTTTTTAGACTGCAGAAGTAAAGTTAGTACATGCATAAAGAATCGGATAGCTGCATTGGTTCCTGCAAGTGTATGGGGCAGAAATCTTGTAAAAATGAACTGACAATCCGAAATGTTTTACAATCTACATCATCAGCAGTGACTGCAGAATGTGATTCCGAGGCGTCCGACGATGAATGAAGTCATTTTTTTACGAATTTTATATTTACAAAATATAACCCCAGGGGTTATATTTTGGAACATGTGATTGGTTTAAAATTCGTAGCGTTCGTAGGGTTTCAGCATTAGACCAATCAGCTGTCAGAAAATTCAAAATATAACCCCAGAGTTATATTTTGAAGTTTGATGAATACGGACACTAGTGGCCAAAACAAGCAACTTTGGACAAAGATAAGGGGAGTTAAATCAAATTAGTTTCACCCGAGGAACATTTGGTAGATAGTTGTAAAGTCATTTCAGGGACAGCCTGTACATATTATAAAGAACGTGAACTTCCCTTTCTTGATTTTGCGACTCGTATATTATTTTGTTAACCAAAACAGAATGATTTAGATTTACTAATCATCTTGATATAGATAGTTCTGATGATGTAACTTGAGATTTTTTAAGGAGATTGTCTGTTAGAATTGTGACAGATTTATTAATCTGCCAGTACGACCTTAATATGTATCCAAACAGTTCATAAGTTTGAGATTGGAAATTAGGAACATAGTCACTCGCTTTAAAATGTTTTGAACACATTCTGATATTTAAATAATGGGAAATTGCTAGTTAGATCACAGCACTGTGTCATAAAATGTAGCGCGTACATGGGAAACCTGCGCAATATCATATTTTTTTAAGTTTATTGTATCATGATGTAAAATTATTGAGAATTAATTAAAGGAAAATATCCCATTTAATGAAGTAATTCTTTTCTAGAGCAATCCTTTGGATATTCCATCAGAAGAAGACGAGAGTTGTGGGAACAAAACATTCACGACACCAGGTAATGAAACAGAACTTTTACCAACAATGACTCATAATGTAGTCAGCGACTTTAATGTGTGCATGTATATTGTGCTGAAAAGCTCATAATAGTCCCATTTCAAAGTTTTTAAGACCGAAGAATGCTGCACAAGAAGGCTATACTTACTTATTTGATTTTTAAGCCAATTGTTTATGTTTAACTTCGGAATTTGAAAGGGGAACTTTTTTGAGATAATTATTTCCATTTTCTCGCAGGAATAATGATAAAATTCTATCTAAAACAATCTAACTTAAATTAAATGTAACTTCGAAATATGGTAACTTTCCGACTTTCGCACCCATGGAATTATAACTTTACATTCATATTATACTTATAAAGAGTTCTTTATTTATTTTGTTCTGCGAGAAAATACTTTTAGCTGTTATTACATTAAAGAAAAATCACTTCATTTGGAAAACTTCAAAGGCCTAAAATTTTTAAGAACAATGAAACAGATAAAACTATTGTTTTCTATACCTGGAAAATATTTCAATTATTCATCTCTTTAGAGTTCTAGATGTAATAAGTTAGACATCCCTTACACTTCAGAATCTTTTTTAATGAATATTTCCAATAAGTTGCGCAATAGTATTTTCAGCTAAATATTGGAACAAGAAAGCTTGCCTAATTTTTTCAATTTTCTTTTTGTCAAATTTTGACTAATGTTTATGTTACTCACAATTATGTTAACCTTCAGTATATTTAGTGCACGCACAATAATTGTGACTAACGCAATTGTGAGCACTGGGAGTATACAGCTGCTTCGGAGCAATATCAAAAGATACCTATCAGGAGAATATGTTGCTGGTAAAAATTTATTTGGAAACAAAATACTAAATAACCTTCAGAAAGCAGTTAACTACTTAATTATAAATATGAATTCCCAATCAAAAGTCAGTTGATATGATATTTAAGACAGCCATTTTGGTTTTTACTTAGACATAAATAAACTCTACATTTGGTGCAAGATACTACTCTTGACCTACTTTTACAGGACTAATCGACAGCAAAAAAGTATATTGTGAAACAAGTGCACAAAGTAGCATATTTCTCATGTGTGAAAATGTTTCCGTTGAGACGAAGTCGAGTACCGCATTTTCGACGAGTGAGAAATTTGCACGTGTTTTACACTAAACTTTTCCTACGAGCATAACAAGACAATGTTTCATTCAATTAAACTGTGGTGTATTTTCTACATCAGAATCGGAACTACGCTCAGTCTTAATAATATCCATCACTCCAAGTAACTGAAATCATTCACTACACTTATTTAACTCTGCCTCTAATATTTCGATCTCTTGCGATTTGTACATTTAAAATTTATATGTAAAATTAATAGCAATATTCGGTATTATGTATTAATTATTATACCTATAATCCCATAAAATATGAACATGCCATGATCGACAGATCGAATATTACAATATAATTGACTGGTCAGCGGTTAGGCTTATTGCGCGAGTGAGTGAAAATTTACAGATTTATGTGTTTACCTATAATTTACTGTAGTTGCGCGGTACCCATTTCCCCGATTCAACGCATTCATTAATCGGAAGTCACCATGCGGTTCACTTTTAGAATAGAGAATCCCATGTTTTGGTTGTGTAGTCAACGACCCGAGGTACAGATGGTTTGGACGTTGAAAAGGAGGTAAAATCGGAAGTAAACCGAGGTTCCATTAAATCAACCATTCTGGGCACTAGAAGAGTAAATCATGGTCCGATTGTTCGTTGCGGTGATAAAGCATCTGTTGAGAAGTTGACGAATGAGATCGAAAATAAGACATGGAAATCGTACAGTGTAATAGTGCCAAAAAAAATTTATCCTCGCCTGATTATACACAGTCTTGATCCCGTTTCTGCGGATGACCCTAATTTTGTAACCTTAAAATTGTAACTAAGCTAACATTCAGAGATAAAATCAACGTTGTGCTTGAGACTGCCCCTGATATCTTCGCGTTAATCATGAAGAGGGGTTTCCTCTATTTAGGATGGTCAAAATGCTACGTTAAGGGACACTTTATTGTGATACGGTGTTACAAGTGTTAGAAAGTGGGACATCAAAATAAGGATTGCCGCAGTGATATGGTGGTTTGCCCCAATTGTAGGGGACCACATGAGAGAAAAACGTGTAGTGCTCAGAGGAGTTATCCTGTGTTAACTGTTCATTTATGAATTCTAGATTTAAGTCTAATTTTAACACTGATCATAGTGCTAATAGTCAAAAATGCGGATATTATTTAACCCAAATAGATAAAACAAGATCTAGAATTCAGAGTGCAGGGCAGTAAACATAGGAATTAAAGAATACCTCATTTTAATATTTGCTCTCTGTTTCCGAAATTGAACCAGTTGTTAGACTTATTTGTCAATAACCGTTTGGATGTCGTTTGTACGACGGAACAAAAACGTGGCTGAATGATAATATTGCTGATGGATGTGTTCACATCCCGGGATTTCATTTAATCAGAAAAGACCGTATTGATCGTTCTGGTGACGGTGTGGCTCTGCATGTGCGGTGTGGAATTGCTGTCGCAGTGGTCTTGGTGGAATTCTTGCCGACTGAGGGCATTGAACACATCTGGGTCTCCCTGGGGGTTGGTAAGAACACCTAATTGCTTTTGGGCATTATCTATCGGACTTCTGCCTGTAACTTGAAGAGTTTCGTCACTTATTTTGATAGTGTGTTGTCATTTGTTGTGCCTCAGTAGGATCATAATATACTCATTACAGGGGATATAAACGAAAATTAGTTATGCGATAACTTGTTGGCTAGAACTTTGGAGGCCTACGACGAATTTGTCCAACTGATCGACGAGCCAACGTAGGCGAGCCAAAAAAAGTAGACAAAAAAAAGAAATTAACGAGCTGCCGGAGGTAACTGGGCCTGAGACCGTTCCTGTAGATCCAACTATCCGAAGTGAGTCCTCAATAAATGGAGGGTAGCATTGGGTGATCACGACGGTTAGATAATGTCGGCTGGTAAAAGCATTGTACGAATTAACCTGGCATATTAATCACAATTCGACCAAAGCCAAAAAAAAAAACTAAAACTAAATTAACCTCTATTATAATACATATCAAGAGCAAACTAATTCATCTAGAGAAGGATCATCTATTTTTAGCTATTGCATCCTGTTTATCCTAGTGACAAGTAACGAGGGTAGACTCAAGATTTATACCAGGCGAGTTATCCTCAAGTTCGTACAAAAGCTGATCACATGCTAAACCAAACGAACGTTATGTAGTTCCGAACGGAAGTTTTGTTTCGTTCGAACCGATATTCTGGAGATAGGTAATTGTGTGGTCAACTGGATTTTTGGATACCATTTTCCTATGAAAACGTTATGCCTAACTTGGAACTCAAGTTCTATAATGTAGTTCGGACAAAACGGGACAACAATAATTATTCGATATAATTAAAATTATTTAATGTCTTGAATTATAAGAAGTAAATGATGATGAGAATAATTCTCACTATTAATGAAATTACAAGTTGTTTCTAAAATATAATTCCCTAGCGCATCCAGTCAGTCGTCTTTTAGTCGCTAAAGAACGATTTTTTTTTTTAATATTAGGTAGGTACACCTTACGAACAATAATTATTTATTTCATGAAATAAGTTTTTACTGCTTTCTTCTTAGTATCTGTCTGTTTTAATTCATTCCCTAGTTTTTACAATTTCGAAATATTTTCCCAAGATGTTTCTTTAATAAACAACGGTTCTTGCGATGAAATTTATAAAATAATGTATGAACATTGCGGTCTCAAGAAAAACATAACTAAACCTTACCTATACAGGGACAGGGTGATCACTTTCAATTGGCTCACTATTGGGATCTCCTAAGCCATAGGAGATAGGGAGTCAGTTAAATTAGAGAAAAGTTGCACAATTTTATGTTTATTGAGAATCTGAAAGAAACTTTATGGAAACTTCACGGTTTCTGAAATATCCTAAGAGAGCTCAAAAATCGAGATTTATTTTTTTTTGTCATCTTTTTAATTATGGTAAATGAATAAATTATTTTTTGTAGGTTTACATAAGTCATCTAAAGCTTCCCATTTGGCATTGCAAAAAGTTTCTAAGCCGACTAGATCCCAGGGTATCGATAGTCAACTTTTGTTTTTTTTACGGCCGACATCTTGTTTTTAACAGTCATTCGGTATAAAAAAATCACGAAAATCAAATATTACTAACATTTATAAAAGAAATTTTCAAAAATTTTGTTTAATTTGTTAAGATATGATAGAAAATTAAAAAAAAAACTATATGGCAAGTAATATGACTTCATACTGACGTAATTTGTTAAAAAAATATTCGTTTTTTTCTTCAAATAACAGAATTTTTTTTCAAATGAAGCAGAAAATAAAAAAAATTAATGTAAATACGTTTTGGGTTTCGTATTTTTTATACCGAACGACATAAGAAAACAATATGGTGGTCATAAGAAAAACGAAAGTAGGCTATGAATACTCTGGGATCTTTCTAGCTGGCGTTGAAAATTTTTGTAACTTCGAGTAGATAGCTTTTGATGACTTATGTAAACCTACAAAAAATAATTTGATAATTTTTTTTAATATAAAAAAAGATATAGCTAAAATAAGGAATTTTGATTTTTCAGTTTTTTCAGGATATTTCAGCAACAGCTGAAATATCCTGATTTTTTTCAGGTTCTTAAGCATAAAATTGTGCAGCTTTTCACCAATTTACCTGACTTTGTGTCTATTATGGTTTAGAAGATCCCAATGGTGAGCCAGTGGAAAGTGACCACTTTGTATATTCATTAAGACACGTGTCTTCGAGTAATATGTCTCCTCCCAAGTAGCAAGCTCTAACTGAATACAAGAGAGTAGATAAACACTTGTAATAATTAATATTTCACATGTTATAAATTATAATCATGGAAAGAAACCCTCCTTGTGATTAATTAAGAGTCTGTATTTCATTGAAAATATGGCCGGTTGGTCTTTACAGGTAGGTAGTATGCTTTACCAGAAGTACACGTCCGGTACTTCTGACATTAGTAGATAATAATCTTACGTTTAATTAACTGAAACCAATCTTGACTTAAAAAAATACAGATATTTAATTTTAAATTAAACAGAGTTTAATTGATCCTTCTGCCGGTGTTTTGGTTAAACGGCCTACCAACCGAACTAATTCTTAACTTATTATACCTTTCAGGTTATTGCCAGGAAGTGTTCGATGGCTGGTCGTGTTGGCCAGAGACACCAGCTGGGACGACGGCAAATCTCTCCTGCCCTGCATCCTACAAAAATCCAGAAGCGCTGGGTTTCAGGCAGTGTCTCGCCAACGGTACCTGGTTTGTACATCCAGACTCAAATAAAACATGGTCGAACTACACTTTGTGCTTTGATAGAGATGACTATGAGGTAAGTGAAAATCTCTACAAAAAAAAATGAAAATAAAACCAAGATATGATTTAACTATCTGGCATAATAGGGTGGGGCGCCACTACCGCATCGGTCTGTGTAGCCTGAATGGTGAGCAATTTGAAAAAAATCGAAACTGGGTTTTATACAGGGTCGTGGTTCTGCAGGCTTATGATGTACATGTTGTTTAGTTTATTAAATTACATATCATTGGTTTCGTCGATCATGGTGAAAAGAACGATCTGTAGGATATTATGACATCGCAATGTTGGCATCATGGTGAAGCATTTGCTTTGTAAGACATAGTCTAGGGAAAACCCCATGAAAAAACCTAGACACACCATCCTGTTTAGATTGGTTTGAAGTGTAACAATCACTTTGCAGCATCGGACTGAGGTTATTTGGCTGTTAATGTAGATTTTGTTTACAAGAGCTTCAAATTCCGTAACCAGTCTATTGTTTCTGTAGAAATTTCGTAAATTTGTTGAAAACCTCCAGAAAACTTGGTTAAAGGACATTCATTGAAAATGTGATTGATGGTTTCTTCAAGATGTCCGTATTTATTCATGATTTTGTGTGTTGCTTGTTGTCTGCGGAGATTAGATGGAGCAATATTCGACAAAACGGGTAACAAAGGAATCGGAGTTGAGGAAATTGTTCCAGTAATAATTCGAAATCTTTGGTTCAGTTGAGCATCCACTTTTGATTGATGTCAACAGTGTACATACCGGCCATACCGGTGCACAATATTCCGCTGTTGAATAAACAAGTGCAAGAGTTGATGTGCGAATTGTTTTTGCATTTTGGGCACCCCAAGTTGTTCCAGCAATTTTGTATAGAATACTATTCCTTGTTTTATTTTTTTGTTCCAGTTTTTCTAAGTGTTGATTATAGTTTAAAGATATATCCAAAGTCACACCAAGATATTTTGGATTGAAATTATGATTCAGTGACGATCCGTTGAAAGTTATACAATTTAGCTTTTTAGATTTTTGGTGGTTATTGAGATGGAAACATGTAACTTCTGTTTTTGAAGAGCTTAAGCAAAGACGCCATTTCTTAAAGTTATCATTCATGATTTTCAAATCAGAGCACAGCGTTTCTTCTAACAAATTAAATTCGCTGTTTTGGTAAGTTAAAATAATGTCATCGGCATATATGAATTTTCTAGATTTGGTTGCAGGCAAATCACTAATGTAAATATTGAATAGCAGTGGAGATAAAACAGAACCTTGTGGGAGATCATTATTTAAGATTCTGTATTTACTGCTCTTTTCGTTTACGAAAACTTTTATTTTTCGGTCAGATAGCATATTTTCAAGTAGATTCATAATCGTCTTACAACCAATTGTTTTATATAATTTATGTAAGAGACCTTCTTTCCACACAGTGTCTTATGCTGAACATAGATCTAGGAAGACTGCTCCTGTTTTTAATTTTCCTTGAAATCCACATTCAATGTGGGTTGTCAATGCCAAAACTTGGTCACATGTATTTATGTTTGACCGAAATCCACCTTGTTCAATAAGTAATTTATCATCAACAATTGGTAATAGACGATTGTAGAAAAGTTTTTTTCTACTCCCAACTTTTAATAGGCATATTAAATATGAATCACCAGTGCTTTAATGGGTCTCATTAAGATACAAATTTTTATTAAAGCACTGGTCAAGCTATCCAATGGCAGAGGAGCATTTGCAATCGAATCGGTGCCTTTTCGCTCACGATCGGGTCGGCAAGCCAACCGAAGTCACAGAGTTGTCATACTCGTCACGACAAAAATTGCCTTGTGATATAAGTTCTGTATTTCTGAAAAAAAAAATTCTGGACGTTTATTTAATTTAGAACATAAGTAACATTCAAAGAAAATTTATCAAGATTTTATGTTACCTTAATTAATTTGATAAGTAGGTTTTTCTACTCCCAACTTTTAATATGCATATTAAATATGAATCACCAGTGCTTTAATGGGTCTCATTAAGATACAAATTTTCATTAAAGCACTGGTCAAGCTATCCAATGGCAGAGGAGCATTTGCAATCGAATCGGTTCCTTTTCGCTCACGATCGGGTCGGCAAGCCAACCGAAGTCACAGAGTTGTCATACTCACGACATAAATTGCCTTGTGATATAAGTTCTGTATTTCTGAAAAAAAATTCTGAACGTTTATTTAATTTAGAACATAAGTAACATTCAAAGAAAATTTATCAAGATTTTATGTTACCTTAATTAATTTGATAGGTAGGTATATCGTGTAAAAGATAAGAAGATAAAGTATTATATCATTCGTAGCGCTCCGTGATATAGTATTCAAAGCGGCAACGCTGCGACGCTGCGACCGTCGCGTGCGCAGCGGCAATATCGTAATTAATGGCTGTCAATGTTATTAAAATTATTAATTGGAAAATCAAAGCGTAAAATTCGGAATTCGAACTTCGCATAATAAAAATTACGCAGTAGTGAGTAGTGCCCTTTAAACTTGATACTAAAACAGCAGAATAACCTTAGCGACGAAGAGAAAATTTGGTAATATGCGTAAACAAATAGCAACCTATCTTAAACTCAATGATCCGCAATTGTACACGGGTCATTGTTAAAAAATATATAATTTTTTAATCTTTTCTATGAAATAAAAAAGGGTCGTAGAAAAAATAGTGTATGGAACTCGCAGATAATGGCTATTAATACGCTCTTATGATGGTTAAGACACTCGCCTACGGCTCGTATCTTAACCATCATACTCGCGTATTAATAGCCTTCATTATAAGCTCGTTGCATAATATACTAATATCGTGTAAAAGATGGGAAGATAAAGTATTATATCATTCGTAGCGCTCCGTGATATAGTATTCAAAGCGGCAACGCTGCGACCCGCGTTGCGCAGTCATACAATATCGTAATTAATGGCTGTCATGTTATTAAAATTATTAATTAATCTCAAAATCGAAGCGTAAAATTCGGAATTCGAACTTCGCATAATAAAAATTACGCAGTAGTGAGTAGTGCCCTTTAAACTTGATACTAAAACATGGCTCAGCAGAATAATCTTAGCCACGAAGAGAGAATTTGGTACCTAATATGCGTAAGCAAATAGCAACCTATCTTAAACTCAATGATCCGCAATTGTACATGGGTCATTCTTAAAATATATAATTTTTTAATCTTTTCTATGAAATAAAAAAGGGTCGTAGAAAAAATAGTGTATGGAACTCGCAGATAATGGCTATTAATACGCTCTTATGATGGTTAAGACACTCGCCTACGGCTCGTATCTTAACCATCATACTCGCGTATTAATAGCCTTCATTATAAGCTCGTTGCATAATATACTATTCCAGTACTTTATAAGTGATACTAAGCAAAGCAATAGGTATGTAGCTTGAAGAGTCATTAGTTGGTTTCCCAGGCTTTTGAATTGTTCTAATTTTTTCCTTTTTTGAAATCTTCAGCTAGTCGACCTGAGACCAGAATGCTATTAAAGAAAGAAAGTAGCCATTTTAATAAAAAACTCCCCAATTTTTTTAAGAATTCAGTTAAAATACTATATAAACCAGGCGATTTTCGATTTTTCATGGAATTATATTGCTGTTTTAAGTTTTTTTTTTAAACTTTGATATACCACTATCATATGGGACATTATGCATAGTTCAAAATAATTTATTTATACGAATTTTATTGGGATTTAGGTTCTAATTTAAATTTGCCACTAAAGATTCTTTACAGAACAAATTAGAAAACTTTCGTCCAGCATGCGAGGAGAAGACTGAAGACATGGACGGTACCGTTTCATCCTTATTATGGACTCATCAGCATATCATATCAGTCAGATCCAAACCACACATGCTATACGAAATTTGGAAGTTATATCTATTCTAACTGGTGTTTTCGTTTTGTAGTGAATTGTTATTTTTAATGAGCAGGTAGGCAACCGGAGAAACGTGCGTGTCTTTTATATACCATAGTATCCTCGCTAAATCGTAGAGTTGTCATGGATTTATGACTTTTACACTACTAACGCAGAGGTTTTATTATTTCAAGAACTACACATTGATTCTCATAAGTATATACCTACCCACATTCATATTTTCAAGCTAATTTTTATTGAATTTTTACTAGTGTAATTATTAAGTAGATGTTAATACATGAATTAAGATGTTATGGCACATTCTTTCACCCTGGTCTTTTTAGATTTATAATTATAAAACTATATAAAAGACACGCACGTTTCTCCGGTTGCCTACTTGCTCATTAAAAATAACAAGTCACTATAAAACGAAAACACCAGTTAGAATAGATATAACTTCCAAATTTCGTATAGCATGTGTGGTTTGGATCTGACTGATATGATATGCTAATGAGTACCTAATAAGGACGAAACGGTACCGTCCATGTCTTCAGTCTTCTCCTCGCATGATGTACGAAAGTTTTCTAATTTGTTCTGTAAAGAATCTTTAGTGGCAAATTTAAATTAGAACCTAAATCCCAATAAAATTCGTCAAATATTATATAATCAAATAATTGGTGGTTCAATAAAAATAATTATAAATCCAAAATAATTTATGTTATTATAGGCACTACGACCCTGTTCACGTTACATAAACTAAGGCGGTAGTCATGCCCCACTCTGTATAATAATTCTTGTGAATATTTTTTTAGCTTTCAATGTAATATGTAAAATATATTTTTATATTAATTATATTTAAAAGATGCACAATTTTATACTTATTAAGAATGCACAAGAAAATTTGATAACTTCTGTCGCTGGAATATGCTGGGAAACTGAAAAATTTAGATGTCAAATTTTAACGAGAAGACTTTTCTTACGGCTCATTATACTGATGAGTCGTGCCCGACGTCTATGACTACGGATTTTGTTTTGCACGCTTTGCAAAAGACTAGATTCTCTATGATGAGCCCTAGAACCAGAAAATTTTTATATTATTTTTGCTCTCTAAATAATATCTTTCAAATTTTAGCTAAATATTTTTTGTTATTAAAAATAAATTCTTTTTTGTAAGCATAAGTAGTCATAGGCTATACAGCAAAGTATTGTGTAAGTGGTGTCCTTGAACGGTACTAAGTTGTCGGGAAAATAAATAGGCTTAAAACTGGTTTAAAAATTTTTATTACTTCCGTAATAAAATTTTTACTTACACACTTCAAGATATATGTATAATAACAAAATCCCTAACAGACGTTCAAAATAAATATCTGTAGTTTTTTGTAGCTACAAAGCTTCTGAAATTGAAAAAAGTTAATAACTTTAATGATATTAGCAAGTTTAAAATTGAATTATTGTAAAACCTTTTGTGAGTAACTTTTACAAAAGTACCTACAAAAATTTACGGTAAATGAAATAATGTTATGCGGGCAACAGCGTTAATCAGCTTAAAAGCATTTAAGTAGTGCTAACTTTTGATGCTGTCATCTTATGAAGACATAGAACAGAGTGAAGTGAAAGAGCATTGTTGTTGAAGTGGTGTCTGGTGTACATGTAAATACGATAACAGCTGATTATTTATATTTGGAGATTATTGCTAAAAGTAAAACTTGTCTTAAAGAATAAAGAATTTTGCAAGACTTTTTAATTTACAATTAATAAAGTGTAGGACTGTAATAATATCTTCTTTTATTCATAGGAAGTTGCATAAACTCCTTGGGTCTTCCAAATTAAGATCCCTTATTAGCTTGTTGGAGGCATTTTGCTCATTTAGGGTGTAATAGCCACAATCAGCGGAATGGTCGACGTAATATTTCGTTATAATAATTACAAAAATCTTTTTTACTATCATGATAGTGTCATAAAATCCAATTCGTCTTGTAAACGCTTTCTGGAAAAAGCATTCTCGCGACATTTCTATCACGATATTACTATCATATTCATGAAAACAGGCCATGAAGTACTAATTTCTGGAATTCATATTTTTTTACTTGGCGATTTAACAAAAAATCTTGTGTGAATGTTGCAAAAGAAATGTTTAAGCTCTCGACGGTTGTCACGGTCTCGTTTGACAATTTTAGTCGCGTGCGTAAATTACTTTTGTCTTGCAACTTGTAATACAAATAGCTATTACTGACAAATGAATCTTTGTTCATACATGAATGCTACCTTTACCAGCATATAACAGTCGCATTATGGCCAACAGTAAACAGTCATATTGTTAGATAACGAAGGCACTAGCACAAATTCAAGATTAATTCATGTGTTGGAATTATAAACGGTCACTTTGGGGCCGCGTATTCTTATAATAAACAAAAAATATTTTGGAAACCTCATATAAAATGATTTAGATACTCGTATGAGCATCAGCGCCTAGAAAATTGAGCATTAAATGTTCTAAGAGATATGTAGATTCAGCTGGATAAAGCTCCATGCTATTTTAATAGACAAACCAGACCGTGGTTACATAAACTCTTTCCCGGAGAAGAAATCGGTGGATGATTGATTGCGGTGGAATAATCGATTAACCTTTACGATCTCCAGACCTAAATCCTTTGGATTTCGTCCTACAGAGATTTCTAAAGCGTCGATTTTCTAATGGAGAAAATATATAGTTCAGTCAGCATTTGCTGATGCGCATTAATTATGCAATCGCTGCGGTCACTGCTGAAAAGCTAAATAGAAATTAAAGAAACCCAATCCGAAGTGCTATGCGAAAAGCCCTGCTTGGTATAGAGCGCATGAATAACAATGTGAAAATTATTTTTAGTTTAGTTTGGTCTTAAGTTCAAGTTTTGCTTAGTTTTTAATCGATTTTTAGCTTTGCTATTTTCCCTATTATAATTTTATTTATTTATTTATTTTTATTCAAAATGTACAAGCACTGCAAGGGATCCCCTGGGAAAGTTCCCCTGTGGTTTTAACCATTGGAATTTAGATTGAGCGGCTTAGGAGTTATAAACAAGTGAAAATCGAAAATTTTCAACTTCAAAGCAGAATTCAAAGAAAATTTTCAGATTTTTCATCACCCTGTATAACAATTTCATCCACATCATAGGATACCTTGTAAAAAGTTAAGATAGGGACATGTAAACCTTTTTCTGCTGTCTTGAGCCGTTTTCATTGTAAGCTGCTTTGAAAATGGAAAATGGCAATTTTCACTTGTTTATAACTCAAAAACTATTCACATTATACTGAAACTGTGAAAACCATTCTTACTGATTTTTTTCAGATAATCTGAAAATGTAATAATATATAGGGTGTCCTATTTAAAATAACAAAGTTGTAAGGCGTACAGCGATATTATTGGGCCATCCTGTGTAGCTAAAAATTATTTTAGGTTGAAGGTCTCTTCAAACCATACAATTTTTCTCCCTCATCTTTTTTTATAGCTTCAAAAGTGAAGCTGCCAGAGAAGAATCCCGCACTAATGGGACACCCGGTATAGGAGTTATATTTGAATTTTAACCTAATTAATATTAATAACTTCTTACATGATGAAAAAAAAAACAAATAAATTATGAATTAATCTTTTTATTAAAAAATATCATTCAATACATTTATTTTTATTAAAAGTAAAAAATGGAATAAAGGGTACAAAAACTACAATTTCTAATTTTAATCATCTTCTTCCTCTTCATCGTCGTCTTTCGGCTGCTGGTAAATTTCAAACTGGTCTTCATTATCGTAATCTAGCATAAAATAAACATTGATTCTTAAAATCAAACACTTCACCTCGTTTTTTACGGAGTACTAATGGAGAAGTTATAGTTTCTCCTTCTTGTTTCCGTTTTGCTGCTTGGATACAGGTGATGTAAACTGAAATGTAAACTAACCGATGTAAACACTTCGGCACTTTTCATGCACTTTAACAGAGGTTACTGATTAAAATATAATATAATAGGTAATAAAAATTGACAAATATTTATAATCATTGATTTTGGCGCGTTTTCGACCGGAGGCACCGGTTGACCTGAAGTGATGCTGTGACCGCACGCTCTCCGCCCTCTAACTCGAAAACGGTTCACATAATGAAAAATTTTTTTAAACAAAATTTGTACAGAATTTTGTATTCTACAATATTGATAATAAATACAAATAGCAAAAAACCCATAGGAAACAAGATATTTACAAAAAAAGAGCAAAAAAAAACGACTTTTGTGACCTTTGAACATGAAATTTTATAGTTGCGTACACCCTACCATATGTAGGTTTTGAGACAACTTTTAGGGTGTCAATATACAAGTATTTACAGACTTATAGCTGGGTATCTGGAATTCCGAGATTCTTACCTAATTTAAGCTTAAATGACTGGACTATGTGATATTTTCTGTGTTTCCGAACATTGGTGTTTGAATAATCATAATAGAAGGTGTAAATATTCCCGGTTACCACATGGTTGATCACTTTAGTAGAAGTGAGCATGTGCATGGCGGTGTGGCTGTATTTTGCCGGAATGATTTGGTGGGACGTTCGATTGATGGGATAAAGCAGCTTTCCATTGAGTTTCATTTCGAGTGTGTGGCGGGTAGATTTTCTATCGGCAAATTTAATATGATTATTTTGGCACTTTACAGATCTCCAAACTATGGTAATAAGGACTTGTTTCTTCGTCGATTATCGGACGCACTGGATATGCCAAGCAAATATATTTATGCCAAGATCATAAAATTGTTATTTGTGGAGATTTTAATTACGATTTCTTGGTTAAGGGTCGTGATCTGCTGGATCTGTTGGATCTTCTGCGCTCACATGGAATTAAACACACGTTGAATGTTCCAACGCGTATGAATAGTTGTCTCGACAATATACTTATGTGACTTAAAGTCAGTGAAAGGATCATATTTCTATCGCCCTTTTGGCAATGAAACTAGATAAGATACCTTCGACATCTACTTTTGAATTAGGGTTGGAATGGAGTGTACAACGGTGGCGATGTGAGTGAACAATACGAACACTTTTTCCAAGTTTTTACTTATAATTTCGACTTGGCATTTCCCATGAAATCTAGTACGGCCAGAACTCAGCGACGTGCCCCTTGAATGACCTCTGGTATTCTGGTCTCTTCGCAGAAATTAAAAGAATCTAGGCTAAGAACATTGAATGTGGGTACTGATCGGTATTATCGAAATTACAGACCGATTTATAGAAAAGTGGTTTCTTTGGCTAAACGACTATTATACAATGAGAGTCTACTGAGTAATTCTACAAACAATAATAAAACAGCTTGGCGGATAATCAATGCAGGGAAGGGTGGCCCGTCTACTGATATACTAGTCCAGTCAAATTAGACGAAAAAGGCATCGAATTATGCATTTCATGCGGAAAAGAAAATATTTTGTGTGGGGGTTGGGTAGGCCATGGAGAGTCCAAATCCAAAAATGCGACCTCCTACCCCTTGTGAATTAGCCACCATATTGGTTTTAGGGGTGGATGGAGTTTTTGCACTTTTCGACGTTAATTCGCATTTTACCGAAAAAAGTGTCATCACTTACTTTATTCAGAAAAACATTCTCCACAAATTTGCATATGTGACATTTTTTCTTATTTGCAATATTTAATGACCTACAGGTGATTCATAAAGAACAAGGGGGATGAAAAATTGGTATTTTCGGAATAACTCCTTTTTTTCAATCGCAATCCAAAAATTGTGCCCACAAAACTTATAGTGCTTACAATTACGAACATTTACATAACAATATCTTATTAATCGGATCAATTATTGTTGCGCAGTAGTGCGTCAAAGTCATTAAGGTGAGATCGGACCAATTAGGTTTCTCAGGTAAGCGATAACCCAGGCCGACTCGCTCCAAATAGGGCTGCCGTATATAGATAAGATTTGTCTGTGATGTGGTAAAACCAATAAAAACGTGTCTAGACAAGCCTAGAAAATATATGCACTTTTAAAAAAACATTAGCCTGTTCGTGAAAATCTGGAAACACATCCCAAAAAAAGTCATTCGATCTTTATGGGAAACGACGAGTGTTCCAAAATGAGTGACTCAGACGTTCTCTGAAACAACGAGCAACTGACATGATATTTGATGAGAATTCGATCCCGTCCATGACTCAGGAAAAGTTTCTTTCGAACGATAAAAATAAAAAATCGTTCATCAATCTCCTCGTGACACGTATGAAAAATTCCGCCATCGGCGCAGCCGTTACAGAAGAGGATGCAGATCTGCTCATCGTAGAATCAGCTCTTGGTGAAGCTCCATTCTACGACGCTGTTTTCATCATCGGCTCCGATGTGGACCTTTTGGCCTTACTGACGGGATTGTGTCCAGATAATGTGAAGAACGTTTTTCTCAGGAAACCTCAACAAGGCCGGACTCGGCAACAAGTATCTTCGCCACGCAGCTTGAAGCATGGTCCACTGATTTCGGAAAATATCCTGTTTTTACATGCTTTCAGTGGTTGCGATACGAGGTCTGCATTCTTCAGGATAGGACAGTCTAAATTTATCTCAACCTTGGAAAAAAATCCCAGCCTTGAATCCTTGATTGCGTCATTCAAGGACGAATATGCTGATTCTAATGCCCGGTTGCACGAACGTAATTAAAAACTTGTGAGATAATCATCAATTTTAAAACGCCTTGTATTATCATAATATTGGTCTGATAGTGCTGGAAACAAACTTTACTCCCTTGTAGAAGAGTTAATTACCAACAAAAATTAAAATATCCTTGAAAATATTCACCATATTTTCAAAATTTGAAATTTAAAATCGGTAATTATCTGAAATATTTTTAATTACTTTCGTGCAACCGGCCCTTAGACTCTTGAAAATGCTAGCAGTTTATAATATCTTTATACGGGGACACAGATACAAGTGACGGTTTGAATGGATGCAGATATAAACGTTTCGCTAAATCATCAGCAAAAAGTAAATGCAGCCTAGCAGCTTTACCACCAACTGCCGAAGCAGCAAAATACCACACTCATCGGACCTACTACCAAATACAAAAATGGCTCAACAATGAAAAAAAATCCTGAGCAGTGGGGATGGAAAAAAGATTCGAGGGGTTGGATGCCATTGACTACCACTGGGGATCCTGCACCACAATCGTTGATGAAGTTGATATCCTGCAAATGTACGAAAAATTGTGGAGCAGCTTGTGGCTGCCGAAAAGCGGGTCTTCACTGTACGGCGATCTGCCAGAACTGTTCCGGGGAAATATGCGACAACGTACCAGAAAAACTCTCAGCGATGGATGAGTTTGAAAATGATGACGACGACGAAGAACCCGATTCTTGGCAAAAAACCGCAGTACATTCTCTGGATCACATCGACATAAGATCAATTCACCTGGTTCTTCACGGAAAAAAAGAAAAAATGAAAACGATAGCTTCCCAATAAACACCGGACTATATATTATGTGAAACCCAAAGGAAATAAATAAACATTTTTTTGAATACGATTTACCATTGAATTTTTTTCTAATGCGATAATATTCCTCGGCTTCGCCTCGAAATACTAATTCACATTCGTCTAAAGAAAATTTCGTCCTGTGGTAGGTACATAAAATAAGTACTATTATTATGAATAATTTAACACAACTTGTACGACAGTCGCTTATACTTTCGAGAGTCTAGAATTGATTCTACAAATGGATCAAAGTACTTTTCATGCATCTCGCTTAATAACGATATATTAATTTTTTTGAATTTTGACAAATTCAAAACCTAAGATTCATGATATTTTGACTACATCAATTGGATTGGACGAGTGAAAGGTTAAGTTCGCAGACTTCGGCGCACTACTGCGCAACAATAATTGGTCCGATTAATGAGATATTGCTATGTAAATGTTCGTAATTGTAAGCGCTACAAGTTTTGCGGGAACAATTTTTGGATTGCGATTGAAAAAAAGGAGTTATTCCGAAAATACCAATTTTTCATCCCCCTTGTTCTTAATGAATCACCTGTAGGTCATTAAATATTGCAAATACGAAAAAATGTCACACATACAAATTTGTGGAGAATGTTTTTCTGAATAAAGTAAGTAATGACACTTTTTTCGGTAAAATGCGAATTAACGTCGTAAAGTGCAAAAACTCCATCCACCCCTAAAACCAATATGGCGGCTAATTCACAAGGGGTAGGAGGTCGCATTTTTGGATTTAGACTCTCCATGGACTACCCAACCCCCACACAAAATATTTTCTTTTCCGCATGAAATGCACATTTAAATCCTACTTTGACTGGACTATACGCTTGAGATGTGATGATGAGTTCATCGATGATCCATCGAAATGTGCTAATATCTTTAATTCCTATTTTACTGGCATTGCAAAGAGATGTCCTAAAAATGGATCTTATAGTGACTGTCACTCCGTTATGTCACACAATGTTGTTGACAGTTTCTTTGTTGCTCCCACAAATGAATGTGAGATTATTAATACCATATTGGTCTCAAATCGTCAAAATAATCTGGTTTTGATGATGTTAATTCCCGGATCATTAAGTCTTGTGCTGAAGAAATATCGGGTTCTCTCTCTGCGGTTGTCAATGGATCATTTTCTTCGGGTATATTTTCGTCTTCCTTGAAGGTCTCTCGATGCATACCGTTGTATAAAAAGGGTTGTCCGCTGGATCCCGTAAACTATCGACCTCTTGCAATTCCCAGTACATTCTCAAAGATCATTGAAAAAATAATGGCGTCAAGATTAATTGATTATTTGAATAAAAGAAACTTGTTTGATCCTCACCAACATGGATTTAGACAGGGTCGTTCGACTACAACAGCAATGATGGAGTACCTGAATGAGCTGTATCGGAGGTTAGACGATGGTCATTCTTGCTTGGGTGTATTTTTGGATCTGAGCAAGGCTTTCGATCTAGTTGATCACCGTATCTTGCTTGACAAATTATTCCGACTGGGCATCAGGGGAGTTGCCAACGAATGGTTTCGATATACCGTGTGTCCCCGGATCGACTTTAAAAGAGGAAAAACTTTTTTGTTTTTGATTTCTCAGAAATTTTCACTCTTGATGATCTGGCCTGCTTGATTTCAAATCTCCAAAACAACTTTTTAGGTAACTCGAACGGTTCTTGAGATAATATAATTTTTCTTCAATAATTGCACTTAAATTTTTTTTCGTAATTTTTAGACGTAAGCTTGGTATGATGATTTCATTGAAAAACAACACTGACAGCAGTTGTCAAATCTAACAAATCAATTGAACTGCAAATTAATCTACTGTATGCTATAATATTCACTTTACAACAAAGAATTTATCTAATTCAATGTTACGGAACTGGGAAAGCTCGCATTGAAATCTGTGCAGAAATAGGAGGAGCATTATTCGAATAGAAAATTAATAGTTGTCCTTTTTGAGAATTTCATTTCATGTTACGATTATTTGAATTTCTTCAGAAAAAATTAAATAACATATGAAAAAAATTCCAATTATTAAATAAAAATTATATTATCTCAAGAACCGCTCGAGTTACCTAAAAAGTAACTTTTGTTTTGGGGATTTGAAATCAAGCAGGCCAGATCATGAAGAGTGAAATTTTCTGAGAAATCAAAAACAAAAAAGTTTTTCCTCTTTTAAAGTCGATCCGGGGACACACGGTATATCTCACCCATAGATTCCAGTATGTTGACATAAACGGTAAAGCATCTTAATTTTTGGTATCTGATCACGGTGTACCACAGGGTCCGGTTCTTGGGCCACTTTTGTATATTATTTACGTGAGTGACATGACTGTGGATGGTCGAACAGTATATGCTGATGACACCTCATTGTTGGTAAGCGCGGATGAAACTAATGCACTCGTTTCAAATGCCAATGATTCTTTGATTAGACTAAGTAAATATTTTAGTAACAATGTTTTACATTTAAATGCAAAGAAAGCCGTCATGCTTGATTTCACAATATCCCATAATAAGCCGAATATTGGATACAATGTGCGGCTGAATGGTAAATCTGTCGGGCAGGTAAACTCAGCTAAGTTCTTGGGACTGTACAGGGTGTCCCAGCTTATTCGAAGCGGTCTCTGTAGACCAAACGATGGATTTTTTCCAAAAAAAATTTGCAAATTCAAGTACAGAATCACAATGGCCATAATTTAAAATTATTTTGGAGTGTACAGAGTGTCCCATATGACAGTCACATATCAAAGTTATGTTTTTTTAAATGGAATGCTCTTATGTTATTGCATTTTTAGATTGTCTGAGAAGAGAAAATAAGATTGGCTGTTACAGTTGGTGTTTAAATTCAGAAGTTTTTGAGTTATAAACAAGTGAAAATCGTCATTTTTGAAGTTCAAGGCCCTGTACAACGAAAACGACTGAAGAAAGAGAAAAATGGTTTACATGTTTTTTTTTTTACATTTTTACATTAGGAATTTTGAGTAGAGAAAGTACAATTTTTCTTTTCGAAATTAATTATTTTTGAGTTGTAAGTAAATACTTACAATTATGTCATAATTCTCTTTGTGTAAATTTTAATCAACATTGATAATTTTTCTTGCTTTTAATTTACTTCAGATTCCATAGGTATACATACAGGTGTCCCAAGATTTCTTTATCAAGGGGTATCCGCGTTATTTCAAAAAATAAAGAAATGAAATTCGAAAAATTTCAACCATACACCTAAGGCTTTGCAGCTGCACCCTCAATGCCCCTTTACGCCTTCCCACTGCTAATCATCCCCTGTTTTTTTTTGTTCAAATGACACCCCCATATTTTTTTTGCTCGGCAGGATTGTTGACTTCTTTCTGAATACAATGTCATACGATTTTTTAAATCGAGACATATCTAGCACACCGAAAATAATATAGAGAGAAAAACTTTATTGAATAAAGTGGACTGCCCATTTAACTTGGGTTGCAATAATACACAGCATATCGATCAATCAAAAAAAAATGACATAAATATTAAAAATTGTAACATAAATAATAATTAAAGAACATTAATTTTAGGAATAAATGTGTTTGTTTATGATTCTGATGGAATCTATTAAAATTTGTTCAGAAATTTCGTTAATTATTTCTGAGTTAATATCATAACAAACGAGGGTTGTCAAGGAATAACAATTCACATTTAATATGACATTAAAATCAAAGAAGCATTTATTACTATTAACGCCTATATCCAGTAACACTGGTATTGCTAGTTAAGGTGGTTGGGGGAAACATTAACACAAAAAACAAGCAATTGCAACTTCTTGACAACCCTCGTTTGTTATGATATTATATTGTTTTCGGCGTGCTAGATATGTCACGATTTGAAAAATCGTATGACATTGTATTCAGAAAGAAGACAACAATCCTGCCGAGCAAAAAAAATATGGGGATGTCATTTGGAAAAAAAAAGAGTAGGGGATGATTACTTAGGGGTGGAAAGGCGTAAAGGGGTATTGAGGGTGCAGCTGCAAAGCCTTAGGGGTATGGTTGAAATTTCCCGAATTTCATTTGCTTATTTTTTGAAATAACGCGGATATCCCTTGAAAAAGAAATCTTGGGACCATTGTATATGTACATAATATATGTTTAAAATAATGTTAGGAATTATTTGGGAATGAAGTCGTTTTAAGAAAAGAACACTCTTTTTTCTATGCCAAGCTTTGGAATTTTATTTTAATTCTTCATCAGGGCTGTCTATAATATGACTAACAATATTGAAATTTAGTACATTTTATGATGATGTAAATTTTATACTTTTTAATTTAATCCATTTAATTTTATAACGGAAGTTGAAATTAAATTCTAAGTTGTTGAAAATTGTTAATCATAGGACTTGTTATACATTTAACAGCAATAATAACGATATAATAATTCATAGTAATAAGATTTGAACTCTAATTCGGGCCAAAGTGATAAAAAAATTAGTTTTTTCAACTATTAGTCTAAAAATGATTGACATAAAAATAATAATTTTTTTTTTAATTTTAATGAAGATGATTTCATATACTTATAATTTTTTTTGTTTTTTGACGACTTCATAAAAATAACAGAGAATGACAGTTCTGCTTTCTCGAAACTCAAAGATAAAACGCCCACAATGCAACAATCAAATGTATATTGCATTCCTTGCGCTAACTTATAGGACAAGCCTCAAGGAACTTGAAATCTCGTATTACATCACATAAAGGTGATGCAAAACGTAATATAGGCACTTGTGCTCTAGCTAAACATGTTAATAATAAAGATCATCATCAAATGAATTATGATGGTACATCAATTTCCGACATAGAATGTAACATCACATTCAAAAGAACTTTTATAGAAATGATCAGAATCCAACAACACTCAAATGCTTTGAACTCTATGAAAGACGTAGAAAATTAAGTAGCATTTACACTTTTTTGGTGAAAACATCGATAAAGAAAACAACCAAACATAATTTAAGTTGATTCAAATTTTTTTTTTATTCTCCCGAGATTTTTTCTTTCATAATAATTAGGTACAATAATATTAATTAGACTAACATCATTAAACTTACATAATGATGAAATCGTCAAAAAAAAAAAAAAAATCAAATCATCTTTATTCAAAAAATTTATGGTTTCAACTCTTACTTTGTAGAATCTCTGCATACTTGGATTATAAATAAATAAATAAAACACTAATGTTTTACAAAATTCTACTGTATACTGATCGATAACATAAACGTTACAGGTGTTTGGCTACTTTTAAAGTAGCATCTTCAGACGTATGTAAAAAAAAACGTATTTTAATAGTTTTATTTACATTATTATTTATAATATTACATTTACGCGCCGACTTTAGTTACTTCATAACAAGAAGTGTGGGAATTTTTTTTTATTTATAAATAAAAAAAAGAATTCTCAAAAAACTGCTTTTCGATACCATTGTTCCAAATGGCGGAGCGAGCGGCTGTTGCTAAAGGTCGCAAACTCTTAATATTGATGAGGCCACCGAACTACAGAAATCTACCTAATAAGAAACTCTTCTTGACATTTTGTAGCGAAACCCCCTTTTTTATCTTCAGTCACTGGACTAAATATTAGACAACCTAAGAAAAAATTCAAAATGTACATAACACCTAATATCTAAGGGTGCACCATATATCCTTCTTTATATTGCTCTTTATATCTCCTAACGCTAACAGACACAGGGTCGGTTAAACAAGTCCAAAGAAGCAAAATTTTGTGGCCATCTATAATCCGTCGAGACATACAAGATATCTGTGACCGTTCCTGAAAGATCCTGAAAAGGGAAAAAAGAACTGAAAAATATAGATTTCTTATTTTTCCATATCTTTTCTATTATTGGAGATTAATAAATAATTTCTTGATGGTTTACATAAGTCCGCAAGAGCTACTCATCTGACATTTCAAAAATTTTCAAAGCCGACTAGATCCCAGAATTTTCATAGTCAACTTTCGTTTTTCTTATGGCCATCATATTGTTTTTTTATGTTGTTCGGTATAAAATAAAAACTAAAAATTGTTGAACTTCAAAAAATAAATTTAAAAAATTTTTATTCTTCTTTTTTCTTTACAAAAAACACAACTTTTTAGACCGAATTTCATAGATAAATTAAAAAACCACAAGACAAGCACTATTTCGGCGTATTTTAACAATGTTGACGTATTTCAACGATTTTCTTGTGGTTTTTCTTTGAAAAAAGAAGAATAAAAATTTAAAAAAAATTCAAGTTTATTAATTTTTGGTTTCCATTATTTTTTTTTTCATATCAAACGACATAAAAAAATAATATGGTGGCCATGAAATAATGACAGATCGGTAGCTCTTGACGATTTATGTAAGCCTACAAAAAATTATTTATTAATTTTTAATAATAAAAAAGATATGGCAAAAATAAGAAATCTCGATTTTTCAGTTTTTTTCAGGATATTTCAGAAGCCGTCACATATATCTTGCATGTCTTAATGGATTCGAGATGGCCACAAAACTGCGCATCTTTTCTCTAATTTAACCGTCCCTGTATCTCTTAGCGTTCAGGAGGTAGCACAATAGATGTGCATCCTGTATAGCTATGCAGGTATAAATAATTTCAAAATTTATTCCAAAATTATAGTATCTTATCTACGTACAAAAAATATCAAGTATGAAATCGTTGATGTGTAAACATAATATGTGCATTCTGAATACAAAAATATGTTATTTAATTTTTTACACGAGGTTTGTCATAGCCAATTTCCATAAGGATTTCGTGACCACTTTCTATATTTCTTGACCACTTTCATAAATTCTTGTTATTGTTGTTTCATGGCATTAATATACAATCTTATGTGCCACACGTTGCAAAAGGAGTGTTTATGCACTTGACATCCTTTTCAAATCAAAATATTCCGAAAACGGTACACAGTAGGTATATCGATTTGTATGTAGAAGAGTAGGTATCTTTTTGGTAAAAAATTAAATGATTTTTCATTGTTCTACCCATCCTAACAAAGGGGTCACTTTTATCTGAAACGCCCTGTATAAAATTATATAATAAGTATTAATAACAAAAAAAGCTTGAAGTGATCAACTTTACCTATTTATTTATATCCCTAAACATGGCACCATTGTTTCGACAATGTACTATAATAGTAACAATACCTACCTCCGTAGCTTTTGAATAAACTAAGAGGTGTATTCAACATCATACTAATCAATATAAAGCATTTCAGTGTATTGAATTTTCTCTACAATAACAGTGCGTCACAGCGAAATCGCTTTCCAAACTATTAGCATGGATTATCAGACAATATTAGCACGTTCAGGATTATTACATAACATGATTTATGTTAACAGGGAATATTCCAGGTTATCTGCTAGAATGTTATTGTTATTTATTGTCACCAACATCTCCCGTCTCCACGCTAGTCATCTATTATTTCCACATAATATTTTACTGTTCTGATATTTGCATGTGGGATGTAATAATACGACAGTATGAATTTTCTCTACGATTGTTCTAGAATAGTCATATTCTTGTAAAATTGTGCATTACGGAATAATGTCATTCTGTTAAACTGTGTCAGAATTTACTTTACCTCCCTCCAAGGGAGGTAAAGCAGACAGAATGAAAACGAAAGGTCTTGATTGGCTACCAATTGATATAATTATGTGTTTGTGTATAATAATACACAAACACATAATTATCATATTATGATATGATATATTATGAGAATTATGATATGCATAATAATGCAATCGTAGAGAATGGCAGATTCCAAACTTGTTAAGCATCTAATATTAACTATGACAAAAAAACTATAACGTTCTTACACTTTTCAAATTAAAAGAATTATAAGTCTTGCGATGATACACAGTCTTTATTTAAACCAGTCACAACAAAAATTCTCAAATATAAACAAATAAACCTTAACCTCCAAATCTGAATAATCAGCTGTTCTCCTTATTTACACACACTGACACTGCTATCAACACAACAGTTATGCTTTTCACTTTGATTTCACTTCGCTTATCGGATCTCAAACTGTATACTGGTAGCTCAGGAAAGCCCTGTCGCGGACTACCTCCCCTAACCTAGTTGTCGTGTCGTGACTAATGGTTTGAACTAGGGACAACGGCGCTGGAGAATGTCCGCATGTGTTAAACCGTTAAACCGTATCACTGTTGTGTTGTGGACATGTTGTGGTCATGTCTCGAGCATAGAGAGTTATGGGGGTCTTGACTTAACCGTCCGGACTGCTTGGATGAGGCACACTATAAAAACCTCCCCAATCTCAAGGTATTGCGCACGATGAAGATATGCATGACTGTGGGTAGCTCAGTCCTTAGAGGCAAACCTCGGGGCACCTGGCTCACGCCGTTGCATTCAGCCTTACTCCTTGCATTACGGGCTCAGCAGTAGTGGACCAACCTTTTCCAGCCACCCGTGGTACATCTACGGAGACTGTAAACAAACTTGCTCTTACGAGGAGAGCCAAAACTCGATCTTCAAGCAACTGAAGAAGCTATAAAGATCGGTTCTAATCCGACTTCAAGAAACAGCCAGTGCTGAACAAGGAGAAACAAATTTCCCCTGACAAAAAAGAAGACAACTATTCGATAGAGAATACCACGAAAGTGAACATCTCATCTAAAAAGCCAGGTAAATGTCGAAAACGGCTACTTCAAGGTGGAATGGAATATCAAGACACGTCGGAGAAGATTTTAGCCGAGCGTACTGTTGCTGGACGGGGGCAACCCACACTGGCCGATCCAAAACAGCGAAACGTGTCAGGTCAGACGGTAGAACGCCTGAGCAAAGCACAAAGAGGCCTCGAGAGGACACTAACCTTTCTTTAGCTACCAACCTTTCCTTCGGGGATATCGCTGCGAGCGTCCGAGTAGGAATTTTCAATTACGATCACCCAGCGTCAACCATAGACGATAGAGAGCTGGGAGGCCTGCAGAAGTCACTAATGGCCGCCGTGAAACAAATGCCTGATGACGGCCCAAAAGTCAGATTCGAAAACTCTGCCCGCAGGCCACGATGGCTGCTCGTCACTAGTGATCGGGAGGTGGGGGCGACCGCATCCTGGTTGGAGAGCGTCATTGGCACTCTTCGTCCGTAGGAGAGGGCACGCCACGGGGCAGTATGGAGCGAGGACTTGCCTAAGCCTCACATTTGCGTGGCCTACATTCCCGATGACGACGATGAACGTCTCATCGCGGAAAGGATCTTCATCAGGCTGAGGAAAGCGAACAAGGTCTTGAACACTCGGGAATGGATTGTGCTACACCGTCAAGTGTCAGGACCTAGTCAAACATAAAGGTAAACCATTGACGATGCGTCCATGAGAGGTCTGGAAGCATTGGGATTCTGATCACGTTACGGACTAAAAGAGAGAGTGCAATTCCGCCAAAAGGTCCACGATGGGTCCTCTCGCCCACACCGAGACCCATGAAGTCAAAACTGCCCGAAAACCAGGAAGCTGCTGGAGGGGGTGGAATTAATAAACCTAATTGGACGGTCACCATCTCACAATCGGTGAAATCGATCATGCCCAAAAGAGGGCCTTCAAGGGGTGGCGGACATTGACCGCTTGACCACGGTTATTCGCGTCCCGTAAAGGGTCCGTCAAAAGGCGGGAACGGTAAACCGTACCCCAAAAACAAAAGCAAAAAGGCTTCTGCTTCAGCTAGTGCAGATAATCCATCTAGTTTACAGTCAGAAATACCAGGTTTCCTACACCTTCCTTCGCTTTCCCGCTTACAAGTCCCTCCCTCACACCGCATCGTTAACATTCAACAAGCCAAAGCATCCGACTATGTGCTTGGTATGAAGTTTAAAAAAAAACTGGATATTGCTCTCATCCAAGAACATTGGCTACGCATAACTGTCAAAATGAGGGGTCTAGGAAACTCATCTGGTAAGTTAGAGGCAGTCGGCTCAGAGCAATCGCCAAGAGCCTGCACACTTATCAGAAACAACATACATTACTTTACGCTCTCAGCTTACTGTACCCGAGATGTGACAGCATTCCGAATAATAGCCCCGGTGGAGAATGGCAAGATGGAATTAATCGGCTGCTCAGGTTACTTCCCAGGCGATAGGTCTGCTGAACAGTCTCCTCCGCCCATATTACGATACTTAGTTTCCTACTGCGAGAGGAACAACGTCCACTTCATCGTTGGATGTGACGTAAATTTCCACCACGCATCTGGGGAAACACCAACGTCAACGAAAGAGATGAGTCACTTTACAACTTTTAGGCAATAGACCGGTGTTAAACAACATCGGCTCTAAGCAAATCTTCGTCACAAAAAAATAGACAGAAGGTTCTAGACATTACGTTCAGCTCCAAGTTTATGAGCAACAGTATAGCCAATTGGTAAATATCCTCTGAATCATCTTGTTCAGATCACAGGTCTTAGACCTGTGGTAGATTATCGCAACCATAAAGGAACAGATTGGGAGGGATACAAGATAGGCCTACAGTCTGGTATGGGGTCTGTGATTTCCACAATCCAAAATCATGATGCAATTGAAATCGCGGCGGAGCAGATCCAGAACGCGATTATCTCAGCATATCACGAAAACTGTCCACCAAAGGTGAAGAGAAACAACAGAAATGTTGACTGGTGAAACAACGACTTAGAAAAACGTAGAAAAGAAGTTCGACGACTTTTCAATCGAGCTAAGGAGACGGGCCACTGGGAAAAATATAAAGTACGTACTCTAATAACGGAATATAATAAGGAGATGAGACGATCGAAAAAAGGCCGGTCCAGGCGCAAAAGGGAGTCTTGGAGGAAGTTCTACGAGAGGATCACTGATCTGCCTGGCAATAACTGAATCCACAAGATACTCTCAAACGTTCCGGTACAGACGCTTGGTTTGGTAAAACGACCTAATGGCTCTTACACGGATTCAATCGAAGAAATCTTAGAGATCTTAAGAGATACACACTTCCCATGTAGTTAGCATCTGTCTGATCGTCGACCGCCCCCAACAGGTGGTCGACATTAACGACCTCAAAAACCTGATTGGGTGGTGTGTCGATCGATCATAAAAGTTACTACCTATACAATTGAAAGAGCGTGAAAGCCTTCAAGCCTTTGAAATCGTCAGGAGACGACGGCATATTTCCGGCCTTACTACAAAAAGATTGGGAGATATTGATGCCATCGCTAATTAAGATAATTTAGAGCTAGCTTGGCATGGAATTACATACCATACGGCTGGTCGGCAACTAGGGTGGTATACATACCCAAGGTGGGTCGCACAGAAACATACCCAAAGTCGCTCAGACCTATTTTTTACAGGCCTAACCATTTTTTTACTGAAAAGTCTAGAAATGGTGCTAGATGCGTACACACAGAGAAAAGCTTGCCCGGCGATCTCAGGTGCCATTAACATCACACCTTCGGCGGCTATGGAGATCCTAATGGACTTACCACCTCTCCATATTTAGTTGGAGACGTCAGATGGACTAGGTACATAAAGAATGAAACAGATGGCAAGAAGCTTGCCAAAGGCTTATGACTTGAAGCGAACCAGGTTACTGGATGACATAGAAAGTCACAGTCTACTTGGTATACCCTCGGAGGGAATTTATAAGACAATCATGACAAGAGCTTGCAGACAAGAGCTCTGCTTATAAGGTGGTTCTCCCAAAAATAAACGTGCGGGAGGACAACAAAAATTAACTCGGGAAAGCAGATTTCAGTTGGTTCACCGATGGATCTAAGACATCCACAAGAACTGGAGCTGGGGTGTGTAGTGCTGGCTCGAAGAATAGAGTCTTCTCTAGCCTGTGCCTTCACGCAACCACTTTCCGGGTCGAAATGAATACCATAAAGCTCTGTGCGCCGTTGCAGGAAAAGATGCACTGTCAACGCTGATCAATAAAGATGTTTTCTCTAACAAAGAGAAACGAAGTAATTCTGGTCTGAATTCCGCGCCATGCTGGATATGGAGATAACGAACTTGTCGTCTCTGTGGCCACGAAAGGTGCCGAATCCGAATTTTTGGACCACAACCAGCATTTGGCATATCATCAGATTTTGCCAAAACAACAATACGAAACTGAGCTGAGAGGGAAGTCCTGCAGCACTGGAAAAACTTACCAAGAGATTGGACCATTCTAATGCCTTTATAAAGAGTACTTTGAGAAAAATTACCAAAGAACTGTTGGAGCTTAACAGGAAAGAACTGAAAGCCTTAATAGGCTTATATACTGGGAACTGCAAGCTGAATCATCTTCTGTATACAGGATGGGCGTAGCGATCAGCGCTGAATACCGCCTGTGCTTGAAGGATGGCGAAACAGCAAAACACATCCTATATGAGTGTCCCACTCTTGAAAAAACCAGATTACAAATCTTCGAGAGAGACTTTCTCACACCAGAGGACCTCGGTACATACATTAACAGCATTCAAGATGGTCAGTTTCCTTAAAGAGGCTGGCCTGATCCGGTTAATGTAGCACGACTGGATGTGAGCCACAATAGACCTTAGGTCGCAGTGAATGTGTCACAATGGCCCACTCACGATAAATCTAATCTAATCTTCTCTGTGGTACTTCGGCCTTCAACTTACAATCTAAAACTGACTTGAGCTAGTGGGCCGACTGCTGTTATTCGTCCGATGGATTCCGTGGATTCTAGAAGTTTCTGGCCGTTTTACTGATGACTCCAGACGCAGGCGGCCACGCGCTTGCGAACATGAATGTAATATTGTCATTCCTGTCATGTCAGCCAGAACTGTCGCAAGTCAGCATCCAGCTGATACCTATTGAAAGATATAAACAACCCTCCTTTCGTTCTACTGCCCCCCTTCTATTTTGGAGCTTCCCGCTCGAAACCTATTCGCTGTCTCCATAGTAGTGTGCAAGACGATTCAGATACCTTAATCTTGCACTTCGGGGGGGGCACCGCTTCGCTGAATCCGATATACTACGTCGTTTATCCTTTTCATAATGTTGTAAGGCCCCTCCTAGGATGATATAAACTTGGACGACAAACACTTCTTACTTAGATTATACAGCTTCTTCGCGCCGTTACCTGCCACAATAATATAAACTTCATAGTCTCTAAATCGTTCCTGCATTTGTTGGGGACATGCGCAGAGAAACTTTTGGCTTTTATAAAATAACAAAGGTCTGGCTGTCGCGGGCTCTTAGTCTATAAGGTATAAGGAAAACAGATTCGTATTCTTGGATGGATTCTACTAGATACAGTAAAACTCACATACCTAGTTAGTATTCTTGCAGGAGACCTTATCAACTTTACAGTTGTTTGTTTGTCATTTTTGGTTACAAACAAAATTCCAGGTCGTAATGTAAAGTCATAAATCACAGCAAAAGTTAACTAGATTCTATTAAAAATAAAAAATGAAGGTAGGCCATATGAGTATAAGTATAAAGCACATAAATATACTCATATGACCTACCTTCATCCTTTTATTTTTAATTAATCGTTGAGTATACCTGCCATTTTCCTCTTCTTAACTAGATTCTATGTCTAGGGCTTAATTTATTTTGCACTTATTTGCACTCGCTTCATCGCCACCGCCACCGGAACCGCAGCCGCGGGCGCACCGGTTTGATGTCCGCTTAAGTTTTGAAATACAGCTAAGATATAATCTTTATGTTGTGTATAGCATCCAGCAGTCAAAAGCGTATGGGATTAATTTCTTTCACTTTGTTTCAGTTTCGTGCATTTGTTAATAAGCTCAACGTAATTGGATATTCGACATCTCTTGCAGCCCTCTTGATATCTCTTGTGATATTTTTTACTTTCAGGTAAGTAAATTTAATTGCCTCTTAAGTAGTCTAATATTAACCCATTTTTAGATCTCTGAAGTGTACTAGAATTATCATCCATACTCAATTATTTATATCGTTTACTTTAAATAACATTCTTTGGATAATATGGTACGAAGAAGTCGTTCCATCGGTCACCATCTCCATGAATAATCCGGTAAGTCTTATTAAATAATTATAACAGACTTTTGAGTCTAATCTTGGTAGGCTGCTTAGAACTACACTTGACTTCAGTTTTAGTAAATTATTTTATTGACTAGGTAAATTAATCAAAAAAACAAGTTTCCAATTTTTGGTAATATTTTTCACAACTCTTAAATATTTTACCATAAAACCTATAAAGTTCCGACGTATTCTTATTATTACAACTAAATTATATTCTGTAGGAATATACAAGGTGCAACGCGAGAACCCTAGGGAATTCATAATATCCGTTCTGCCTAACTTAATGTTCCCGGTTGCCAAAACGTCTTGATTCCTCTTCAAAAATTATTTCGCCAGCTTTGTCTCGTCTTCCGACAGTTCTTCGAAGTCGATTTCCGGCAAGACAGTCTTCATCTTCCTTGTATCTGCCTGCTCCTTGCTCTTCAATCTTCTCGCAACAGCTGATCTTCTTGACTGGTACCCAAATTCCAAACCTTTCTTTGATCCTTGGTTGAAAAATTGAAAAATTGGTCACCTTCCTTGATCCTTGCGCTGCCAGAAAACACATTCGCAACACATACAGGAATCTCTCGGCTAGTGTTGACTAACGTCTTGGCTATTATCAGGTTCTTATTACTATCTGGGGATGGCTCGACTAACCCAACGGAGCTTCCAAGATCTGCTTCCAGTGTGGTTGGCACTATCTGCTCGCTGAACCCTCGGATGGTGGTCGTGGAACTCTGAGTCTTGTCATTACCTTTTGTGATTTCCTGGAGCTCAGTACCATCTTCACCCAATCTCACGATACCTTGTTTTGGATCAATCCGCAGTCCATGCTGTTGAATGATGTCTAGTCCCAGAATAAACTAGTCTTCAATGTCGGCTACCACAACCGTCTGACGCAGTTCCAGGGTTCCAAGCTGGATTCGGCCATCTACTTCGCCGATGATATCTGCGATTTCACCTGTCGCTGTCTTCAACTGGACCCGCCTCGATGCATGACGAATTACAGCACGACCGACGACGTCCTTCCTTACCATTGAGATCGATGATCAGGTGTCAAGTACCATGGCAACAGATTTTCCATTTATCTGCCCTTCAACGGCTAGGCTGTCTACTTTCTGGTTGGCAATTCTGTTTGTAGTAACAAAAGGATCATTTAGCCTCAATTTTTATTAAAATTATTGAGTCCAGTGGCGTCATGGAAGACAGTCTAATTACACTTTTGACAAAAAAAAAATTGCGCGCCACTGACTTATCCTAAATTATCCTCTTGTTACTACAAACAGAATTTTCAAATTTCAACAAAATCAAATGAAAGAGTATTGAGATATTTACGAATATTACAATACGAACAACTGCATGATTCCAATGATGAGGTCTCCCCTGACCGCGAGCACGTCTAATTAACTTAAAATTGCCATTTTAAGTTAAACGTTGATGTATGCAGGTGAACATTTCGGTTTGAACAAACTCTTCGGTTTGAAACTCGTCGTCGGTATTCATGCTCAGCCGCCAGAGCACGATCATTGTAGAATCCATACACGAAGTGCATGTCAGCCTGCCCTTGGTTAGTGAAATGTTCCATTTTTACAAAACAATACTCAATAAATTTTCTTTTTCTTCTACTGAATTCCTGTGAAACAATTTGCAAACAACTTGTTACTTATTACATCCCGTGATCCATGGCCTACCTTGAATAATTTTCTCGAGTTGTGTTTCAGTATGAATTTTTATGCCATGTAAGATAATTTTCAAATCGATTTTAAGCAAAAACGGTGCATGTTATCAGAATTCAACAAGACGACCTTTTTTGTGTAAAAAACTTTAACATTTCATAATTTGATATCAAATCCTGGCACGAGGTACGTACAAAAAAAGTAAGGGTGGTTTTAACCTCACTCCTCACCTATCTGACCCCCCCTAATGAAAATTTTGAAATTGTTGTACTTAATTGCATCTTATTGACCATAAAAAGTTTGATAAACTCCCAAAATTTCACTTGTCTATCTTGAAAGGTTAAATAAAAATGCGTCTTCATGGGTTCCCCTTTCGGGGGCTGTAGGCCTCTTAGTTTTCTCGACCTATGACCTATTTTTATAGAAACTTTTTTTCATATTTTTGAAAATAGAATCTGCTGTTTTGGTATTGCACGCTAATTACGGAACACCTGTATAGAGGGTGTCCCAGTTTATTCGAAGCAGTCTCTGTGGGCCATACGATGGATTTTTTCCAAAAATTATTTGCAAATTCAAGTAGTGCAGAATCACAATGGTCATAATTTAAAATTATTTGGAGTATACAGAGTGTCCCATATGACAGTGGCATACCAAAGTAATTTTTTTTTTATGGAATGCTCCTCTATGTTATTGCATTTTTAGATTGTCTGAGAAGAGAAAATAAGATTGGCTTTTACAGTTGGTGTTGAAATTCAGAAGTTTTTGAGTTATAAACAAGTGAAAATCGTCATTTTTCAAGTTCAAACCCTGTAACCTACAACGAAAACGGTTCAAGATAGAGAAAAACGGCTTACATGTCCCTGTTTTAACTTTTCATGTACTATCCTATGATGTAGATGGAATTTTTATACAGGGTGATAAAAAATTTGAAAAAAATCTGAGATTTCTCCACGCGTTGTCAAATAAAAAAATCAAAGAAAGTACAAATCTTTCTATACTATAGGATAGTACATAAAAAGTTAAAATAGGGACATGTAAGCCGTTTTTCTCTATCTTGAACTGTTTTCGTTGTACAGGGACTTGAACTTGAAAAATGACGATTGTCACTTGTTTATAACTCAAAAACATCTGAATTTAGACAATAACTGTAAAAGCCAATCTTATTTTCTCTTCTCAGACAATCTAAAAATGCAATAACATAGGAGCATTCCATTTAAAAAAACATAACTTTGATATGCCACTGTCATATGAGACACTCTGTATATTCCAAAATAATTTTAAATTATGGCAATTGTGATTATGTACTTGAATTTTCAAAAAGTTTTTTGAAAAAATCCATCGTTTGGCCTACAGAGACCGCTTCGAATAAGCTGGGATATCCTGTATAGTGCATTCTAGTTGCTTTCTCAGCGCTCTACTCCGAAAACGGTTAATTTTACAGAAAAATGTAACAGGCATTTTTTTTTTAGATAATTTCACGACAAACAATTTTTATAATGACTTGTATTGACCTCGGAGCAATAGGTCGCGGGATATTTGTGAAAAATTGATTTACGAGACCTTTTGACCTTTATAACTTTTTTACACGATATCAATGTCGATTTTTCACATCTTCGTTACAACGCCGTAATAATGGTGTATACAAAAATTAAGCTAATTAGGAATTTTTCCCCAGATTTGGTTTTAAAATGCCTAAAATGACTGGAATAAATTGATTCTTTTTAAAGAAATTAATGGATCATGCGTAATTTTTTTTGCTTATATCGTCTATTTTTAAGATATTATTGCCCCCTATACATATAGAAATTTTCCTGAAATTCAGAGTGAGTGAAAATGCACCGGACCCTCAGATTCATTCAATGATATGAAAAATGTGGAAGATTTTCACCCGAAAGAACCATGTCCGTGCGTTTCATCTAGTTCTCCGACATAAGTTTTTCACAATGATATAAATTATGAAAAATTGTCACATGTTAGGGGTACATTTTGAAAGCTCTTCAAACCTATTTTCCTTACTTTATCCTTTTGGGGAATTTACGTGCACTTGTAGTAAGGTTTACAGTACCCCCACGCCATTCCGATTGGGTTGTATTGGAAAGGGATTATTGCAAATCTTTCGGAAACGTAAAATTGTCGGTTTGAAATAAATTATTGCCCGCATGTGGTCTGCCCAAAGGTTTTATTTAAAATTTGCCCTGTATAATAATACTTACTAATTAACGTTCTGAATACTATAAGAGACAGCATTAACAGCAATTTGGCAGCTACACATACTAAATACTTACATCCAAAATATATTTTCACCTTCAGAAACAATTTTTGTTCAAGTTTAGATTTCTGGATCTTAAATCATTGAAATGCTTTCTTAATGCGGATTTCTTCATTCAATGATTTTGCTCTTTTGAAATTTAAAATGTCAGAAAGTTAATATTTATTTGTCACTTTGAGAAAAATGTATCAGAGTAAAAAATTATCCTAGATCCCCTACTAAAACTTCAATAATTAGAGAACAAGGCTGTTAATCAGCTGAGACAATTTTAGTGATTTGAAAAATGTCAGGGTTTACTTAACCTTTGATACCTCGATCAGCTGATATTGTCAATCGAGATCTAGGGAGTTTTCATTTTTGACCTAAAAACAAAACTTCATGACCTACTAGTGCGTAAATAATATGTGAACGGTTTATACGTAAACTTGTTGGGAACATAATTTTTTATCTCATAAATCTATGGATCTAAAGGAATCTAAATATGAAAAAATATTTAAATATAATAATCTAAATATCATAGTCGTATCTCTTTATTATTTCAAATTTTCAAGTTACTCCTAAAATCGGATTCAGTGTGAAACTTGGATTATTAAATTAATACACAAAAGGGAACAAACGTAGCAGTTATAAGAATGATTCCAGTTTTGACATTCGAAGATTCCGTATGTCTGTAAGAAGCGATTCGACCTTCTTAGCCTTTAATCTTTTATCTGTAGCCTTCAGCCCCGGAACCACCCAAACATATGAAAAGGCGGAGATATTGCGCTTTACTCGACCGTACTTTAAATATTGGGAATGTAAAACTCTTGCTAAGATATTGCTAAGAGGATTCGTACGATCATTCTACAAGGTCGGTTTGATTGAGAGGATTATAGGAATGGTTTTCGACAAATACATATAGAAAGGACACTCCAGTAAATCTCATTTTAATGGAGCGGAAAGAGCCCGCTAACTCGCTTATTTAAGGTAGAAAAAATTTTAGAAGTAGAAATAGGTATATGAGACTTTTACCATCATATTAAGGGATTTTTGTACACTAGAATCTTGTTTTACATAACTAGACAAAAGTTAGAGCTGTTTAAATATCAGCACATTTGTGATTTTTTCACGAGTAAAAGTTTTACAAAGTATTTTTTACTCCGTCACCCGTTTACATTGATGTCTCTAGTCTTGTTTTTATTTTACAGTTACGATTTTTTAACGAAATGACCTATTTAAAATGCAAAAAAGTTCAATTTTAAAATTATTCTATGTTTTTCCCGAGTAATCACATAATTTTTTCTGCGAAGTTCCGAACTTGAATGCTGACATTTATTCATCAATATCCGAATAAAAAATGGTATATTATTATCTACTCGGCAGCGTATGCGAAATATTTCGTGCACTAGAGCGAAAGATATTTTTTCTACGACCACTATACAAAACACTACTTTGCGCATAGTTTTTTGTGCGCAAACTAGCAGATTTCTCACGTATCCAAAACTGTGCGACAAAGTGACATAACGCATAGCCAAAAATCGTTTCCGTACAGTTTTAATGTAAACAATAGTGATTGGCGGTAACTGAGAACTCAACTGTTACTTATTGTTAATGGAATAACTATTCATTTAAAGCTTCAAGGTAATAAAATAAACACAAATGGGATAACATAGAAACCGACAAGACTATAAAATATACTCATTATTCTCTTGTGGCAGTAATTATTAAAATTTACGAGTTGATCGCTAATAACCGCATTGGTAGCGTTCAAATCAAATTCACGAACGTGATCGTGAAAATAACTCGCACACCTCTACCACAGCCTCTACTAACTTCAATCGACGACGCACAGCGCCTGCGTTGTGTAGAAGTTGCATATCAATGATATACTAACCTCTCTTAAATCATTGTTATTATCTACCACGTCTCCACGCTTACGTCACTTATTTTTAGTTTATACGGAGTCTAATAATAAATAATAATAATATTGTCGGTAGAATTCAATGATTTAACAGTATATAATAGTAATATTAAAAAGTCATTGGTAGAATTGAAAATAATACCTATATAGGTAGTCTGAAAAAATAAACTTTAGTTAGGTACCTATCATTATAATGGATTTTGATTCCTCTGAATCTGAAGCAGAAAATACACCACCTGAAGTCAGAAAACAAGCAGGTTGTTTGAATTTGCTACCTGTAGTTTCGAGAGAAAAATACGAATCTGCTTATAAACATTTCATAAATTGGAGAAAAGGTCATAAAGCAGAGCATTGTCAGAAAAAATAATTTATGTGTTAAATTTGTTAAATAATTAATCTGTTAAATTGTGGTCGTAGGAAAAGTACTGTGTGTATCACGTGCGGAAAAGAAATTTCACACTCGTGTGAATTGTGACACTCGACTTTTCTCTTTTCCGCACTTGTTTCACAATATACTCTTGTGCACGCTAATAGAAATCTTATATTTATTTCCCTTATATTTCTTTTCCCTTCTTACCCTTAAACAAGCAACTTGGAACTATAATATTATTTTGATTTGTTCGCTTATTTCAATAAAGCTGTCTAGAAAATGTTGTATCCATTTCGAAGATGAAATTATGATGCTTTCGAATGATTTTTTGCCTCGGCGCTCGTCTCTGTTAAAAACTCTCATCAAATACGCTAGACTATAATACGTCCAACTTCGACTGAAAACCGGCAGCGAGGCGACACTAGCGAACCTGGCGGCCCGAGGATGGCTACAGTAAGTTGTTCTACTGGGCCCGGAATAGAGATGGGAAATACTGTTACCGAAGAGTACCGTTCCAATCCAACTGGTACCGCGACAGAAAAATACCGCGACAAAATACCGGTATTTTGGAACTGTTTAGCCATAGCCACATCGCCGACTGGAGCGGAGCCGTAATCGCGACACGCAAAACCTTGACCCTCGGAACGGTATCTCTACTATAAACTCCTGCTCCTGGAGTGCTGGAACTGAATTATGTATAATCATAGTTCCTTGTTCCACGTGATGTTTTAGCCCATATGGCCTTGTATCTTGTATTGCATCTCTGTCCCTACTTCGGTTCGGTATGTAGTTCTACATATAATACAGAGCGGTTTTTTATCTCTCTCTCACCGTTGAGATCTTCGGGATTTTTTAGTTACTAGCAATAAAGATTTTTTTATTAAATTTTTAAATTAATAATTTTTATAATAATAATTAATTTTTAATAATTTTTTAATTAAAATTTTATTTTTATTTTACTAAAATTTCAAAAAAAAAATTATTTCTTTTTAGACATTATGTAGATACCTAGTTATGTTCTCATCATTATTTTAAGAAATAAAAATAAATAAATGGAAATTTTATGCGACATTATTTAGAAATCGGAAGTGCAACACACCAAACGCGCGGCTAAACGGTAGGTAGGTATTTCTAGTAGACGGTTCTTCTATAAGAGGGTAGTATTTCTAAACGATATTTTCTTAATAGTTACAGGGTATTTCTCTAAACGGTATTTCTTAGACGGTTCCAGCTCCAAGATCAATGCAACGCCTCGCCGCAGAGCAGCGCGCCACGTGACGGTGTTTGTGTAGATAGTTCCATCGGTAACCGGCTACTTTTCAGATGCGGAACGGTTCGCGACGGTACTCGAAAATACCGCGACAAAATACCGTTCCACAAATACCGTCTCATCTCTATGGCGCGACAACTCGCGACACTAGATGGCGCTGCCACAGCGGCTGCCTTCGAAATGCATGTAAAATTGCCGGAGTTGGACGTATTATAGTCTAGTGTATTTGCTCTCATTCTCAAGCACCACAGTTCAGTTTCGCACACTAGATACATAAATAACAACTATTGATTCGTCCCTTATTTGTAGAACTTTTAATATTTTGAATTTACTTTGTATTCTGCGGTTGATATTCGATATTTTGCCGACAAGTTGCAGCGTGAGCAAGATAATTTATTATTATCAGGAAATGTCGAAAGTAGTAGTAACGAGAGCTTGCAGTGCAAGCGAAGGGCAAAATGTTGTTTCGGCAAAACGATAATACTGCAAAAGAAACTTTCACGACAAATTTCTCTGAAGACAATGAAGTTGAATAACTTGAAAACTGAATCAAATACTATCAGAGTGCTAGTTATTCTGCTGCTTTAATTATTTAAAAAGGTACACCCTATATATAGGCATTTAAGGTAGGTTAGGGATGCCAAAGAGTTCTTCAGTTCTTATTAACTCGATTTGCTCGAGTTCTTATTTTTATTGTGCTACCTAAACTCTATGAAGAACTAATAAAAAGTAGATTTAGGGTTATAAAGATGTTAATGTGATTTTCAAAGAATAAGTTAAAATGGACAGATGTTTAATGAGCAAATTATGGTTTACATTTCCTGTTTAATTTAAAATCAAATAATTATCCTGTCTTATTTTAAAAGCTTTAAATCTGATATAAATATGTTTAAACAATCAGTTTGTTTGAAAATAAAGGATCCTTTACTTTGTACACCTGTGTACAAAAGAATAAAATACTTCCGATATCATTTATATCGGGAAAGATAAAGTTCGTGAGTGGTAATTAATTAATTTACTAAGTTAGCACTGATCTTCTAGTCCTTCCTCGTCATGATCGGTGAGATAAAATAAAAGACAACACTTACAGTTTCCGGGATGAAGCTGATTGAGGTAAAAACTGTCTTTATTTTGACAGTAAAAAGGATATTAATAACTCCTGGACTTTGCTAGGGGTGGTGCTCAATCAGGCATTGAAGTCTCCAGAGAAAGCAGCAGGTGCAGAGACGACGCCCTGATGAGACTCCTAGGATTGAACAACCAAAACAGCACTAGCACCGGGAAATGTTCTGCTGTCGTTGAAAATCACCAAAACGTTGATTTGTTTCACCATGGATAAGTGAAAACGATGCAAGGATCAATTAGATAGTTGAAGAACAGAAATGGGCCACGCTCCCTTTGTTTCCTAGTCCAAGATGGCTCCCTCGGTCACGATAGACAATAAATCCGGATATTAGTAGATACCGGAGAAGGGAAGGTATTTACCAAAGGGAAAGGTAAAGATAAAGGTATAAGGTAGAGTTAAGATAAAATTCCCAAAGCTAAAAATAAGTAATAATCGAATTAAAACCTATCTTCAGAATATCCGTAATGGCGACTTACCCTGTATAACAGGCCTCGTACGGGAACGGTTAAGAGAATAATCTTTCCTGGTCGACAGGTAAAAAGGAAGTGAATTCAGTTCCGTGAACTTGAGAGGAAATCCGCCTTCGGTTGGTGAAAGGAGAAATGTCACGGGCAGATACTGAAATCTGATTGACAGTTGACAACTTATTTGGTTCCTGAAAGGAACTCAGGATCGGACTGAAACGACAACTTATTTGGTTCCTGAAAGGAACTCAAAATCCTAGTGAAACGAAACGTGCAATGCCATCTAGTAGTGAATTATCCAGACAGTACCAGCGCCAGAATATGGTGTGGGTAGTCAGTTCAAAGATGCGATCTATATTATAGGGAGTTGTAGGGAACTGTAATTTTACAATTCTCTTTAAAACGAGGGAAGCTTTGCAAAGAGGACAACAGGTGACGTATTCACGTTACACACCTCCCCTTTACCGATGCAAGAGAAAATTCAAAAACTAGAAGAAAATTCTAGTTCTTTCTATACCCGTAGAAGGGTATACATGAAGGTATGATTGTGGATGACCAACAAGGACAACACAAATCGAAAAAGAGAGAGAATAGTGTTTTACAAAAACAAACTTTGTAAAAGTTTTCTACCTTGTTTACTATTCGTTCAGATAATATCGCACAGTTAGTCACTTTAACTAGCTATACAATACAAAAAGAAATATTTAACTCGCTCATGCAGATTAAATTTATAGTTACAAAACCTTAATGCTAAGTAGATAAAAGAAAATGTTCATGCATTCTTTCTAGATAACATGCTACTAAGTTGATTATTATTATAAACACTTATAATTAGATATTGTATATACAAGAATTAAAATTAAGTTATAACATTTCGGTATAACAGGCTCGCTGTTAATAGAGCTGCACTGTTTTGTTTGATGTTCAACCACCCATAGTTTTGAACACTACTTCAGCCTGGGGTTTCAAAAACCGCCAACACTGAAGGACTAAGAAAATTGCTATGGGAGTTTTCACACAAACCAAAACTCTCGGAAACAGGGCTGCTACCCGATAGAATGGACAACTAAACAAATCCAGAAATTCTGGCTTCATCATAAAAAGTCAAGGTAGCGGGATAGATATAATTAGGCATATATATACAGAGATTGAGGTAAATCGATTTCTCGATATAACAGTAGTGCTGTTAATAGATCTGTGCGGTTCTATTTGACGTTTGACTGCCCATGGTTTTGAACACTACTTCAGCCTGGGGTTTCAAAAACCGCCAACACTGAAGGACTAAGAAATGCCATGGGAATCTCCCATCGAACAAACACAGCCTCCAAAACAGGGCTATTTGTTTTAGGTAGTTGTGGACATTCAAATTCAATGTCTAGGAAAAGCTTGAACTTAACTATCTAGGTTAAGGCAAACGCGGAAACAACTTTGTTCGATAACCAGCTAACTCGAAAAGGTATTCTCAAACATATGCTTAGAAAAGAGATAAGATACATGGAAAATAGATAGAAAAGGATTTAAATGGTGACCAGAAATAGAATCAGCATTCCCAAGACGTTCTAGTAGCAACTTTCATACTAGGCGACCATACTCCACAGGCATCCTGGATTCTGCGATTTACGAAGTTAAATGGAGATTCAGATTTTCGTAGGATAAAACCCGATTTGTAATAAAATTTGACCAATCGTTTGCCCAAAATTATCCAGAATTCTGAGTCTTTAAGCACAGGTTGTTTCGGTTTCTCCAAGGTAACTATCTGATATGCAGGGATATCTGTAGTGGGAGCAAGTCGGTCTAATGGGGGAGTTGTCAGAGGGAGTAAAAGTTCTCCTTCACTTGGGGACGTGTTGGTATTGTGATGAAAATGCCAATAAAGAAGATAAGAAATGTGCAGTCCTCTGCATATGATGTGGGACAAACAGCAGACTACAATGACAAGGTATCTCAAAACGCACCTGTGAGGCATAGGAACGGTCTATAGCGTAAGCCATCTTAAAATCACGCAAAGGGGTAAAATCTCTACCCGATGGCGAGTACCGGTCTATGAGGGCTGGGTAATATGTTCTTCTTAGGTCGATCCCACAAGTCTTCTTGTTACACCTCTTAAGGGCAATATCATCAAAAGGGAAAGCTATAGCGAGTAGAACCTTTTCTTGACATGTTAGATATGGTGTGATGAGTTCCCTGATTAGAACTCCGTCAGGATCTGTCCGTACTGAGGGCAGGCAGGAAGGGTTTGGTCCTCTTTTGAATTTATTTGGCCTGTAACGGCCTAATTCTGATGGTTTTGGTTTGTTATAAATTCCCACGAACGCCAAATTTCCTACTGAGACACTATCTGCACTAGGATTTTCCGCCGCTATTATCTCAGTTGAAAGGTGTCTGGCATTGAAGCTGCTCAACGACCAACGAACGTCTATACCGTTCTCTCGACATATTTCTCTCGAAATTTCAAATTGTTCCTCATCAATAGGAACTCTCGGATGGTCGTGAGTTAATACGGCATGCGCGGTTAGGAATTTAAAATAACGCTCCTTTTCCACTAGAAAAACATCTTTGTCCAATTGGACATGCCATGGCTGAAGACCCGGATTTACTTCGAAATCACGCATATTTTTCATTTCAGCCCAGAGTTTCATATTGAACCTCTTCTTCCTGGGATCAGATTGATGAACGCCTTGCCTCCTGGGGGGCATTTTTCCACTGTAATAGAAGAAAAACTAAATGAAGATAATTCTATTCTCTCATGAGACAATAGAGATACTAGACAATTGTCATTCTAACTACTACCAGTTACAAAGGGATAGACTTGGATATCAAAGACACATCAAGATAATTCCATCACTTGGAGAGATAAGAAAACGGGAAAGCCATTTTCATCATAGAGATAAAGGGGTATTCGATATCAGTGTTCAGATTCCTTTACAGCAGCACTGAATATCTAGAGCCACCTTTGCAAATTCAGAACTCTAATTTACTTAGATTTCTATTTTCCGTTGAGGAAATATTCGCAGAGAAGATAATGATTAGCTATCATTTCATTATGAAGCTAATAGGTAAAGGTATTAAGGTAAGATAAGATAATTTCTTTTCTTTCATTGAAAAGAATATCTAAGATAAGCATTAGCCACCATTTTACTGTGGTGCTAATAAGGTAAGATAAGATAATTTCTTTTCTTCTTTGAAAAGAATATCTAAGATAAACATTAGTCACCATTCCATTATGGTACTAATAGGTATAGATAAGATAAGATAAGATAGTTTCTTTCCTTCATTGAAAAGAATATCTAAGATAAGCATTAGCCACCATTTTATTATGGTACTAATAGATAAGGTAAGGTAAGATAAGATAAAAGGTATCTGCTGTCGTCTGATTGGACAAGCAGAGCAGTTTTCACTTTAGCACGTAGCAGGGCGGAAACTGTCGGGAAAGCACCCTACATAGATAGTAGATAAGATAACGGTAAAAGACAAGATAAGGTAGATACAACGGTAAGATAGTGTTTTCCTTTGGTTCAATGAACACAAGAAAACTTAAGAGATAACATTAGACTCGTAAACGTTAGCCAGATAAGATAGATGAATAGCTCCTTCTTAAGGTAAAAGTTTAGATAACCAGAAAAATTATGGTTTCTCAAAAATTGAGCGATAGTACAAGATAAGAGACTGAGGATAACAGATACCGATCTCAACATTAGCAACTTTTATACTTTGTCGCGACACATTCACCCAACTAATATCGAGACCCTTGAGAAATGCCTTGAAAGATACGGTGCTCATTCTGCATACATTCTTCATTCATTCTAAATACGACAAAAGACATAGCATTCTCAATTCGCGTATTGTCAAACCTCATTCCAAACAGGAGTTTGTATATGCTGTAGAGAAGATAGAAGTTAGGTAGGAATAAAATTTCTGGAGAGAGAAGGAAGTGAACTATTCATCAATTTGTGGCGGATCTTTGCCTCCATACGCCTTTAAGTCTTTCACATGCCAGCGACCTAGCGGGTTGCCTTCCTGATCCTGTAGTTCGTACACTAATTTAGATATTGCCTTGGAAATTCGGCAAAGTACGAATTTGGGGGCCAGTTTAGCAGCAAAGTTCTTTGCAGCGTTCGAAAGGGGGTAAGTATGTTTCCATACTAACTCTCCTTCCTGGAAAACATCTGGGCGCTTACGTAGATCGTAATACTTCTTATTTACGTCATAAGCCTTTTTTAATTTGACTCTGACGTCTTCAAAGATAGGAGTTAATCTGGAGATATCATTTTCCCTATGCACATAAGAAAGATCTTCTGGTAGGGCAAGGTAGTTATTTTCGACAGGACCATAAAAGGTTCCGTCAATAGGTATGTTTCGAGCGAAAACTAGAAAAGCAGGAAAATGTTTGGTGACTTCGTTCACAGACAAATTAATTGCCTGGGCCACCTTGTAGACATTTTTATCCCAGTCTTTGTGATTATCTTTCACATAAGACGAGATAGCGGTAAGCAAAGTTCGATTGGTCCTCTCGGTAGGGTTGACTTGTGACAAGTGCCTAGCACTATACCACAAATTAACTTGGTACTCTTCCAATAACTTGGTGAACTGAGTACTCTTAAAAATCTGAGCATTGTCGCAGAGAACAATTTGAGGGACACCAAAGATCAAGAAAACTTGGTTTTCGAGGTATTTTACAACTGCAGCTGCGGTTGCGTTCGGCATGGGCTTTACCAGTACGAACTTAGAGAACCAGTCTGTGACTACGAGAAGTTGTGTATTCCTGGCCTTCGACCTAGGAAAGGGACCCATAAAATCTATGGAGATAAATTGGAAAGGAAAGCTTATGCTTTTATAGCCACCCATTAAACCAGCACGAGCGACATTAGTCGATTTGTGAGCACCGCAAACCTGACAATTTCGTATGAATTTCTTTACCGTTAGGTCCATTTTAGGCCAATAGTAGAATTCCGATATTCGTGCCTTGGTTTTTTTTACGCCGAAATGGGCCGAAGTAGGGGGATTATGAAAAGACGCGACAACATCATCCCTATTTGGTGTAGGTATGACTATTTTCCAATTGGAAAGATTTGACGATAAGGAATGGTTCGGCTTCAGATGTTTGAGAAGAAGACCGTTTTCAACCGTGAAATTTGGGTAACTATCTGGATTTCCCGTGACGTTTTCCACCATTTTCCTATACCACTCATCTGGTGTAAGATCATTCGCGGTTAAGAGAGAGATATTTCGAGAAAGGAAATCTGCTGGAACATTACAAGATCCCTTGCGATGTTTCATCTCGTAATTGAACTGGCTAAGTCGTACACACCACCTAGCTAAACGACCTGTGGGCTCCTTAAAATTTTTAAGCCAGAGAAGAGAGGCATGGTCGGTATAGACCGTGAATTTGGTGCCTTCAACATAGGGACGAAAATGCTCTATGCCGAAAAGGACTCCGAGGCATTCTTTTTCGGTAGCATAGTATTTCCTCTCTGCCTTAGAGAGAGTGCGACTAGCGTAGGCTATTGGGTGTTCGAAACCTTCGTCTTCTTGATACAGAACTGCGCCGATTCCATAGTCACTCGCATCAGTTTGTATGCAGAAAGGCTTGGAAAAATCAGGGCTAGCCAAGACAGGGGCCGATGTTAGGCGTTCTTTAAGAAGTTTAAAGGCTTGGTCAGCTTCTGAAGTCCAAGTAATAGACTGTCCCTTCTTTCTATTGTGCAAAAGTGCAGAGATAGAGGCACTAATAGTGGAAAAGTCTTTGACGAATCTACGATAATATTGCAAAATGCCTAGAATGTGCCTGACACCTGTGGTGTTGCGAGGGATGGGAGCTTCTGTGATTGACTTTACTTTGTCTTCACAAACACGGAGACCTTGTTTGTCTACAATAAATCCAAGGAAAGAAAGAGAGTCACGACAAAATTGACACTTCTTAAAATTCACAGTGAGGTTGGCCTTACGTAACCTTTCATAGACTTCGTTTAGAACTTCAAGATGTTTCTCAAAGGTATGAGTGACAACAATTATGTCATCCAGATAAACAAAAACAAACGGCTCGAGGTCAGGTCCAATGATCCTGTCCATGAGACGTTGTTGCGTTTGCGCGCTGTTCCGCAAACCAAAAGGCATACGCCGGAACTGGTATAAACCCCTTCCGGGTACTATAAAAGCTGTCTTTGGACGTGAATCAGCGTCTAGAGGTACTTGGAAAAAGGCTTGCTTTAAGTCTATAGAGGAAAGAAAATTAGCGTCTCGCAGTTTACAGAGAATGGAATCAATCCTAGGTAGAGGGTATGCATCATGGGTGGTAACTTCGTTTAGTTTCCTCCCATCAAAGCACATGCGATAGGTATTATCCTTTTTCTTCACTAAAAGGACTGGCGAACACCAGGGGGAATTACTTTTCTCTATGATGTTAAGTTTCAAAAGCTTATCAATTTCCTCATTTAGAAATTTTTGAACTGCCGGAGACAAGGGATACTGCCTTTGCCTAAAAGGTTTGGCATTCGGGGTCTCTATAGAATGACAGAGAACAGAAGTTTCTGGCAGCACATCAATAGGAGATAAAATTTGAAATTTTTCGATAATCGGGTTCAATTTCACGACATCTTTAGGAGGAAGAGTAGAGAAATCATGGATTCTACTTATGGTGCTAACCTGGGGTTCATCAAAACAAGAGGGAGGATCCACTCGGTCTCTAACCTCAAATGAATCTCTGGAAAAATCAATAGAGATATTGAAAGCTATGGCCACGTTCATACCTAAGATAATCTCGGGCAAGATAGAAGGTACAACATGAAAACGAACAACTTTAGTGACGTCATCAATAGTTAAGGTAAGGTCCAAGATTGAAGTGACAGGTAATGGTGAACCATCTGCATTTCGAAGGGAACATAAGAGATCTGAATTTCCAGAGGAATCATGGGTTCTGCCGAAAATTTCTTTTATGACTTCAACATCACAAACCGAAATATTCGCTCCGGTGTCAAAAAGAGCAGTGAAACGCTTTCCTTGCATATCCACCGAGATATAGGGACGATTATCTACTGGATCGGGTTGTAGAATTTGAGACACGATTGGGGGTATCATTTCAGGGGTCGTAGACCTACTAGGTTTATTTTTAGGGATGACAATTGGAGTCCGATAGAAATCAGAGACTCTATTTAACCAGACCTTCCACATATTCCTTTGATGGTGGAGGTCCGCAGTCGTAAAGATATTTACTTTTGGTTTTCGGAGGGGCTTGCGTGGTTTGTATCCACGGGCCTCTTCGAAGGGAGAGATACTTTTGGGTGTCTTGGCTCCTGCTGCGTTGCACCCTGACGCGCAGTCTTCTCGTTTTTTGGGCGAGAATAGTTCGGTGAGCAAGAGGGACATTTTGGTTTAAAAACATCTTTCTTTCCACAACCGTAGCAGAAAATAGTTTTGGGTTTTCGACATTTAGGGTAGAGATGACCCTGGTTAGAACAATTCCAACAGAAAGGTAGAGAAACTTGGTCGTGACCTGCATCACGTTTTCCTGAAAGACGAGAAGTTGGCCTTGAAGTGACAAAGGAATGTTTTGCCGATGTTAGAATGGCCTCATCTGGACATGCCAGGTCTGAGCTAAGGAGGCTATGCACCTTCTTTGAGGGAGGGGGTCGATATTTAGAAATCATGGCCCTATTGTCTTCTAGTTTCTTGCATATAGAGATAATCTCATTGGCAGTTGACACTTCAACCAGAGCCAAATGGTTCAAGAAGTAGGGGTGTAGATTCCGCTTTATGATCTTAAACTGTTCCTCCTCTGAGGGAATAATTGAAAGTCTTTTGAAAAGTTCTTTCATGGAGGCTACATACAGGGCTACTAGCTCCTCTTCTCCTTGAGTGCGATGATTTATCTCATTGAGAAGATCATCATCGTAAGATAGGGGTAAGAAAGTTTCCTTCAACTTTAACTTAATTTCCTGCCAAGATTTTAACGAACCGGCAACACTGCGATACCAGGTGAGGGCCTTATCCTCAAATAAGTCAACTGCTGAAGTAAAAAGATTCTCATCGGAAACATTCCGCGAGATTTGCAGTTCTCGAACCCTTTCTAGGAAATAAATCAGGTTGTCTTTACTAGAGCCTGAAAACCTTAGGTTCCACTTATGTACAGGGACACTGTACTTGGTACTAGCTGTTGAGGTAGATGATTGCGAGATATCAGAAACAGGAGGAACGACCGGTTCATTCTCATCCAACTTCAGAAGCCATTCTCCCTCCAACTGGAGTGCTTCTCCATAAGCCTCATCTCTATGAAATTTCTTAGAAGCATCAGCTTCAACATTTAATCTGTTTATTCGAGCGATAACATGATCCACTCGAAAAGGGATACGTCTGCTTGCAAGATCAGTGAACAATCCAGAAGCTTCAGGAATCTTTTTCTTTAAATCTAGCAAAGTTGCTTTGATTTCAGAAAGATCCTTATCAAAATCGTAGGGTGACTCTAACGCTACCGTAGAATCTTCCCTATTAATAAGCGCTCGGAATTGTTTCCTTCGCTTGTCTTGCGTACTTTGAGGTGTTTGGTTCCTCAACGCAATCTCATAGGTAAGCTCATCGCTGAGCAGGGCTGAAGCGGGATTCATTTTAGAAAAATGTAGGTACTATAATATAGTATAGATAGATGAGAATAAAATTTTTTTTATTTTATTCTAGAGAGAAGACAGTAGTATTATCAGCACAGGTAGGCAACGTAGCACCTAGTGTACCTGGCCTAAATAAGGAAAGAATGAACCTGGCCTATATAAGGAAGAATAAACCTGGCCTACTTGACTTGGCTGTGACGTCGCGTCACCAGTACAAGTGAGAGAGAGAGAGATTTAAATTCAAAAGAATTCCCTTCGTTTTAAAACGAAAAATAGGTCACGGTATTTCAAAAGAACTAAAATACCGATATAAGATATAATTTCTTAGTAGAGAGAGAGATAAAGGTAATCTAGAGAGATACTAAGATAAGATAAGGCAATATTTAAATATGCATAGGTATGTCGGTAAGTACAGATATTCTCTAGAGTCGGTAAGGTAGGGATCGGAAGAAGTACATGTCACCATGACGTATCTTTACACGTAAAGAATTCACTTTCTACGTTAGACGTAAAGAATTGTCGTTGCTTTAGCAATCTGTCAGCGTATGACAATGACAGAGGGACACCAGTTGGAACAGCTGATCGATAATTCAGATATTTCGAATTTAACTTAAAATTCATGAGCGAAGGTATGGGATAATGTTAATGAAGGGAATGTTTGGATGTAACTTTCAAAGACAGTTTGATCGCAGAGCTCTCTTAAGAGTATCCTCTTTGCACGGAGTCAAACTTCTCCCAAAGCTTACTCGAGACCTTCGCGACAGTATTAACAACCACTCCGTAAAGCTCCTTTTGCAAGGTTACCCTTTAGCGGCAGTGTAGCGGTAAGAAGATAAGGTATTTTCGCGTCACGACACTATTATTCACCAGCAGTAAAAAACACAATAACTAACTAAGACATTCTTAGACTAACATGCGAGTTCATGCAACTATAATAATCATGCATTAAAAAAAAAGTAAGATAACTGTACGATACATCTGAACAAAGTAATTTATGACGTTAATATCAATTTTCCATTTATAATGGGAACTAGGAAGAGATCAAGTGCTTTTATTTAATTAAGGTAGTTTCTAATCCAAAGTTTGAGGGTGAATTCGATTCCCGCCGGGGAAATGCCAATTGCAGCGTGAGCAAGATAATTTATTATTATCAGGAAATGTCGAAAGTAGTAGTAACGAGAGCTTGCAGTGCAAGCGAAGGGCAAAATGTTGTTTCGGCAAAACGATAATACTGCAAAAGAAACTTTCACGACAAATTTCTCTGAAGACAATGAAGTTGAATAACTTGAAAACTGAATCAAATACTATCAGAGTGCTAGTTATTCTGCTGCTTTAATTATTTAAAAAGGTACACCCTATATATAGGCATTTAAGGTAGGTTAGGGATGCCAAAGAGTTCTTCAGTTCTTATTAACTCGATTTGCTCGAGTTCTTATTTTTATTGTGCTACCTAAACTCTATGAAGAACTAATAAAAAGTAGATTTAGGGTTATAAAGATGTTAATGTGATTTTCAAAGAATAAGTTAAAATGGACAGATGTTTAATGAGCAAATTATGGTTTACATTTCCTGTTTAATTTAAAATCAAATAATTATCCTGTCTTATTTTAAAAGCTTTAAATCTGATATAAATATGTTTAAACAATCAGTTTGTTTGAAAATAAAGGATCCTTTACTTTGTACACCTGTGTACAAAAGAATAAAATACTTCCGATATCATTTATATCGGGAAAGATAAAGTTCGTGAGTGGTAATTAATTAATTTACTAAGTTAGCACTGATCTTCTAGTCCTTCCTCGTCATGATCGGTGAGATAAAATAAAAGACAACACTTACAGTTTCCGGGATGAAGCTGATTGAGGTAAAAACTGTCTTTATTTTGACAGTAAAAAGGATATTAATAACTCCTGGACTTTGCTAGGGGTGGTGCTCAATCAGGCATTGAAGTCTCCAGAGAAAGCAGCAGGTGCAGAGACGACGCCCTGATGAGACTCCTAGGATTGAACAACCAAAACAGCACTAGCACCGGGAAATGTTCTGCTGTCGTTGAAAATCACCAAAACGTTGATTTGTTTCACCATGGATAAGTGAAAACGATGCAAGGATCAATTAGATAGTTGAAGAACAGAAATGGGCCACGCTCCCTTTGTTTCCTAGTCCAAGATGGCTCCCTCGGTCACGATAGACAATAAATCCGGATATTAGTAGATACCGGAGAAGGGAAGGTATTTACCAAAGGGAAAGGTAAAGATAAAGGTATAAGGTAGAGTTAAGATAAAATTCCCAAAGCTAAAAATAAGTAATAATCGAATTAAAACCTATCTTCAGAATATCCGTAATGGCGACTTACCCTGTATAACAGGCCTCGTACGGGAACGGTTAAGAGAATAATCTTTCCTGGTCGACAGGTAAAAAGGAAGTGAATTCAGTTCCGTGAACTTGAGAGGAAATCCGCCTTCGGTTGGTGAAAGGAGAAATGTCACGGGCAGATACTGAAATCTGATTGACAGTTGACAACTTATTTGGTTCCTGAAAGGAACTCAGGATCGGACTGAAACGACAACTTATTTGGTTCCTGAAAGGAACTCAAAATCCTAGTGAAACGAAACGTGCAATGCCATCTAGTAGTGAATTATCCAGACAGTACCAGCGCCAGAATATGGTGTGGGTAGTCAGTTCAAAGATGCGATCTATATTATAGGGAGTTGTAGGGAACTGTAATTTTACAATTCTCTTTAAAACGAGGGAAGCTTTGCAAAGAGGACAACAGGTGACGTATTCACGTTACAAAGTATTACGTTTGTAACATTCGTTATTAAACTTATAATTATTATACTTCATAGGTACCATTACTTTTTCGTAAGGTTCAAGTCTTGTCGAAAGCTTGTCATGTTTTTTTTTTTCTGACGCGTAAAGAATTATTGCTGAAACCCCGTATAATCGAGCATGATAAGCATGTGCTCAAATCTAGGCCTTGAATCACTTTTTTGACAAATCATCTAGACTTCCGTCACAAATAATGCAAAGATTAGGTAAAAATTCGTGTTACTGTTTTCATGTCGAGGTAATATAAAAAATGAATTGTTGATTAAATAATATACCTACAACATTGATTTTTTAGTTTAAACTAACTATAGATCGGTAGGTAAAAAATGTTCATATAAACATGTGTCGTCTAACAAGTATAAACAAGTAGGTAATAATTAATGGCCCGTGAAAAAAAATTTACCTCGTATAATTATGGAATGAATCGACTTACCTGGAAAATGGTTAATTCCAATTGTATGAGCAATCTTCTCCGAAGTAATTATTATACTATGAACACCCCGTCACCTTAAAACAGAAGTAGCCCAAGTGTAAAATTTTCATTTTTCAGGAAATTTTTTTTTTCTCTAGCTGCTTTAATTACACACATATTAATTTTACAAGTATTTTAAATATGCACAGTTTCAAAATCAGCATGAATTAATTAGGAAACGTATAAGTTAAAGAAAAAGATGGATATGGAATATTTTTTAAACTGGTAAGTATTCCAAGTCCATTTTCTGGACTTAGGTTAGTTATGTGTTTTGGACATAGTATACTTCTGAGAGTTCATTTCATTAGCTTAAGATCAAAACTCTCAATGTTCGCTTAGCAATAAAAGCCGCAAAGCTTCTATTTGTTCAAAAAACAGTATATCCTTGAAGGTTATCTTGCAGTTAGAGCTAAATGGGCATTGATCGTAAAAAAAATAGTTTTTCAAAATTTCGAAGCAGAATTATAAGCTAAGTCCACAATTTGTTCTTTGGGATGTTATTTGAAAGCAGAACTAATATAAGTCCTAACACAACACTAACAACACTAACATAGGTTACGTTATGGTAATAAGTATAGTTCTGCACTGAAAATTATTTACTGGAGCATTGACATAGGTTCTTTCTCGCGAACTTAGGATAGTTCTGCATTAAAAATTTGGACACCCTTGGACATAAGCTTATTTGTAATTTACCTAAAACGGGATAAATAAAATTAAGGACTTAGATTAGTTCTGCATTCGATCGGCGACACCTTACTCTATTGTTTTTTATAAAAATCTCATTTTTGGCAAAAATGGACTAAAGCTACTTCTGTTTTAAGGTGGCGACCTGCAGTTATCGTATCTTGGTGGAGTTTAGTCACAATGTTTGAAGTAAAAGTAATGAATATTATCTCTCGCCTATATCCTGCTTACCGTTCTGTACTGATTCATTTCCGTTTTGTTGCAAAGAAAAATAGATCCCGAAAGAGGTTAGTTGGGGATGAAGGCGGGATATAATTACTTCGGAGGAGATTGTTCACATAGTTGGAGTTAACCTTCCTACAAGTAGGTAAGTCGGTTAATTCCTTAATTATATTTCACAATCTCCTCCTCGTAAGTATCCTCGTAACCTCCTCCAGTGGTCGCTAGCGAGCATGTCGCTCGCATGTAGAATCAACAAGCAAATGTGTAATAAAAAGCACTGAGAATTACAATACAGGGTGTTTGGTGATCGGACATCTAAAATTAAATTTACAAAACCTCATTAGAAGCATAAAGAAGAATTTCCAGATCAAGCGTTGTTTTTTTTGCCTGAGTATTTCCTAAACAAAGCCCTACCTGGAAAAAGCTATTATTTTTAATAAAACAAATAAACATTTTAATTTTAATGAAATTTTTGATAAAATTTTAATTTGGCTATCTAAGTAGGTACTGAAACAAAAAATATTTATAGATGATTTAGTTTTACATTTTTGGGAATATTTCCTGAATGAAGCCTGAAAAAGTTATTTTTTTATGCTTGTGATTCGGTTTTGTATATGAAATTTTATTTTGGCTGTCCGATCACCGAGCACTCTGTGTTAGCAATATTTGTTGTAGGTATTTTCAAATAAAAGGGAATAATGTTAACTTGCCAACATACATTTTTTTGATAGATAACTATAGTATTTTTTACATTAGATAACACAAACTGAATTTATTCTGAGCTAAACTAACAGCCAAATACTCGGTATACCATAAACACAACAAATAAATTCAGATGAAGAAATTAGAGCAACTCTTGCATATAGCTAGCAGACCTAAACATAAGAGCAGTTGAGTGACATGGGTGGTCGCTAATGAGCGTTTAGCTGGCGCAGCTGCAACTGCGGTGAATGAAGTGTCCATAAAAAATAAATTTACCCGATTTTCATTACAAATACCTGTAATGAATTCCTATGTTTCTTCTTAAAGCCGGCCACTCACGGTACTGCGGCGCAGTACAATTTGGTTGGATTCGACAAGATCGTACGATATTTGATAGTGTGTGTCTACGACCGACGAAGTCGGACCGAGTTGGATCGGCTCGTCTTGCAGTTAAAACTTTTTAACTGCAGCAGTACAATTTTGTCGGATCGCATGCAATTGGATATGAATTGGAGCGTGTGTGGCGATGGCCGGCAAAATCATACAACAAAGTACGTGCTTACGTGCTTATTAGCTGTTTATTTCAATAAATTTGGGGTTTTTAATAAATAGATATGTCTAGTAAATACAATAATTTTTTTTAAGGAGTTTTTTGTAATATATAAACATTTTGATTCAATCACAATTGATTTATTTTTAGCAACCATTCCTTGCAGCAACATTTTCGATTAGTATATTATATCTTTTCTTTCATTTTTTGATTTACAAACACAAATTACAGCTGCTGCTAATTACAAATTTTTCTCATTGTCCGACGTCTCTACTCGACGAGAACTGCCCAATACTGCACGGCTGGATAGTGAGTGGCCGTATACAATTGTCTGCGAAGTTGTACAATTTCATAGTACGATCCTGTCGTACTGCGCTGCAGTATAGTGAGTGGCCGGCTTAAGGCTATAAACTAAGCTTGAAAAATCGACAAGATTGTACGAGTTCAAATAACAGAATAATAATTACAGTTTAAACACAATGGTGTAAATAATGGTTTAAAGACACCTAGCGACCACTCGCGGGTTAATTACATTATGAACACCTTTAGATATTAAAAGAATATGGATCTATTTTACCGGATATTAATTTAAAAAAGAGAAATAGGTAAATTACAATAATTAATAATAATTACTTAACATTTTCTATGTTCATATGACGTTCTTTAAGCATTTCTTGGTATTTCAAGTATTGCTTGGTTGCTCCAATGGTCTGCTATAGAATTTTTTGAAAATGTTTGTGTTTTCGGACTAGCCCACCGTTTCACTAATGGTTTCAATATTTAGGCCTCCTCTCAGGACAGCTGATGTGGATGCGTGTTTGGTACTACACCCAGAAAACATTGAAGTATCAATACCGCTTTCGCTAAGTACTTCTTTGATCCATCGGCTTATAGTTTGGTTAGTAGGTAGCTGCTTTGTGGAATTTTTTGTATACCAGAATTGACCGGTTTTCTCTAATTGGCCGTAATTTCTATACAGGGTGTCCTAGACTTAATTGACCAGACCATATCTCATATACAGGTTGAGATAATCGTACCGAATAGAGGGGATTTTATTATAGTTTTAAAAGCTCTATAACATGACAGAATAAAAACAACCCCCACTTTAAAATCCCCTAAGTTACAGCCACCACCCTTAAAAAATGTATTGCAACCCTGTATATACATATTTTCGTATTTTCAAAACAAGTGTTTTATGCTGCACTCGACTGTTTTTTCAGTTTCAATATTGGTTCAGAAATACACAAGAAAAGGTTCATCAAAGTGGTCAAAACCTTTTTTCTAAACTTTAGCTGTGAAAATTTATCAATAATTTGGTCATAGTTTTTATTTGGCAGGTGATAGTCGTTATTAAGGTTCATAATAAAGTGCTTTGGGTCTTGTTTTAGTTTTTTAAATTTCCCCATAAATTTACTGATGTGAAGGAAGTTCCTGAATCTAATTTGGGAAAATTTAGGAATGTGATTATAGTATTTATTTCATACTAATACATTATAACTAGATAAACGCTTGGTTACCGTAACTATAAACATATTCCTAACTCCCTTGGGAGTTATACTGGACTGTTATTACTCTTAAACTCCCTCTATTATTACTAATTGTTTAATTCTGGTAACCAACAATATTTGGATTTCATATGTCATTTTCTATAAACTTTTCAGTTGATATATCCATAGTAATCATGCTTACTCAATTATTAAAAACATTTGTTTAATAATCAGAAAGCATTATTATTCGTTTAATTTTAAACAGATTTGGTTGTTATATTTCAAGTACAATATGTACAGTACAATATGAAATAAAATTATTTATATATCACGTGAGTTATTGGATGTTAATAACCTCGGGCAACTTAACAATCCCTCGGGACTAACGTCCTTCGGGATTTCAATATGTTGCCCTCTGTAATTAACATCCTCATAACTCCCTTGATACATAAATAACTATTAATTTGTAGGATTATGCATCATATTTTATAGCTGTACAATATTCCCATCACCTTTTGAGGTAAGTGGAGTATTGTTTCGCTGTGTTTTGGGAAACCAATGCAATCAAAACTTCGATACATCGTCGGCAGGCTTGTTCGTAGAATAGATCTAACTCCTATGACCAGGCAAATTGTTCTGCACAATGGGTATTTATACCTGCAAGGTGAATAGATCATGTATCGCTCTGGATGTAAAGAATGGGAATATAAATTGGTTTTTTTTGGAAACATTGTGTACCATGGTTGCGATTCCCATTTGCGAACAACTAGAATTCCTTTCACTTTATCTGAAATTATTTTATTGATTACATTTGTTAGGTATTATAATATGGAATGGTAGGAACGCGTAGAAATATTTGCCGCTCCGTGAAGGCGTCTACGGCACGAGAGTCTGGATCTTTAGTAGACGCTGAAATATAATATTTTCCATATTTTGCATTGAACTTTGAAGCAAATAAATCGATAGCTGATTCACCGAATTCTCTGCAAATTTCACTTTTTAAGTATTTGTTATTCAGTTCGTATTCCAATTACGTACCTATTTGTGGATCTGTTCGCTATTGTATTTTCCTTTGGATGTTATTAATATATGATGCGAAAACATAAATATTTCTAAGCTGACCATTCCTATCGTTGCTTAGCCACTTAATTTCCAGATGTTTATACCTAGCTCCTCCCATTTTATTGATTTACGCAATACTCGTTTTATTGTAAATTCTTAGAAGAACATTACAATTTTGTGTGCTATTTTTTAGTCCATTGAACGTTGCCAATATTTCCAAATAATTGATATCCTGATTTATAACTATAACTTGGTTATCCTAGAAACCATTAATTTTCTCTCCTTTGCTGTAAGATCTCCATCCCGAAGAGTCAGAAAATATTTTAAGATTATAACTACCTTTTGAAATATTTCTTTCTGCACACATAATGTGTTCTATCCACCTTCCTAAATTGGTTTTTATTAAGTTTGTTATCATCATTTTACTAGAGATATTTCTATTATTTGTTTTTTTGAAATTCATTTTAAATTTTTGAAAATTGTTTGTGTACCTATAGCCAGCTATGCTTTACTGGAGGACGCGTTGCTACTAATTTTCTAATCAACTGAACAAATTAGCGAATTTTGTAATATGTTGCAACCCTCTCTACTCGCTCGATTTTAAATTTAGAATAAAAGAGCCAAAAAATTGCGAGCAGAGGGTGTATCCCCTCTCGCTCCGTTCAGATTCCTTTGAACCCGAAACGGAACAGAGGGGTCGTGGGGATTTAAAAAGAAATTACAAACTTATCAAGTGATCGTCTAGATAAAGTAATATGTTTCCAAAAGTTTCTAAATGTTCCAAAAACCCTTGACCTGCCCTACGTTGTGTTAATTTTTGATTACAGGTCACAAAACACACTAAAAGAAATAAAAGTCACAGTATAAAAATAACAATTTATTGGAATAAAATCCAATTAAATCAAAATTCCAGGAATTGATAATAATGTATCGTGAGTTATACTTAATATTAGGATTCTTCAAACTTACTTACTAAAATGTACACATCAAATTAAAAAGAAATATTACTATTCATTAAAACAATTTCCTTGGTCTATAAAAGACCATAATGTAACCTTCAACAGGCCTAAAACCTAAATTTAGATGCGTAACTTTACTTAATCCTACCAAACGACAGCCTTACAAAAACTAAAGTTTACTTCAATAATCAAAATCAATCATCATTAATTCATTAACTAAAATTCATTAATTACTCCCAATTCATTGATTGATAATCGCTTGTACCAATTAGGTATAATTAAATTTACTAACAGATAAAACTCAATATCGGTTTGATATTTTTAAATTCACCAATAGGTAACATCAATTTACTTCAAATTCACTTCAATAACGTCATTTGGTCTAGGTATGTGCTCCCATCTTTGGAGAACATATAAACTATGTTGTAAATTCGATAAGGTACCTTCATAGTTCAAAGCTGCTCAAGTCGAAGATTGAGTGAAACCAAAAGACACGAAAAGCAGGATGGAGAACGACGCTTCCTCTTTCCACGCTTGGTGACGTCAGACGCGGTCTACATCACGCCAGTGATCCAGACACATAAAAATTGGCTTCGCTTTTTGAAAGGACGCCATCCGCACGAACTCGCCTACATGGGCAAAACTGGATTCAGACAACTGGAACTGGATCCACACTAGAACTCTCGAATATAGCTATCGTCCAAAATCAGAAACTAGAATAGAGCCTGAGACTGGAGTTAAAACTGGAGTTAAAAACTGGAGCTAGAGACCCTGCAAATTAAAACTCATTACCATCTGAAATTTACCAAACGCCATTTACTCTTATCGAAATGGGTACGCCATTACCCAAGTCAGGCTTCTTTAAAAACTATTCCATGCTGCCGTCATTTACATGCCCTATCAATCTCAACACCACCTAATCTAGAACAACACAGAAATTGGCCTTGCTAAAATAACACCGAAACAACAATTTCATACCTGTTTAAACAATCCACTACACCGGATAACTAATCGAATAATTATAACTTTACATGTTCACAACACCACCAACACCATCGGAAAGAAGGAAGCCAAAACCAAATTCCGGATTCTGACCTGAAGACTCCCCTCCATCTAATCGATAATTCCACGCATCTTCCGTTACCCACCACTCCGGCCTGTCACCTCTCCGACTCGCCTCTGGCAGACTGGCATCTGACACTCAATCATTCAATCACGCCACAACGACCTAGAATATAAAATGAGAGGGAACCTAACAGCCACAACGACTCAAAATATAAAACTAGAGGAAACCTAAATATTCCGATCCGGTTTATTATCCCGCGCCTTTTAATATTCTAAATTTCATTCGAAACAGATGTGGAAAACCGCACGCTACAATCTACTTACTTGAAAAAAAATTTTCCATTCTTTCAAAATATACGGTTTTTCGTCTATTGGCAGTGACAAGGACATTTTATTAGAATCGCATTGAAAAACAAGATATTTTCAAATCTTCGGAGACGTTAGGTTACATTTTTGTCGGTGTTCATCAGAACACCTAAATCAATAAAATATTTTAGCGCCGTTTAGTATTTTTTTGACCTTCCTCGTAATTTTTACTAAAGACCATGATGTTATCTAAATAGGCTACTAGAATTTTACCTTCCGCCATCTGCATAGTTTGAATAAGTACAAGTCTTATGGTTTTAGTAAAGATTCATACACCAATGTATAGGGTGCCGATATTATAGCCCCATAGGTAAACAATAATAATTATTGAATTGATATACTGATTCTTTAAAACAAAATTTTAAATATCTTTCAAAGTTTACGTGAACTGGTTCCGAATGTTATGCGTCTTTTAAATCAAGTGTTGTAAAGAAGTAGATTTTAGGTATTAATTTTATTATACAGTTATATAATCTTCCATTAGGAAATGCGGAGTAAAGATAAAACTGTTTAGTTTTTTAAGATTCAGATTAAATCTGTGGAAACCATCTTTTTTGGAATTCAAGAAAAGTTGCGAATAAAAATCACGTTTAGTTTTCTTAGTTTCTGACATGGCTCCTACACTGACTAGGCTTTTTATGCAATTTATAGTTAAACTTATTTCGTGTTTCCTAAACCATGATCGGCGGAAATACTTGATGTGGTCTTTTGACAAAATTTAATTTATAGCCTGTAGTCCAATCAATGATGCAGGAACAACTACATATTCTTACCCCTGGTTTTTATATCCTCCAAGTCTGCCGAAAATGAATCCAGCACCTAGGTATTAATTGCGCCGGTTAAAGCACATTTTTCTGTTGGAGCTCTCGCAACTACTGATCCGGTTGTCGTTGCGAGAGCCCCAACAGAAAAATGAGCTCAAACCGTCGCAAAACGACTGATCCGGTTGTCGTTTCGATTGCTGGCGATTCCAGGATAAAAACTGGTGCTGCCTATAGGTACTCTGCGACTTCCCCCCACACCCTCCTCTTCGATTTTCAGGCGGGATCTGTTCTAGATTCCCTTGTAGTTTCAAGAAACAGATTTTCTGATAACCCCGATGTACTCGGCTTGACCAATTGCGAGTGTCGTGCTATAGAGATATACTCATTTATTGGGAAAATCTCCAAGGTCTTTTTCATCTTGAAGTTTATTCGATGACATTTTGGAATCTTCTGTAAATTAGAGAATTTACAGAATGTGTCAATTTAAAAGTTGATTAGACTTTTTCTAGCGCCTGATAAATAAAGAAGGATTTAATTTTTAATTATTCTTACCTCCTTCATGGACACAATAATAGATCTCAACAGGTCGCTGTGCACACCTACGGAAGGCCTCCCACATTTTAATCTACCTTCTTCATTTACCATTTTGTTTATTGGGACTCCAAGCGTGCCAATCACAACACTCGGACTGAATTTTTTATAAGGATGAGTCTTGCTTTTGACAATAATTAATTAATAATAACTTTGTTAATAGTTAAAAAGCAGTGATAACTCCTATAAGATAATAACTTTTCTATTCGACCATTTAGTAATACTTTAGGTATTTTCCCAAAAATGTTATCGGTTTTCCGTTATTTAATATCAAATACCTACTTACGTTCGAGTACTCATGAAAAAAAATAATACATTTAGCTAGCTGTAAGTCGATTTGGATTCAACTTAAAATGTTCATAAAAAACACTCTCTTTGTTTCTTATTAGCTTTCATTTTTGTAGAAATAATTTTTTCGTACAACGTATAGTTTTGGAGTTATTTGTAACACAGTTTCAAAACGTGCATTTTTTAAATGAAAAATCAGCAATATCAATCATTAATAACTCAAAATTTATTGACTTATCAAAAAAACTTTATAGGTACCCATAATAATACATTTCGCTTAGAATTAGTCCCTCTATTGAATTCCGGGGTTATTTTTGATAAAATAATTCCAGCCCGCGAGAAGGGTGGCATCCACTCCTAGGGTAAAATCGCAGGTCGTCATTATGTAACTTTTTTTGTTACTTGGGGGACACCCTCTAACTACTTAACTACCAGTTTTCACGGAAATCGATGGAGGTTTAAACTTTTCTGCGGGGAACGCCTTCAGTGACTGTACTACTACTACTGCTTTATACATACTTATGTGCCAAGTAAGGCTCATGCAACGATCAATCAGTTGTTTTTTTTTTGTAGTAAATACAACAAATTTTGTTTAATTCTGCAGGTATGGTGTCAAGCCCTACATCTAGCTAAGCAGTATTTTATGCTTGCCAATTATATGTGGATGTTCTGTGAAGGTCTGCATCTTCATTTGGCTCTTGTGGTTGTTTTTGTGAGAGAGGAAAAAACCATGAAATGGTTTTTCGTCATCGGATGGGGATCACCACTTGTATTTGTCATACCTTATGCACTTGTGAGATACTACATTGCTGAAGATACTATGATGTAAGTATTAAATTACTAGTAATATGAAATTTTTGTTGCTTTTGATGCTTGTTTTTCAAGTAAAATGGTGATTCTACAACTTGCTGATTAAAAAAAATCTAATTTGTGATGGTTTGACTAAAAGTACCCTGAATATTTCAAAATACGTACTTTTCATCTTTATAATATACCTAATTTTAATCTTCTTTATAATAATGATATTTTTATATTTCTTTGTTAAAATGACCACGATCATGCAATTTAGCCTGTGTTTAAACGACTAAGTATGCAGTGTATGCGTAGTTATTAGGATTATTAGGACCAACACTCATTAGTGACTTGACTTTTTTCAACTTAATAAAAAAATATCACATTGCCCGTTGCTACGTTTTAAATTAAGTATCATACTATAAGGAGAAATACTATAAGGAGGATTGTTTTTGATGTCATTGATTTCACTTTCAATAGTGAATAATAATGATAGATTTTGAATACTTATGTATAAACTTGGAGGTGCTCCTAGGGCTCCCGCCACTTCACTTTTTTGTGGAAACAAAGGCATTATCGGCGGCATACAGAGTTAAAACAATACTGCATGGGACCTTCAATATAAAGAAAGGACACCACACAGAAATATTCAAACATCTGGAAACCAATCACATTTTAAACATGCAACCAGCTAGAACGAGGAAGAGCATAAACTTTTGTAAACCTTATCAGGTAGTAAACCAGCAAAGGGAACAAAAGAATATGAAATCAAAACTAAAACAACTAATGCACCTGCTACATGGATGGATCCAAGACAGAGATTACCGCTGGAGTGGAAGTTGCTGGGAGAGGCGAGGCAAATACATTTAATATAAACCTAGGCGGACTAGCAACAGTGCTATAGACTGAAATTATGGCAATCCACGCCTGCGTGGAACATTTATGATTGGTTCATATGAAAATATGAACATCGAAGTCGTTACTGATAGCCACGCAGCTCTAAGAGTACTGGACTCAGTGACCATACAATCAAATAGAGTGAAGAGCTGCATTAACTCTCTAACAAAGCTAGCAGAGCAAAACAACAAAATAGACCTGAGGTCGACAAAAGGACACCAGAACAACAAAGGAAACAAAAAAGCGGATCTGCTTGCAAAAAAGGGATCCAAACTACCCTTGATCGGGTCAGAACCAACTTCCTGCATAGCCTACAGTAAGTCAGAAGGGAAATAAAAGACTTCCTGAAGAAAAAACTTAGCTCCCATTGGAATGAAGTAGATGGTCTGAGATATTCTTTTTTTTTAACAATTAATCTTCTATCCATCAAGCACTTGTTATCAATAGATAGATAGATAGACAATTTATTAGCTACGTTTTGTGAGGAACAATTGTAGTACGTCAAGACATATTAAAATAAACACACCATATGAAAAATTTAAATACAAGAATCAAAATACACAAAACAAACGCCTATCAAAAACCATCACAAAGAGTCATGGCGTGTCTCACAAGCATGTAAAAACTTCTGCACTGTATAAAAACACTGACAGAGCAGATATGACCTCACTGCAGTCTTAAATTTAATAGAACTCAGGTCGGTGAGGCTCATTGGCAGAGAATTGTAAAGATGTAGGTCCAAAGTATTTCTGGACGACTTTGTCAAACGATAGCAAGGAACACGCAGAAGGTCACGACCTCTAGTACTATAATCATGAAAATCACTATGAGTGTTCATCACATTTTTATTCTCGTGTATCTCAAGTAACTGATAATATATGTAAAGAGAAGGAAGAGACATGATTCTCAAATCTATGAAAAGAGGTCTACAATGAGCAGAATATGCCGAGCCCGTCAACACCCTGACAACCCTTTTCTGTATCTTGAAGATACGAGAGGCGGAGCTTGAATTCCCCCACAGAACAACACCGTAGCAAATAAGAGAGTGGAATAGCGAGAAATATACCGTAAGAAGTGCAGAAGGATTCAGATGTATTTTAAGTCTCCTGATAACGAAGGTCACATAAGATAACTTCCTCTCCAGTGAGGTCACATGAGGAGACCAGTTCAGAGACTCATCCAGAGTTATGCCCAGAGTAGTCGCGGATTTCCCACCATGTAGGGACGTCCGACCAGAAAACACAAGTCTGAGTGTTATCTCTATTGAGCCTCAGCAGATTACTAGAGAACCATTCCTCAGCCCGGCGCGCCCTCAACGTCATCCAATGCCCTCACAAGCAACGACTCTAGCCAACTTGAAATTATCCGGGAAAACGCCACTTTCTATGCATAAATTAAAAAGGCACGTCAACGGTTTGACAATTATGTCAGCAAATTCTTTTACCTGTAAGCTGCTGATGCCGAACAAGTCAGCGCTACCTGAACTCTTTAGCGCAACAATTGAATCCAGAACCTCAGACTCACAAACAGGAGTCATAAAAAAAGTAGTAGATGACATTGGAATTTCTGTCATCATGTCATGCTGCGTTCGAGGATCAACAGAAAGGGACTGAGGGCCGTTTTTTCAATACTAGTTTAAACCTAGTTCAACGTTGAACCAAGATTAAATACAAATGATCCTTGTTCATTGCTAGTTTAAGGTTAACTGTAGTTTAAACTGGGGTTTAAACTCGGGATTCTTAAACCGAGATTTTTGGTGGTTTAAGCTAAGTTTAACGTGAAACTAACCTACAAAGTTATTTTTATGAATAAAAATATAATCCAGGAGCCAGGTTGTTTATACATAAGCACAAGTGCACCAGTAGAGTGTTTTACAATTATGTTATTAGTCTGAGAAGGAATACTTATTTTTCAGGGTCTTTTCGTCTCGATAACCATCTGTGGTTACCGAATTGAAAAGATCTCGAATTTGTTCCCAGGCTGCTTTCTTCTCCTTACTGCATCAGTCCTTCTATTTTCTATTATTTCCTTGTATTTTTCTACACAGTCCACAAGCCTTTCAACCTCTTGTGTTGAAAAATTAGCGTTCCTCTTGAACGTGCCAGTAATTTTTGATACACCTTCCATATTAATGCATATGTATTTAGCAAAATAAACAATAAAGATAATTAAAACAAGTCCACGTGCACCTCGCCAGGTACAAAACAAATTAAATTGCTGTCAATTTGACGGTTATGCCATGATGAACCGACATTTAAGTGACAGTGTTTACAATAAAGATACTTACACACTTGAAACTGTCGATTAAACTGAGTTTAGCTAAACTTCGTTTGAAGTAGGCATGAACAACCGAAACTAACTCAAACGCAGTTTAAATTTTAAACTCCGTTTAACTAAACTCAAGTTTAAACTGCTATTGAAAAAACCGCCCTGAGTAATTTCACTGGCGACCGAGATAAAAAATTCGTTAAATTCAGAAGCCGTAATGTTCGACTCAACTGATTGGGTCTTGCGATAATTTCGTTCGAAGTTCACGATTTTCCAAATATCGCGTGACTTATTGTCTGATCTATTCATATAAATTTCGTAGCTCTTTTTCTTCTGCAACAAAATTCGGTTTCTGTAATCCTTGTGTAGAGAATTATACAACGATACTTGTGAAGGATCTCTCGAGGCATTCACAATTGTTTTCACGATAGAAAGCAAGTCACGATGTTTCTTCAACTCGTCGTTAAACCAATTCACAGGAGTCTTCCTGTTTGCAGATTTTTTCAAAGGAAAATTTACCTTAATACCATTCTGAAACGCGTCCAGCAAAAATGACGCCAGAAAATTAACATTAATAGACCCATAAAAAATACTCCAATCGAGAGATTCTAGATAACACCTCATATCAAACAAACCCCTCACTGTCATCAGCCTACGATAACTACTATTTACTCCCAGATGGCAACCAATACAAATTCTAATTACCTGGCCTGCATGTCCAGAGACACACGCATCGACAACTGATGACGAATACATACCGTCCTGCAGATTTGTCAGAATGTTATCCACGCAGCTCCGAGAGGTTGCAGTGATTCTGGTGTACTCAGAAATCGTAACCTCTAGTCCAAAACTAGTAATCACAGAAAGGAAATCAGACAGATTGCGGGAGACCTCACCGAAATGTAGATTAAAATCTCCCACAACAACAATCCTAGCATATTTATTCGCCACAGATTCCAACAATTGTTCAAACTGACTTACGAACATATCACAGTTTCCAGAAGTCGATCTGTGAGTACAAATGACCAGAGTCTCAATGTCACAGATTACCAAACCAGAGAGCTCAATATCACGCTCAATAATAAAAGTACTTACGTCAACAACTCTGACATCTAAGTTGTCTCGCGCATATATACAGACCCCACCATGCTCCTTCCGATGGCCCGTTCTACAATAAAATGAAACAAGTCTATAACCAATCAAATTAACACTAAGTAAATTATCTGAATTCACAAACCAATGTTCACTAAAGCAAACAATGTCATACTTAAGCTTGTCTAAAAACAAATTTAATTCGTCAATCTTACCGAGCAAACTCTGAACATTAGTATGAAAAACTCTCACATTGATGCCATCGCAGCCACCATCCCGGCTCTCACATCTCTCTCTGGTTCTGTCCAGTTTTTTGTCTTCCAGCACGAAAAAACTTTCTAATAAGACAACCTGCAGGCCAAACCTCTGGATTCATTATCTTCTCCCAATTGGTTTTGTGGACTCCTACCTTAAAGAATGAATACTCTTCAGGATGCTTAGAAGGCAGAGCCTCACATACAACCTCACTGAACTCAGACCGCAAGTATCCAACTACATCCTCAAGTTTCGTATCTTTGTGCAGCCTGTATACATGCAAATATTCGAAGATATTTATCAGAGAACTATCAGAGAATAAATCTAATGAACTGAAAAAGCTAAGTAAACACCAGCTGAGATGGGCAATTGGACTTCTAACAGGACATTGCTCACTAATGAAACAACTCTCAATAATAGGAGTGAAAAACAACGCAGATTGCAGGAGACGCGGGGAGGGGGAGGAAACCCCATACCACCTATTGTGTGAATTTCCAGCACTAGAGAGAACTAGACTTCTAGTATTTTGGACCGAAAAAGCAGAACCAAAAGGAGACGGGACTGATGAGCTAATTATCTAATCCAAAGGGATACAACAAGCGCAAGCTTCAGTACGAGGGCTTTTAACCTACCCTAGGAGTAATAATAATAATAATAATAATAATAATAATAATAATAATAATGTATAAATTTACAATAAATTATTAAGCTTTAAATAATAATAAAGAAAACCAGAAATAAGGAATCTCGATTTTTATGAAGTTTTTTTTTCAGATGTTTTTTTCAGATTCTTAAAGTAGAAAATTGTGCAGCTTTTCTCTAATTCAATCGACTCTGTATCTCCAATGGTTTAGGAGATACCAATGGTGAACCAGTTGAGAGCGATCACCCTGTATATATTGTCGTCCCCGCTCCATGAGGTTACTGATTTTTAAATAATATAAAAAAGCAAACTTTTAAAATCAGAATCATCTAAATCGGTGCTGTTTCTGAGGACTTTCAACCATTGCCTGTTTTCCGTACCTATTCATTGACGCGAAGAAGTCTTATCTGGGCGATATGGCTGCGATGAGAGAAAATTTTCCGTTTGGCGGAGCACATAAGGAGCTATTCCTGCGTATTAGGGTCTGGAGGTCATTGATATACCTTCTTGCTGACTCGCCTTCTTTTTGATTTAGACATCGGATTTCTTCTTCGATAATTTCGTCGTATTTGAAGGGAAAACTGCTATTTTGAAGTAGGATAGATACTAATTCTTCCCAGGATATACATTTTCCGACGTTTTTTCTGTGCCAGAGGGAGGTGTCATTGCGAAATCAAAGCATGAGCGCTTGTAGCAAGTGTTACTCCTGTTTGCCTCCATTTCCTCCATTTGTTCAATGAAGCCGGGGGCCTCGCTAAAAAGCCCGCTAAAAGATGCGTTACCTCTCAGGATCATAAATTATTTAAGAAAGTATATTGTAACAAACTATTTTTCTCGGTTGAGAAAAAATAATCGTTTTGTGGGTTAGGTTGGCCCGTTTGAATCTATCCAGAAGATTTCGCAAAACAGATATATGGGTGGAAAAGTCCGGGGTTGCAATCACGATATCGTCCATGTAATACCATACGTATGGTTCCAACTCAGGTCCAGTGACTTAATCAAGCAGACGGACGAGACTCTGAGGTGAGGAATGTAACCCAAAAGGCAGGTGTTTATACTGGGAGAGACCTTTCCCATGTACGGCAAAAGGAGTCTTCGTACGGGACTCTAAGTCCAACGGAATTTGATGAAAAGCGGATTTCAAATGCAGAGAAGATAAAAATTTGGCGTTGCGAACCTTTGAAATAATGCAATCGAAAATAGGCATAGGGTAACTGTCTGGGATGGATATGGAGTTAGCTTACGACCGTCAAAACAGACTCGATAAGAGTTATCCTTCTTTTTAACCAACCATAAGGGTAACGACCATGGAGAGACGGAAGGCTCGATAATATCCATGCGGAGTATTTCATCGACCTGTTGGTTAAAGATCTCCGGCATAAATGGTGATAAGGGATATTGTCGCAGTTTAAAAGGCTTGGTGTTGCCCGTATTAATGTGATGCGAGTAGAGATGGGTCGCTCAACTCAGATTGTTGTTTTGAGGAAAGCTGGTCCAGGCCTTGGATGGTATTAATAGCACAGATAGAAGGGTTGGTAGGGAAGTGGTATGAAAAGGAATCAAAGTGAAGCTGTACCTTAAAAGCATTTAAAAAGTCCATACCCAAGATTAACTCGTGAATGATGGATGGAACGATAAGCAATTTAATTTCGTGAGATCGAGAGGTCAAAGTAATATTTGCACATATAAGAGGTATTATAAGCCTTTGGACCCTAAAACGGAAATATTGCTGCCGCTATCTAGCAAGGCAGACACAGGTATTCCTTAAACGTCGACGACAAGATAGGGACGATTGTCTATTGTTTTGGATTCTGATAGGGGACAAGAGACGAGAGGTGGCGGTATGATAGGTGATGACTGTGCGATATGGGTGGTTAAAGTAGGCTTTAGTGGTAACAGTACGGAGATAGAACGTGTAGAAGGTCTAGATTGACATTAGGGAGAAGATACAGTACATTTTGTCTTAGTGCTAATACTTTGTTCCGAGATTAGCGTGGTCGGCCGGCTACTGGCTTCCCTGGAGCGGTGTCGACAGGCACCAGCGGACGCGGGCCGGCGTCTCCTTGCGCCGGACCTGCCCCGTTTTTTGGCTCCGAGCAGCGTTTTTTGAACAGCGAGCTTTGGTGGTTTTTCGCAGACCACAGCCATAGCAAACAGAGAGGGTCAGGCTGTGCATGAAAAGTATGAGTGCCCACGCTGGTTGCAATTCCAGCACCTGTTGGGGAGACAGTATTAGTATTAGTCAAGCGTGGTGCTTAGGGACCCAACCCGCAGATATTTCGCGATGCGGTATTATACTCACGACAAGTGGTAATAGAGTCCTCAACCTTCTTGCAGAGACTGTTGAGTTCTGCAACTGTACCGATAGTGTTCAAGTTCAGAGTGAGGGCCTTAACGAAATCAGGGCGCAGATTAAGGCAAATCATATGGACCATCTCGGTTTCAGAGGGACATTGAGTCAACTGGCAGAATTGCGCCTCCATGGCAGCGATAAAAAGGGACACATCATCACGCGGACCCTACGTACTAGATCAAATCTCATATAAGAAGTTCTGATCATAGTTATCACCTTGAGCTTGCTCCCGAGCTCTTACCAGTTACTAAACTGTGTCTTATGGGAGTTGGTGTGGCCACCACGTCCCAATATCTCCGGTAAATAAATCTACAGCTGAGGAGAATAGGTGGTCCTCTTTGGAGAACCCACGGGACTCGACAATTTCGGCCAGATAGGTGTATAGACGACAGGTGAGTCTCTTATAATCCGGGCAGGTTTGACTACCGGAAAAAGTCTTCACGATATCCTCACATTCCTTAATACCGGCCTGAGTCTCCTGGGCATCTTCCTCGAAAGAAAAGGGACGTATAAAGCTGTGGTTTCCCGCTTCTTGAGATAGTAGCCCGCGTAGACATTTTCCACTTCGGGTGTGTCCCCGAGGGGACCTCCATATCTCGAATCTCAATCTCTGATCTGAAGGGTGGTCAACAATTCCGGTACTAACAAAACCCTACCAGATAAAGTACGAAAATAAAAATCAAAATAGAAAAGATAGGTGTACTCAAGAACTGAGACTACATAATTATAAATCGGAGAGAAGAAAGAGAAAAAAAATGTCTCTAGATTACGAGACGGTATCGTCAGCATCAACCTCCCCAAATAACTAATACGCTAGGCATGATTTAAATCTGCCCGTTAAAAGGAATTAAATATAAACGGTAAAAGCACAACTAGACCGCACAGGCAGGAAAAATAAAAATATTAGGCCTGCCAAGTCACTTGAATGCTTACCGGTGGTTAGTACTAAAAACGACAAGATAGGCACAACAATTATGCCGACGAGATACTTTGATCCAATAACTCCGAATACTCCAGATGCAGCACACTAATGAGCCCCAATAGGGCGAAACACGTGTCTGTTCTGGTTCTGGTAGGTACTCTGGTGGCTCTGTTGTCGTTTGGATGGAAGCTCTCTAGATTTTGGGAGTTTCGGGCACTGCCAATATGACAACTGTTAGGGCGATGGAGGAATTCTCCGAACCCCTTTTTAACAGGCTAGTCATTACACTTTATGTGCTTTATACTCATACGAACTTTATTCCTTTATTTATTAATCGTTGAAAATACTTGCCTTATTCTCTAGTATTCGCCTATCTCCCGCTTTGAAACTTGTCACTCGGTATATAAGTGATTATCATTAAATAAATAATTGACAAAAGTGAGCCAATTGAAAGTGACCACCCTGTATATAACGTCGTCTCCGCGCCAAGAGGTTTCTGATTTTAAATAATATAAAAAGACAGTTTTTTTTTAAACCAGAATCATCAGAATCGGTGATATGTCTGAGGACTTTCCTGTAAAAGGCTTCATTGACGCGACTAACAAGCCGGACAATGCCACCCTGTATAGACCCAAAGCTCCAGGTAGTTAGAAAATTCACTTGGAAACAAATTCAAGGTTTGCTATTTTATATAATTCGCGTATTCATACTTAAATGGTTTCTTAACATGTATTATACATCTTATACCTATACCTACACTGTGTCTCTTGGATTTCTGGACATAGGGAATTCCCATGTTAAAATAAACTATTGGAAATATTGGCTCCCCTAATTATTTTACAGTAAAATGTCAAATGTAAAACTTCTTAAGGAAAAAAAAGTGCTTCTTATGCTACAATTGCATTTTCATTTGGTTCATCCGTTTTCGAGAAAATCAGGAAAAACTTAACGGGTTTTCGTAGTTTTTCAAGGTTGCTTTGCTTTTGACAGATAACGCTAAAAATTATAAATTATTGTCAATAACTGATTGTTTAAAAGTAATTCATTCATTATTAAAACTTTAAGTGGCAAAGTATTACTTTTTAAAGGAAAACTTGTTTATAAAAATGAATTATTGAAGAAAAACCATTGCACCAAAACACCATTGAAGAAAAAGTAAAATTTATTGACATTACTCTAGCAATTATTGCACTTAGAAATATAAGAGATTTATTATTATCTTATTAGCATTATCTGTCAAAAGCAAAGCAACCTTGAAAAACTACGAAAACCCGTTAAGTTTTTCCTGATTTTCTCGAAAACGGATGAACCAAATGAAAATCCAATTATAGCATAAGAAGCAGCTTTTTTTCCTTAAGAAGTTTTACATTTGACATTTTACTGTAAAATAATTAGGGGAGCCAATATTTACAATAGTTTACTTTAACATGGGAATTCCCTATGTCCAGAAATTCAAGAGACACAGTGTATATAATTATTTTCATAATTTCAAAACATCCAAAAGCTTAATCCTCGGCCATATCGTAATAAGAACTAATGAAACCTTGGTATGAAATTAATTTCAAATTTATTTCAGCGTCGCTGTAAAGTGAAATAAATTCGCTGAACTTCTACCATGAGTATACATATTATAATAATATAAAGAGAGCATTAGAAAATAAAGAGAGAAAAACATCTCCACTCTAAGACAAAAGCCGCTTATCATCTTTCATTCCAAGACATTCCAGCTTTTGTCCGCGTATTTAAATAATGATTATATCTCAACGTTTCAGATTTAAATTCCTTAAATGTATACTATGGACAAGACGTGAAATACAAAATTACTTGAAAACAGTTTTATAAATTAATTTTTTTTGTAATAACTTTGATATTGACAGGCTTTTTATCTAATACTTATGTCTACTTGAAATTTTTTTGTTCCTTTACGCTTTTAGTCTAGTCAATTTATCCATGATTCCTTGCAAAAAAGGTCCTGTAAATATTTCTGATTTTTGGATCTGTTATTAGGACCACTGGTAGTAGCGATAATTTTTTCACCGAGCGCAAAAAACCGAAACGTTTGCGCACTTTTTCAATATTTGCTCATTTTGCGCTTGATATCACCCAAACCATGCGCTTCACAGAGAAAATGTAAAACAGATTTCAAAGAAAATAAAATTTGCTGTAATATGCGGAAAAATTGAAAATTGAAGTTTAGGCAGTTGCCTAAGTTTTATTTTGATCTTATTTTGTGAAAAAATGCTATTATCCATGTAAAACTGCCACTTTTGCCTACCAAAAATTTATGTAATTTATAAATTTTACTGAAATAAGAAGGACTATCTGCTGTCTATATTACAAAGAACGAAATGTTTTAGGCCACTTATATTAGTCTTACGCCCGCATTCACAAACGATAATTTCCTAAATAATTACGTAATCAAATATCCCCATCTCATTCTATTGCAAAAAAACTGCATATCTCCATCTCACTCATTTAAATAATTACGTAATTATTTAGGAAATTATCGTTTGTGAATACGGGCATTAGCGTGTTTTAGAGAATATTATGGACTCGTCTGGCACTTTCAAATGATTATTAACTAGTCAAAGTGTGCCGTTCGATTTGAGAAACTCATTTTATACCATTTTTTCTGTACAGAAGAGTTGAAGGCGTTAAACCGTCCAACCTGCTCTTTCTGGAACATGGTGTACTATGACAGTTTTGCGAAGGTTGACTGACATGTGTTCCCTCTTGCACCACTGATAAGTCACCTCGAGTACATTCTGAAGTACCCTAGAAATGGTCGCTTCATATCTTTCTTTGATCAGAATGACCAAGTCATCAGCATGAATGACTGAACGTCGACATTTCATAGTGAGAGAACGGCTAGTAGATCATCGACGAGAATAGAACAGAGGAAAGAGTACTCTTCCCTGCGCACCCCACTTCTAGTTCTAGTTCTGTTCCCAAACATATTGTGGATGCAGCCATATATGACTGATGAAATCCCTCTTGAGACAACTGCCTTATGGAGGGATTCTGGTAGTACGTTTTTAAACGCTGATTCGCTGATTCGAGGAAGGCAGCCACTGCAGTATCTTTTTTAACGAAAGACCTGGTGATCTTGCTCACAAAGTTTTTAAAATCAAGGGATGTTGACTTTCCAGTTTGGTAGTCATACTAGCCCGCATTCAGTTGGCTGCTATTCAACGCACTCCCCCTAAAGTATGCATCCAGAGTTTTGAATGAAAAACAGGTTAGGCTAATGGGTCTGAGCGAAATATGCCATCATCTCCTGGCGATTTGAAAGGCTTGAAGGCTTTCACCGCTCTTTCAATTGTATGGGTTGTTCGAGGTTGTTCCAGGTCGTTTTTGTCGACCACCCGTTGGGAGCGGTCGATGATCAGACATGGGCGAACTACCTGGGAAATGTGTATCTCCCAATATCCCTAACTTTTCCCTAGCGAATGAGTCCCTATAATAGCCGTTAATAGTGAACCAAGCGTCTATACCGAATCTCTTGAGTGTATATCTTATGGATTCTGTACTACTAGGCAGATCACTGATGCTCTCGCAGAACTTCCTCCAAGACTCCCTTTTAGATTGTCTGATCTCCTTATTATATTCCGTTAGAGTACGTTTATATTTTTCCCAGTTGCCCCCCAAACAGCACAAAGTAGTCCTATGGACGTCCAATGGACATCCCTCTATGTACCAACGGACGTCCATAGGACGTCCGTTTTTGTCCTATGGACGACGTCCATGCGGGACGTCCATTCAGTGTCCATTTGTCACAACTTTGGACATCCGCAGGATGTTCGTTACCGGACGTCCATAGGATGTCCGTTATCGGACGTCCATAGGGAGTCCGTTATCGGATGTCCATAGAGAGTCCGTTATCGGATGTCCACAAAGCATTTGCTGATAAATATCTTAGTGAGGAACAAAAGACAGAAAATATTCGATAAGTCTTGAAGTTTAGAGTTCTGAAAAATCAAATAAATGTAGTGATAGGTATTATAGGGTATATACGGTAATTTTCTGGTTTGAAAACAAACGTTGATAACGGCTAAAAATACAGGAAAACGACTAGTAGGTAGGTACTTACCTACTTACGTGTTTCTATCATTAAGTTTTACGTAAAATCTGGTAATTTTTATTGAAAAGTTGTTTATTATATTAGTTTATGATAATATTGATAAACTTAATGAAAATATTCGTTTTTGGATTTTAACAAACTCTAAAAATTAAAGATTCATCGAATTTCTTTCTTTTGTTCACTGTATAATGCAGATGTCTTCATCTTCACGCTAGCAGTCTTGAGTTTGATGGGAATGGCGGAAGTCTTTCCTTGGAACGAATTAATGTATAATGTAGGAATGTGGATTGTATGATAGTAGAAGAATGAAAGATGGGGTGGTTAGCGCGTGCGTGCGCACTTGTGCTGCTATTCTCTTCCTGTCTGCGACAGCACGTCATGCGCAATAGTCAAAAATAACTCGATGGACGTCCAATGAACGTACTTTTGTGGACGTACATGGGAAGTCCGTGCGGAGAAGTCCGTAGGACGTCCATTTATTGTCCATGGACCAATGGACGTATAATGGATACTCAACGGACTTCCATAGGACACTCGGTGCTATCTGGGCCCTCTCCTAAGTTCGGTTTAATAGTCGTAAAACTTCTTTTCTACGTTTTTCTAAGTCCTTTTTCCATCAGTCAACATTCCCAGTGTTTCTCTTCACCTTTAGCTTACATTCTGAGATATCGCGTTCTAGATCTGCTCCGCCGCGATTTCAATTTCATCACGATTTTTGATTGTGGAAGTCACAGACCCCATACCAGACCGTAGGACCTCCCTCCCAATCTGTTACTCTAGGATTGGGATAGTGTACGACAGGTCTACGACCGGTTCCAATTTGGAATAGGTAATTGTATAATTTATTGTATAATATTGTATAATATCATAAGTAAAAAATTCATAGGTATTTAAAAAAATATCTAGGAAGATTTAAGGCTATGTAACGAATAATTTCTGATAATTGCTAATCCGTTGGCATGTGGAAAATGTAACTTTTCGGCTACAATAATACATACTTACTAAGTAGGTACCTACGTACATAGTTAATCTAACTTAAAAAGTTGAAATGACCAATCATAATCAACTAAGCTGAAATACAATATTCAATATTCACTGCCCAATATTTTTAAGTGGATAAAATTCGTTTTCTACGTTTAATGAAACATAAAAGCTCAGACAGCTCCGGTATTTCTTCTTGAAGCCCACCAGTTCACCATATGAAAACTTTTCTGTCATTTAGTGAACACGTTCAGGGGATCCTTTTCACTGCTAGTGTGGAACCTATTAAAGAAATTTTATATTAAACCAAACATAACATATAAATGAGGAATTGATATTGGTAACACAAAGCACATTTCAAACTATTTATATTTTTTATTTACCAGAATAAATTACTGCTGCCTTTGAATTATATTTTCTGAACCTATTTAAGCACTGCAAAATAACCCAAAACACATGCAAATTTCAAAGTAAATGGTGAACACGATGCAAATTTAAATTTGTTGTTTGTATTTATTTCATTGGTTGTCAAATCGTTTCCAAGCAAAAGAAAGCTAAGTCCAATTGATCACGATGCCTAACGGGTAAAAACGGAATTCAAGTTATCTTGACGGCTGCGCCCCCTGCCCCTGGAGTGACGTAACAAAATTCAATGTTCAAGGTCATATATCTGAGTTGGAGGGCCCTGCTTAGAACTAACACGAGCGACACTTTTCAAACTTAATTTTAGAGCCGCTGCACACGCTGATGGAAGCTGAAATAAACTTGGATAACTTATCTAATTTAATTTTTTTAAGTTTATTAATGCAGTATTTACCTCTCTTACAGCCGTCAAAAGAAATAATGTTCCACCAATGTCAAGTTCTTGTTCGAAGTAAGCTAGATGCCACAATTTCTTTGCATTGGTCTTGGCTATTCAATGATTTTCGCATTTTACGATTATTGAACTGATATAATACCTAGGTACAAAAAAAGCTTATATAATATCCTCTTCTACCAGCGGGAGATATTCTAACATCAAAAACTAATATCACAAAATAATTATCCACAATAACACACCGATTTTCTTTCAAATTTCGATTTTCGACAAATCGAAATTTCCTCCGAGAAATTTTAGGTTATCGTAACAATGACATCCGTAAATAATTAATTATGTTGAACGTCATAAGTTGACAGTCATTTTCATTCGAATAAATTCGACTATATGCCGTTCACATATTAAAAAAGCATTGGTAGGCCATGAACTTTTGTTTTTAGGTTTACAAAAATGAAAACTCCCTAGATCTTGATTGACAATATCAGCTGATCGAGGTATTGAAGGTTAAGTAAACACCGACACTTGTCAAATCGCTCAAATTGCCTCAGCTGATTAACAGCCTTGTTGTCTAATTGAAGTTTTAGTATATTATCTAGGATAACTTTTTATTCGGACAAATTTTCCTCAAACTGTCAAATAAATATTAATTTTTTGACATTATAAATTTCATAATGCCGAAATTAATATCGATTGAAGAAAAAATTCGTATAAAAAAGGCATTCGAGTTATTTAAATCTGAAAATGACAACCTAAGTGAACGACAAGTCATATTGAAAGTAAAACACATTTGGGTTGTAAGTATTGTGTACACCTAATAAAATGATGTTACGTAATTTTCCTCTTTTATAGTATTCAGTAAGTGCGATTGAAACAATAATTAAACAGGATAAATTTGAAGTTAAGCCTTTGGGCAGACGACCCAAACCAGACAATATTCATGAAAATTTTACGTTTCGGAAAGATTCGCAACGACTGATTTGGCAATATAACTTGAAAAACGAACATTTTATTCTAGGAAAACTTTTGGAAGACGAACGTAAACATTTGGATTTTGAAAAGGGGAGAACTAGTTTATTTAAAATTCTTAAATATCTCAGCTATAAATATGAATATGTGAACGGACGCAAAATTCTTTGTGAACAAAAGCATGTCGTTGCATCCAAAATTACCTTTCTAAGAAAATACTTACAATATCAAAATTCGAGTGAAAATGTAACGTTCGTGTACCTGGACGAAACATGGATCTACCAGAATGGATCCAAACAGCCATCACCAATAATAAGATCGCCAATCACCATGACCGTAGCCGATTGGCCGATGCAGTACCTACCTAATGTTCTATTTTTTAATAATAAATAAGTAATTACTAATTTTTGATCTATTTTATAATTAAGAGCTCCTTTAATTGGAGCATTGGTCGGAGTAACGTTGTAAATTACATTTTTACATGAGACTCAAAAAATGTACCTTGCAACATTATTAAATGGAATGTTTTTTTCATTTAGCGATTCTTGAAATATTGTTTAAATATTATTTAAGGTAAATTAGGCAACAATTAAAGCTTTGTGGAAGCATTCTGCCCATTTAAACGTGCTGAATCGAAAAAATTACTCCAAAAAATTATGTAAGTTACAACGTTACTCCGGCCAACGCTACAATTAGTTCCTTTAAGATATCAAAATACAATAAAACTTTTTTCTCATGTTATAATTTATGGCAAGCTTATTAGACTTGACGAGTTTGCTTTCTAGATAAAGATTGCAATATCATAAAATAACGTGACTAAAGGTTCCAAAATAAAAAGTCCATAAAGACGTAAAGATAATAAGAAGAATAGCAAAAATATCAAGAATCCATTTTGCAACTATGTCCTGTTCGTTGTCATAAAACTTCAACCTCATAAAAAAGAGACATAACCCAACTCCAGCAAGTGATTGACAGCGGTTATACCCAGTGATTTCTATCACCCTACACCATAACCCAATTCTTTTATAATAAGTGAACGGCATATACATTTTATATTGTTTATACTCGAAGTCCAATAAACGACAAAGTGAATCATCGCATCAAACGGGGGACAGAGACGCGCGGAGTAAGAAATTTCATAGCCGTGCAAAATAGTCTGATATGGGATGCACTAACTGAGAATATTGCAGAAAAATACAGTGTTTATATGAGATAATGACATGTTATGATAAGAAAAGTACATACCCAATAAGATTATTTCTAAACTTCAGATGAACTATCAGAATCACAATCAGTTTCGGAATCACTATCACTGTTCTCTTCAACAACAAAACTTAAAGGTTCAACAATTACTTCAACGCCTACATCCAGATCCCACATACGAGATTCTTCTTTAAAAATATATTGGATACATTTTTGCCAATTCTCAGGTGTCACATGACCTAATGCTTCATCTAATAAGATTTTTATTTCTGACATCTTGAAGGTTTTATTTTTCCTTGCTACCTCAGATTTTACTTGAGCCCAGATTAACTCAATAAGGTTCAACTCACAGTGATAGGGAGGCAAACGATGAATAATAATACCATGTTTCCGAACCAAGTCATCTACGGCATACTTTACAAAACTTTTCTTATGAAGACGAGTCAAGTCCAATAATTGCACTTTGAGCATGGTTTCTTCGTGGGCAATATCTTTCATTTTCAACCAATCAATTATTCCCTGTTCTCCAACTTGACGTTGGCAATGGCTCTAGCCGTCGAGTGTGATGTGGTGCATTATCCATCACCACTACAGAACCTGCTTCCAACTTTGGTATCATTGAAGCAGACCATCCTTCAAAACGCGTGGCGTCCATATCCTCGTGATAGTCTCCTGTTTTTTTATTCAAATATTAATGCACCACCGTCTACAAAACCACTATCACTGCCAATGTGCGTGATTATTAAGCGTCTTCCTTTACCGGAAGGAGCTTTCAACCCTGTTGATAAACCTTCTATGAAATCTTGTCGACTGCTGGTGACATTAAGATCTTGCAAAGCCTTCTGAACGGTATGGCCTTGGTTTAGCTATGTTTCGTCCATATAATAAATCTTGCGATTCTCCATCCTGTATTGACGAATTTGTTGCAAGTTATTACGCCGCCATAAAACGATGTCTCTTAGACCATCAAAAACGTGTTTAATTAAAATTTTCACTTCCGGTATCAGAGTGATACGCTTTTTTTTTCCTAACAACCATGTTATCGTCCATATTTTTTTGTTTTTCAACACAATAATCACTCAAACACGGAAATCTATTTGAATTTAAAAAATTGCTCCAACATTTACGGCTTTTTACCCAACGCTTGAAACGCTACTGAAATTACTTCGGCTTCTGCATGTGCGATAAATGCTAACAAGAAAACAGATAAGATAAGCTTATGGTTATCTATAGGGCAGACTTGTAGAAACCTAGAAATTAGATACAACGAACAACTAAACTCTTACAGACTCAAACATCCAGAAAGATCAAATTTTGCAAAACACTTAATAGAAAACAATCACACTCTAACAGCAAACAACAAAATTGAATTACTTCATCATTGTGATCATTATTTTAAATTAAATTTTCTTGAATCTCTAGAGATCCACAGACATTTACATAATCAACAATACACAGTAATAAATGAACAGCTAGACACATATCGTTCTCCACTACTTGATTTTCTTCTTGATATCAACAACTAAGAAGATTCTGAAGAAATTACATTATGATCTAGTTAGTTCTCTTAAAAATTCATTTAAATCTATTTATTTGTTTTATGATCACTTAGGTTACCATACTGTTGCTATGTTACTATATCAATAATTTTATTTACATACGTCTGAAGATGCTACAAAGTAGTGAAACACGTGTCACGTTTCTATTATCCATCAATATACGGTAGAATTTTATAAAAAATTAGTGTTTAATTCATCATCAATAAGTATGCAGAGATTCTACAAAGAAAGGGTTGAAAACATAAATTTTATAAAAAGTAGTACTTTGTGTTTATAAAATATAGGTTGTTAATTTGAATTTGATCACATGCAAAATTAAACTTTGGTAAATTTATTTCATAAATAATTTAACAAATGTGACGTGTAATGTTTCTAAAATATTTAAGGGAGATAATAATTTTTAATACAAAGTTTAACTTTGTATTTAATTTCCATTTTCATCAAAAACAAGTCAACATAGGTAGTGTGAATTATATTAAGAGATAATGAAGTGTTGATGAAGGATGAGATATTCATTTAAGTAAGTACTTTCTTTCAGGTGTTGGCTAGAGGAAGGTAAAACTATCTGGTTCCTGACAGCTCCTGTTTTGATATCTCTTATAGCTTCATTGGGTAAGTAAAGCCAGAAATAACATTATTTAAAAATTTTATGACTTTATGTTGAAAATATGGACGTTTTTATAGGCGATACATCATAATGTAAATAATCCATGAATACAGTAAACAAATTGTCAATTCTTACATCCCGTGCAATTCAATCCCCTTATAATTGAAAACTACCTACTGAGTTAAGACCTGCCGAAGATTATGTTTGAAGCAGTCATAAGAAGGAACATTATTTAAAATAATGTTCCTTCCAACTATACTTTTATTACCATATTTTTTAGAAATATTAACGGCATAAAACATCTTTAGTAAAAAGATCGAAGAATTAAGTAGATAGGATTTCCAATATGTGAAATTGTCAGAAGGCTGTGAATGACTATTACCTATTTAATTTTTGAAAGCTAAATCAAATGGGCTAAAATATCAACACCGGACACTTACACTGAAAACGAGCGACAATTTTTAGATCGCCCTCTTGCAGGACTTTTGGTGTCACTAAGTTGTTTTCAAATTCAAAGTTAGGTAGCTTTTCACGGTTTTTGACAGCTTCAGTCAATCATAGTATTCATAGTTGTTATTATTTATTTGTCATTAGTATTTGAACGTTTTAGTTTTACGAAATTTCAACTTGAAGTTACTCTCTAACACTATCAGCAGATATTTTTCTTGTAAACAGTTAAATAGGCATTTATATACCGACCGCTGTGAAACAAATTGATATAATAATAAATTATTATATAAATTACAGCAATTCGATTGTTGAAAAACAATAAAACTTTCTGAACGACACATTTATTTGCCCTAATGGTATGGTGAAGACAGAGACATCGATGTTTCAATGGTCATTTCCATCTCATCAGTCTGACACATCACCACCACTAGAGGAGTGTGCCGATCAGAAAGAAAATCAAAGCATTTAAGCATACGATTTGTCGGAAACATAGTGACTTGCAAGGCAAATGCCATCTGACGACTGAAAAGTATACAAATTTCAATATGTCAATCAGAGATTCTCTCAGAAAAATTTGCAATTTCTCACTAACGCCGCGTCCTAGCTGCATCCGGGGACTGCGTTGCGTGCGTTGCGTGCGTGCGTTGCGGGGAACGATTAAAATAAAACACATGCAAAGCAATGGGAGTGTCCTCAGTAGACGCGTTTGCCCGCAAAGTCGTACGATAAAACGACACCGCAACGCACGCATTGTTTTAAATTGAAATATTTAGTTTTTTCATCTGTCAAAATCTTGCGATTTTTGCGGCGGGCAGGAAATTTTTTTAATTTCGATTGCCTTCGTGCCAAAGCGAAACATTTTGTGCAATAAGAGAAATCTATTTTACAAGAACAAGAGTCAAGGTACACTGGGAATGTGAAAATGTCTCGAATTTAGGTTTTTAAAGTAAGTATGAGGTCTATTAACTTCTATTGTAGACCTTTTTATATTTAACCTACCTGCTATTTATCTATCTATCAAATCTATACCTATTTCTATAGATTACTTGCGTCTTATTGTTTCTTTCTCTTCAGTAACATGTTTCTTTCTGTGATTTTCAAGTCTTTCAAGCTCCAACAACCTACTGGTTTCCAAATTAAAACGTATTTAATCTGAAGCTGCACCAGAAATAGTTGGATTGGAAACCATTTTCTCGCCCGCACCGCACGCATTCAGTTAGGACACACTCAAAATTTCTCGTGCGAGTTTGCGTTGCGTGCGTTCCCCGCATCGCACGCAACGCATTACCCGGATGCAGCTAGGACACGGCGTAACATATCAGACAGTTCACTGAAAAAGTAATTATCTTGCGAATCTCAGTAAACAAATCAGAGATGGGGCTAGTCACAAAGCTGTGTTCCTAGAAAGGACTATGAAACATTCTATGAAACAATTTCAATTTTTTTTTTTTTTTTTTATTGAAAATGCACATGCATTGCAGGGAAATCCCTATGACGCTCTGGGAGCGGTGCATGAGCGGTGATATCGATTCACGTTGGCCTTGAATCTCTGTAGGTTGTATACTTCGGGAAACACGCCCTTTGGAATGCTATTCCAAAGTGATGCGGTTCTATACATAAAAGAAGTCTGATATAGGGTGGTACGAGGTGTAACGAGCTGAACCTGATACGGATGAGCGTCTGCGGCTCGACGTGTATTTCTGCCCGGTCTTGCTCTTGGTGGGATCAAGCGGGCCAAGTCTTTTGAACACTTTCCATTAAAATATCTGTAAAACAGACTCAGGTCAGCTACTTTTCTGAATAGAGTCCAGTAGTCTCAGCGTATGTTTAGGAGCTGAGCTCCAAATATGTGAGCAGTACTCAAGGATGGTCGGATTTGAGCCTTGTATAAGAGGAGAAGCTGTTGTGGTGTATAAAATTTCTTCGTGCGGAAGAGTGTTCCAAGTTTTTGAGAAGCACTCTTCGCCAGACCTGCAACATGATCATGCCAAGACATGTTCGCTCCAAGGCTCACTCCAAGTAAACGAAGAGATGACGCTGGGGTAAGAGAGTGTCCCGCCATCATCATATCTGGCTCCAAAACGTTGGTCTTTTTGGAGAAGATGGCTGCTTGAGTTTTTCCAGCATTAAATTGAACTTGGTTTCTATCGCTCCAAGTTAGAATGTCTTGCAAGTGATTGTTAAGTATGGCAACTTCTTGCTCCCTGCGAGTCTGTGCGTCGATGGCAGATGTTCGCGCATCTAACGTATAAGAAGATATGAGGGTACTGTCGTCGGCAAAACTGTATATTGGATTTTTTGTTGTTTCAAGCAAGTCGTTGATAAATATTAGAAAGAGAGTCGGAGATAAAATGGATCCCTGAGGCACATCGGCATTGATGGAAAAGGTCTCAGAAAGAACTCCATCGACTGCTACCTGCAATGAACGATCTCCGAGATAACTCGCAAGCCACAAGCAGAATTTCTCGGGCATGCCATAGGCCTGCAGTTTTGCCAACAGTCCATCATGCCAGACACGGTCGAAAGCTCTAGAAATATCAAGCGCAACCCCTCGAGACTCCCCATGGTGCTCGATTGCGCCGTTCCACAGCTCGGTGACGTAAGTGACGAGGTCACCAGTTGACCTCTGTTTGCGGAATCCGTATTGGCGGTCGCTGATCGCTGATCAGCTATGAAACAAATTGATATACTAATAAATTATTATATAAATTACAGCAAATATATAATAAAGTTCTATAAAGTGATTCAATATCACTCAAACACCCTGTATGTCAAAATGTTTTTTCAAAAGGAAATAAATCTCATATTTGTTTTCCCAGCAGCAAAGCAACAATCAACTTTGCACTAAATAAAAAATTTCCTTTCGTAATTTTTATGATTATTATTTCAATTTTGTTTTTGCTTATTTCAATAAAGCTTTTTAAAAATATTGCATGCATCTCGAGCGCAAAATTGTGCTTTCGAATAAGTTTTTGCCTCGGTTCTTGCCTTGACAAAAAAGTTCTCATTCTCAAGCGCCAAAGTTTAATTAAATTTAATATTTAATTTAATATCTCAGAACTACTCTCTTGTAACATAACACACCTTATCCTGTTTCCTCTTCAGTTTACATTCAAAGGAAATTTTTTACACATAATCCAGTCATTATAAACATTATTTGGAAATGCAGGTAAATCGAGGAAGATGATTTCTGTATATTGTGTGAGCGGGGGCTTAGAAAACCTTAACTTAAAATTGCCGACCACCAAGATTTGCTATGTGGATTCTCCTCCATCATGAAAAAAGTGTTAGATTTTTTTGCAATAACTCGGCTCTCCGTCGAGATATGGAAAGTGCGACGAGATACTTTCTTGTTGTTTTTTGTATTCTCTACAATTTGCTCCTATACATTTTAACCTACCGCTCATCGTTTCCTTATCGGAATTGTCTCCTGGTCAAATTTGGTGTTATTTTGGAGATCGATGAGTATATCAGAAGTCTCCATCGGCATAACACCCCTAAAACTCCTGTTCTCAAGATTCACCTGTGAAGATGAATTTTTTCTACTTTGACAGTACCTAAACCGTATAGTAAAGTATAAATAAATGTACCTAAACCGAGCCATACAGAATCAATATAAAACAACTGAATGGCGTCTACCTGGGGTCCGGGTCGTGTGGATCTTGACCGGATAATCATTTTCTGGATTCACTTGTATCATTATTCATCACCCCGCCAGAATTGGCGGGGTGATTTCATAGACACGAATTTCGGAATAACTAATGACACTTTGACTAACGATAGGCGAGAGATTTTTTCGAATGTTCGATACCGTACCGGGTTGGGTGTCCGCCGAGAGTCATCCTTCTTCTCTTCTCTTCGTATATGGAGCGGGGATATCTCCTCTTATCTTTTCGGCGCCATTCGGAGATCGAACCTGTATGGCTTTTGCGTTACCGCGAATTTACGAATTAAATTATCCAAAGAACAAAACAATATTGCCTGTACATTTTTCGCCCACTAAAACGAATGTTTTATAATTTCAAAGAAACTAATTAAAATATTTCAATATTAAAGAAAATTACAGAAAATATACCATCCTAAATAAACATAAACGAAAGATTGTTATAAGTGATTCAAAGAGTTTACTGTGATTGCAAGGACGAGGACACAATTTCACACCCGGACTCTATTGCCCTATTGGGGCTCATCAGTGTGCTGCATTGTTCTGGTACTCTGGTGGTTCTATTGTTATTTTGATGAAAGCTCTCTCGATTGAGTTTCAGTTACCGCCAATTTGACAAATGTTATGGGCGATGGAGAAATACTCCGACCCCACGTAACAGGCTAGTAATAATTGCACTTTATGTGCTTTATACTCATACGACCTGCATTAATTCCTTATTTATGAATCGTTGAGTATACATGCCCATTCTCTCTTTTTATGTATATCACCATTTTTTTTCGTAGGCCATAACTAACGAACCACTCTGCTTAATTTTTTGAAATTTGATTAGAAAGTTTCCACTTCACTGCACAAACGTTTGACATAATAGCTGGAAAACAAATGCTGGTCTGGACTTACAAAAAATTAATAAATTCTCGTAAATGTTCGTATAACAACCCTGTATATCCTGTGAACGGGGCTGATTCGTTCTCTTTCTTTAACTCCTGTTTTGTATTTATTTATCAAATAAATAACACACTTTTAATTATTTTTTATGTATATTTATTGATATTTATTATTAATGATTTTACTATGAAGTTAAAGATAAGGTATTATAATTTAAGTTTATTTTGAAACGACGCGGACTAGCTTGTAGGACTGTACCGATGACCATCTCATTCTCTTGATTCTCTCGAATTCTATCTTCGACTGTTGCTTGGTGCTGGTGCTGGACACTGGGGGAGGCTTTTGTTGCAATTATTGTCTCTGTCTTGCATATTTCTCTTTTCACCCTTCCAGCTTGTCTTCAGGTGTGGTATTCAATCAATAGTAGAACTGACCTTACAGTAACGAATGTAGTAAAGTTTTACATCGTTGTTAGACGTTGTGTTCCACAGCTCGGCAGCGTAGGTGATTTATTAATGATTCATAGTCAAATAAACTGCAATATGTCCTAAACCAAGAACGGTATCAAAGTTTTACAACAGTTAAAAATAATGGAAATTAATGCTTGACCTAAAAAACATTACATTAAAATCAGAGACGTACGCAGAAAAAGGTTGGGGGTCAACCTGTTCTACAACTTTCATTCCCATTGGGACTTTGATTCTCTGGGAACAAAATCCAGAAAAATGTGTCGTCATGATAAAAAAAATTTGCAAAATTTTAACTGAATATCTTGAAAAGCAATACAGATATTAATAAAAAACATCTTTTAAAATTTGACTTGAACACCCTGGATCTTGGAAGAAGGAAACCTACGTGAAAAATGACATGAGGAAAGTCCCGTTATTCTTGGCCAAATAATCTATGGCTAAAAGCTTGACCTACTAAGTTCTCACACCCTGTATATCATGAGTGATGGTTCAGGTGATCATGTTATTATTTTTTACACAAAGGAATCCGCAGAATCCTTATGGAAATGAGCTCCGGATTAAATTTGTTAAAATTTTAGGGATTGGTAGTATTCGATGTGTAGATCAGAAGTCTCCATAGGCATAACACCTCAAAAACTTCTGTTCTCAAGATTATCTCTGAAGATTGATTTTTTCTTTCATGACAGCCACGCATATATTTTTAAATATTGTCCCGCGTATTTATTTTAAAGAGAAATGATAAATCAATAATTTGTTGAGATTAACAAGCTGTTTGGTTGTGGTCGTTACATTTTAAGTCTGTTGAACCATTGACCAGAAAATCGGCACATAGTTTTGAATTTGTAGAGTCATTTTTATAATACCACTGGCTGTGACATTAAAATTGTTTTTTTTTTTCAATTTTTGACGTTTTTGTTTGTTGTAATTTTTATTATTGAAGTCAATGCATTTACGAAAATGGTAAAACAAAATGAACTTTTCTTGTTTTTCTTGAAAATGACCCAAAAGACCTAAAAGACACAACAGAAGCAGCTTTTCAATGTTAACAAGTAGATTTCTCTCTTAAACAAATAGGGGCGCAAAAATTTAAAATAAATGCGTGTTTTTCATGACAGCAAAAAATCCATGTTCGAAGGTGAATATGTCGAGTCCACGAGTCCACGAGCCCAAGAAGACTTCTGATCTACTCATCGAATACTAGCGATCCCCAAATTTTGAACAAATTTAACCGGGAGTCCATTCTAATAAGGATTCTTTCTGGATAGAAGGTTTATTATTGCACCAGTCATACAATAGTTTACACATAACGGTAAAATCTTGCACGTATGGCAGGTCAGTTAAAAATACCACACAAGTTAAAACAGGCACTTACATACATTACCGGTAGGTACATTGTAACAAGTATATATAGTAAAGTCAAAAATACAATATTATATAAAGACAAGACATACAAACAATATACAAAAGCAGCCAAACTCACTATCCTAATTAATAGCTCCATTTTTTTATTTTTTACACACATGAATAAAAACAAAAATACAATAACATACATCATGAAACAATATGTATTATAGTCATTATCGAAAATACAATATCAAGAGGAAGCATAAAATACAATCAGTGCACAAAGGTAAACCTCAACCGACCCAACAACATCTCACAAAATCTGCGGGCGCACCTGTCATAAGCAAATCAACGACTTAGCTGTCATTGGATATCCCTCACCACACCGTCCATATACTCCTGAATACTATAAAAGGCCTTTCCGATCAGAAAACTCTTAATTCTTGGTTGAAAAGCTGTCAGAGTAAGTATTTTAAATTCGCTCGGCAATGCATTATATAATTTATAGTTCACCTTATTTCTCTCGGTTGTACACGTCCTTGACCTTGGGATCAGTAAAAGTTCCCTGCCCCTAGTCCCATAGTTGTGAACGTTCGCACGGGTGCGCATCGACGGTGCCATTTTATGTATGAACACACATGATTCATATATATATATAACGACGGCAAGGTAAGTATACTCAGCTCCCTAAACAAAGATCGACAATGCTCCCTTCCGCCCATTTTCAGGATAACTCTTATGGCTTTCTTTTGCATTATGAAGGCTCTTCTTGACTCCGCCGCACCTCCCCACAATAGCACCCCATAGGCCAGGTGAGAGTGCACCAGAGAGAAGTATGCAACCCTCAACACCTCCACAGACACCAGACCGACCAGATTCCTCAACACAAAAATCCCGCTTGAAACTCTAGCACAAACCCGATCCACGTGCTGAGCCCACGTAAGCCTCTGATCAATCTTTATGCCCAACAAGGTAATAGGGTCCTGAGCAGGCATGCCTCTATCAGTGGTCAATGTCAAAGTCTGTGTTTTAGAATCGTTCATGGACATCTTGTTTCTTTTAAACCAAGAAGATGCTTGCTGAATTGCAGCCTGCATATCCTCTCTTGCCCTCCAGATATTCGAATTACTCGTATACAATGTAGTGTCATCCGCAAATAAGAGAGTGGAAGCATCTTTAACACATTTAGGTAGGTCATTAATATAGATCAGAAACAGAATAGGACCTAATACAAATCCCTGCGGAACCCCATGTTGTTGTGGCAGAATTTCAGATTCGGTACCCCTAAGTAGGACATACTGCCTCCTATCAGTCAAATATGACCGCATAAGTTCAAGGCTCACTCCTCTAACACCGTATCTTTCAAGCTTGGTTAGTAACAGATGAGACGCAGTCAAAGGCTTTAGTAAGATCGCATAGGGTCACCTCAGTTCGTCGTCCATCGTCAATTCCCTTAACTATGTCCTCTATGAGCCCCAAAACAGCATGGACTGTTGAAAATCCCTTCCTAAAACCGTACTGCTGAGGAGTCAGTACACCGAATCTCTCAAAGAAGTCTAGAAGTCGCCTCTTTAATATCGTCTCAAAGATCTTTGACAGCACCGGAGATATTTACCAGAGTCATCCAAATCTCCTTTCTTATGGATTGGTAGGATCTTATTTATCTTAAGTGAGCGGGGAAAAACTCCGTCTGCAATGCAATTGTTAATTATTATAGTTAAAGGGTAAACTATTTCGTTACAAATAAACTTAACAATTTTAGGATTCATTTTGTAATAGTCAAAACAGCTTTTATTTTTCAGTCCCATAATCACACCCATCATCTCCGCCTCCGTGACTGGATCAAAGAATACAGACGAAGAACAATTCGGTATGTCTTCGCTCGATTCAGGGATATCCGACTCTGAAATTTTCTTTAAAATTTCATCAGCAATACCAGCAAAATATTTATTAAATTGATCCGCAGATATCTGCGTCTCGTTGACAGTTTTTTTCTTGTTTCTTTCAGTGTTTATCAATTTCCAGCAGCTTTTTGACCGGTTACTCGAATTAACAATATAATTAGTGTAGGCTGTCTTTTTGGCCTCCTGTACGTGTTTGCGATATAGTTTTTTATAGGATCGATAAATATTCCAGTCCCTCTCACTGCGACCCACACCACAAACCACTTTGAGTGCCTCCATTGTGTTGCGCATCTTTCTAAGCTCCTCTGTGAACCAGGGAATGGGTGCTTCAATGTCCGACCTAACTCTAGACACTCTCACCGTTTCACACAAACTCATACACTCCGTCAGAATATTAACAAGCACAGCCATACCCTCTTCCCCACCAAGGTTAACAAGTCCAAGATTTCCCCAATCTAGGTCCCCCAAAATTGACTTCAACCTCACAAGACCAGGGTGAGAAACTAATGTCCTAAACTCATAAGCTGTCTCTTATATAGACAGCTTATGGATAGACTTAGGATAGACTTTCTATAAGGTTTATTGATCGCTCTATTGAAATTATTGGATAATCCTCCTTTGGTTTCACAGAGATAGTGGAAGTGTATGGAGAAACTACCGTTATTTTAAATTTATCATCATCTGGTTAACTTCCGCTATTGTATAAATTGGACCCCCTTGAAGTAATATTTATTTGTAGTATGTTTATAGTGGTATAGAAGTATGGTCGGACGTCCCTACATGGTGGGAAATCCGCGACTACTCTAGGCATAACTTTGGACGAGTCTCTGAACTGGTCCCCTCAAGTGACCTCACTGGAAAGGAAGTTATCTTATGTGACCTTCGTTATCAGGAGACTTAAAATACATCTAAATCCTTCTTCACTTCTTTTTGCCACAGGTGTTGCTCTGTGGGGGAATTCAAGCTCCGCCTCTCGTATCTTCAAGATTCAGAAAAGGGTTGTCAGGGTGTTGACTGGCTCTGCATATTCTGCTCATTGTAGACCTCTTTTCATAGATCTGAGAATCATGTCTCTTCCTTCTCTTTACATATTTTATCAGTTACTTGAGATACACGAGAATAAAAATTTTATGAACACTCACAGTGATTTACATGATTATAGTACTAGAAACCTTGTGACCTTCTGCGTTTTCTTCGCTATCGGTTGACAAAATCGTCCAGATATACTTTGGACTTCATCTTTACAATGCTCTTCCAAGCAGCTTCACCGACCTAAGTTCTGTTAGATTTAAGGCTGCAATGATATCTGCTCTGTCAAAGTTTTTATACGGTGCAGGAGTTTGTACATGCTTGTGTAGCCCGCCGTGACTCTTTGTGATGGTTTGATAGGCTGTTTGTGTATTTTGATTCTTGTATTTAAATTTTTCATATTATGTGTTTATTTTATTATGTCTTGATGTACTACAATTATTGTTCCTCACAAAACGTAGTTAATAAATTATCTACTCTCTGTACACTGAGAGTTGTCCGTTGTCATGCCACACTGATTCTGACTAAACAATTTCATTTAATTCGATTTGAATCGTACACTTATTTCTAAGTCGAACCAGATGTGGTATCGCAGTTCGTGTCAGTGGCGTGTGTTGAGGAATAATGAATATCCTACAAATATATTATTTCGACAAGTTATTGACGAAGTAGTGCCTTGCAACTTTTTGATAACAAATATTATATAACGCAAGTAAATAAGAATGATAATAATTATTGTTATCATCATCATGATAGAAATATCATGTCACCTACCTGCTGGTTGCCGTTTAAAAGAAAGAATAACACCTCCGTTTTCCTATTTGCAAGTAAAATATTCCAGCAATTTAACCACAAGACCACGTACTAGGGAGTTCAATCGTTTCCCAGGCAAAGCAAGGAAATAGATTTTTAGGCATTCGAGCAATTATAATAAGTTACTCATAGTTTATCACAGGACAATAACACAGGACACAGGTAATTCTGCTAATTTCGTATTAAAAACGTTTCAAATCACAACACAAACCTTATTTAGTATTATTAGCGCTGACACTGACACTACTGATAGTAGCGACAACAATCTTATCGTAATATCGTATCAATCTAAGCGTATCAAGACGCGAGTCGATACTTCCGTCTCACTCTCGCTCATCTTTTTAGAATTGCAGACGATTCAAACGTATTTCTGACAATACGTCCCATTTTAACTCGATTGACTATGCAATGCAATAGAAGGAGTAAGAAACATAACGAGATGATGTATCCTTAGTTATCACAACAGACAACTCTCAGTGTACAGACTTTATGTATAAGTATCTATCACTATAAAGTACCTATCTATCTATCTACCGTGTGTCCCCGGATAGGTGAAACGACTCTTATAAAAGACAAAAATTTTTTGATTTCAAATTTAATTTTTTGGGGTTCAGCCCTGCTTGGCTAAAGAATAATTTCTAACAAAATTTTAGTTTTGAAAAATCAAGCATGCCTTTGAAATTTCCAAGAAACAGGTTTTTCTGTTGAGTAAAGTGCCTTTTATGTTGCAACAACGACAAAATGTTATTTGAAAAAGTTGTTCAGAATCAACATTTAGGTCCGTATACCAAATTTCAAAATCATAGGCCAACTTTGATCTTTTACATTTACTTTTATGTTTATTTCACAAATCAAAGAATTTCATTTGTAACAAAGACTGATATTGATAAATTGCTATTGCTATGGGTACAATTTGGTTTTTCCATGGCAGTCATTGTTACAAATTATGAAATTCTTTGATTTGTGAAATTAACAAAAAAATAAATGAAAAAAATAAAAGTTGACCTATGATTTTGAAATTTAGTATAGGGACCTAAATGTTGATTCTGAACAACTTTTCCAAATAACATTTTGTCGTATTTGCCACATAAAAGGCACTTTACTCAACAGAAAAACCGGTTTCTTGGAAATTTCCAAGGCATGCTTGAATTTTCAAAACTAAAATTTTGTTAAAAATTATTCTTTCGCCAAGCAGGGCTGAACCCCAAAAAATTAAAATTGAAATCAAAAAATTTTTGTCTTTTATAAGAGTCGTTTCACCTATCCGGGGACACACGGTATATATCAAAATATTAGATTTGTTTTGGCTGTAGGTAATTATAAAATATTGATAATTATGTTGGGATAGCAGCCAATTAAAAGTGCAGGTTTTCTCTTTTTTCTTTTTAATTAACCCAAGCTTTCGAGCTTTTCTTTAGCTCTTCTTCAGGGGTACTGAAAAGATTAACAATAAATAATTGTAAGTATAAATGAAAAATTAGGAACTAAAAAATTACATAATACTTACAGAAATTGAGTAAAAATTGAAGATGTTAAAAAGTTAATCATTTTCATGGACAAGTGTAGTGGATAAAAACATACAAATATGAACTAATAAACTAATAACTAATAACAAGAACTAATAACATAGGAAAGTTAATTCCAAAAAAGGGGTTTAAAATAATTTAGAAGTTTTTTACATTTGAATTACATATGAATAATTTTTATTTAAATTTTTTTTTTGAAAGATGTCAATTTGATCATTTTTGATTTCATTGTAAGGAAGGAAGCAGGTATTAATTTATTGTTTAAGAAAGTGAAGTTATTGTAACACACAAATACCTAGATATTTACTGAAAAATAATCGAAAAAATATTTAACAGAGTAAAAATAATTTTTGAAAGACACTAAATATTTGGAAATTATTTATTCTTATTTTTATCTATTTCTAATAAAAGACTATAAATATTACTTAAGTTGTCTATGTCTTTCTTAGAATTTATTAAATTTGGTCTTTGTGAAATCCTAACCATTTCCAAAAATGTGCGTTTAAAAGTGTTAACTTCAGAATCTAAAACTATGGAGTTGTTATAGTCTGCTTTGTGACCAGTGGAAGTAATATGTTTTGTTAAAGCACAAGCGCCTGTCTTTCTTTTTATATCACTTTTGTGAGATGTTATGCGGTCCTTAAGATTTCTTGAAGTTTGTCCTACATAATTTAGATCACAGTTTAGGCATGGTAAACAACATTTGATTGTTGGAGTGTAGGTGTTTTTTTTTTTCAATCCTTAAAACCTCTGAAAGAGATAAAGTTGCTTTTAAAACTGAAAAAACCGTCAAACAATTGTTTTCAAAAATAAAAGACAAAACACCTACACTCCAACAATCAAATGTTGTTTACTCTATACCATGCCTAAACTGTGATCTAAATTATGTAGGACAAACTTCAAGAAATCTTAAGGACTGCATAACATCTCACAAAAGTGATATAAAAAGAAAGACAGGCGCTTGTGCTTTAACAAAACATATTACTTCCACTGGTCACAAAGCAGACTATAACAACTCCATAGTTTTAGATTCTGAAGTTAACACTTTTAAACGCACATTTTTGGAAATGGTTAGGATTTCACAAAGACCAAATTTGATAAATTCTAAGAAAGACATAGACAACTTAAGTAATATTTATAGTCTTTTATTAGAAATAGATAAAAATAAGAATAAATAATTTCCAAATATTTAGTGTCTTTCAAAAATTATTTTTACTCTGTTAAATATTTTTTCGATTATTTTTCAGTAAATATCTAGGTATTTGTGTGTTACAATAACTTCACTTTCTTAAACAATAAATTAATACCTGCTTCCTTCCTTACAATGAAATCAAAAATGATCAAATTGACATCTTTCAAAAAAAAAAATTTAAATAAAAATTATTCATATGTAATTCAAATGTAAAAAACTTCTAAATTATTTTAAACCCCTTTTTTGGAATTAACTTTCCTATGTTATTAGTTCTTGTTATTAGTTATTAGTTTATTAGTTCATATTTGTATGTTTTTATCCACTACACTTGTCCATGAAAATGATTAACTTTTTAACATCTTCAATTTTTACTCAATTTCTGTAAGTATTATGTAATTTTTTAGTTCCTAATTTTTCATTTATACTTACAATTATTTATTGTTAATCTTTTCAGTACCCCTGAAGAAGAGCTAAAGAAAAGCTCGAAAGCTTGGGTTAATTAAAAAGAAAAAAGAGAAAACCTGCGCTTTTAATTGGCTGCTATCCCAACATAATTATCAATATTTTATCTGTATATCTATACGTTAATCCAATCAGTCAACTGGCGAAGGTTGTCATTCCTTCCAATAATTCCCTCGGTGTAGCGAGTTCTCGCTCTCACACCTGGTAAAATTTGTCCCACATGAGTGACAGGCTTTCGTTTTACCTGACTTTCTAGAAATTGACTGTACCTATAGATACCCAGCAGCGTCCGATATACAGGGTCCTAGATTAGTTACCTTTGTTGTTTTAAATAGAACACCCTGTATATTATTACATTTTAGTGTATTTTTTAACAAAAAATACACTATTGAGGACGACATCACTTTTCGAAAATCACTCAAACTCATCAAATGTCCATCGATCATGACCCCCAGATCACGAAAAAGTAGTTTTCCAAAATTCACCTGCCCACGATATATATATATATATATATTTATATATATATATATTTATATATATATATATTTATATATATATATAGTCGACCATCGTATCTTGTGACATCCGGTAAAAATTTCGACGTTTCTGCATCCACCCTCTAGAGTGACAATAAAAGAAAAAGAAAAATATGACTTTCTAAACACGACGTGAGGAAGTTATTGCAACATTAAAAATAAAACTATACACGAAAAAAAAAATTGGTTTTTGCTATCACATTGACATCCTCTGTATATTCGATATACATTTTTATGGAATCAGCGTTATGACATCCATAAAAATTTCATCGACGTTATGACATCCCCACAGGGTTGCCAGTTATTTTTTAGAGTATAAAGGCGGCGCGCGAAGTTTTACAGTAATAGCCTACTGAGTCCTAGGCATTCTTCTGTTTACGGAATCTCCAGCAGCGATTGACCTACAACACTAGTGGCAGTCGTACTCAAGTATCTCTAAATGCCACCTGTTTTAAGACGCCGGGCGCCTCTCGACTGCTACCTTTGATCTCCGCTGGTGGCGTATGATTATAAAGAGAACGTTTGAATTGTCGCATTTTCTTCTATTATATTGTCAAGTCAGAATTAGATTAAATTAATTAAATTAATCTCAGGCCGGAAGTGATCGTTGAGTTTAGCAATTTTGATGTTAATTTTGATTTTGATACTATTTTATTTTAGTTGGTTTACGTTATGTAATAATGCAGTTATTTGCCTTGGTTATTTGGCATATTGTCATTGCGTATTATTGTGGGTTCACATATTATGAATATAATTTTATTGAAATATTAACTATAATAATTTTCACATTTTAACAGATTATACATAATGACGTCAATCTACATAATATTAATATCAGTATAAAAGTATAACAACTATATAATAATAATAATAATTTATACGAAAATATTGGTATTCCAGCTCCATCAGAAAAATCCCTAATTGAGCGTCATCGTTTACGACTTCTTCTAATGCACATACTGCTCGCTCTAATAATAATTGTAGCACATCCAATTTTTACTCTGAGCCAATTCATAATAATGCTACAAGGAATATGCCATTTTTCAACTAGTTGTTCTGCAATTCATAATAATATGTGGGTTCACATATTATCACATCGCATATTATGTATTCCGAAAATTTCGCTCCTGGTAGTATTAGTTTCTATTTTGCCTAATAATTTTTTCTAATTATTATAAACGATATCATTTAATATTGCACTCAAAATATTTTGGAAAATGCTAAGATATGTTTTTTTTTTTTTACTTTTTCCCATGGAAACTTATTGACTAAGTCCTTAATATGGCTAAATTTCAAAATTCCATTTTTTGCTAGTCGACGTCACCAAATGAAGCTCCGGCAGTGTTTTGATGAGTGGGTAAGGATTTCTCTTTTCATACAATGCATGTTAATTTATGAAGAATGAACGATCCAAAATTTTTGAATCTTTAGGTAAGTATAATGGACATCAAGATAATGATGATAAAGTACAACATGCCTTATACCAATTTCGCTTGTTTAAGAGCTATAATAAGGTTTAAAAGTGGAAACTTCGGTAATTAAAAAAATTTTGAACAATTTCTAGAAATTTCATGGCGCATCAACTCCAAAATTGACACACAATATACGTTTTCTGCCATAAGAACAACATAGGTAGAGTACAAATTTTATAAGAAGGCGAGAGTTTGACAAGAATTTGTTAGTGCGCAGATACGTTAGTCGTCACTACTGCCGAATCCAAAAATATTTGTTGTCCAATATCAACAAAGTTAGACGGTGTCCGCGTTAAAAAAAAACAACCAATCAAATAAGGATGATAAGAGTTTTGTCGCCGTATGTAAAAGCTCAGTGATGCGTGCTGGTTAACTCGTATCGTACTTAGTTCAAATACTTACTCACTTATCATTTAAAATATTTAGAATATTTAGAACAGTTAAAAAGCCCACAAGATGCGCAGTTCACGCCTAGCCTTCTTATAAAAATTGGACAGCAGGTACTTAAAACCAATTTGACGTAACTCATACGTGAGGCTAGTTATGCAGGGTGTCCCTGAAATGACTCTACAGCTCTCTAGCAAAAGATTATGAATTATAAAAGCCAAATCGCTGAAGTGATTTTGATGAAATTTGGTATCACGTTATGGTTTTATGGAACACAAAGTGCAATACTAAAATTATTCATGACGTTATAATTCATTGGCGTAGATAATGGTTTTTTAGGTTTCACCACTTTGAACTTCTACGCCAATGGAATTAAAAATATTTAAATACCGAGCGTAGATTACTCGACTCATTTTATACAAAAAAGGTACCTCCTCTTTATAAAAGTCGCCTAAACTTTATCGTATAGAAGATAAACGCATTTGAATGTTGATTTTTATAGGAAAATTCGAATTTATTTTTCATGGGATTTTTTAGATTTACAACAAATAATAAAATTTTGATTAAAAATTACATTTCATTATTTGGACATTCAAAATCGCATTTGGACATTCAAAATCGGTTTTGGGCATTTAAAATATCGCATTTGAACGTTAAAATGTGAATTAGTTTTATTATTTTATTAAGAAAATCCCATGAAAAAAAAATGAAATTTCCTATAAGAATCAACATTTAAATGCTTTTATATCTTATATTATAAGTTATATCTTCTAAACGATAAGATTCGGCGACTTTTTATCAAGATTTCCTTTTTGGTAGAAAATGAGTCCACTAATCTACTCTCAGTATTAAAAAAAAATTTAATTCCATTGGTGTAGAAGTTCAAAGACTGTAGAGCTTAAAAACCCATGATCTATGGCAATGAATGAGGGTCATGAGTAACTTTCCTTTTGCACTTTTTGTCCCATAAAACCATAACGTCATAGCAAATTTCATCAAAATCACTTCAGCGGTTTAGCTTTTATAATAAAAAAACCATTTCAGATTTGACATTTGCGACCAGACACTTGATATCCTAGCGGCCAAACCAAGCAACTCAGGACTAAGATATGTTGACTTAAATCGAATTAGTTTCATCCGAGGAATATTCTGAGAGCTGTAAAGTCATTTCAGTGACACGCTGTATAGCTTACACTCATACACATTTAGTTAATTAAGGCCATATAATTCTGTTCGACAATGGTCAAAATGAACCGAAAGTCTTAAAAATCATCCTTTTTACGTAGGTACAAACTGCATGGTACTCTTGTTTAAATTTTATACCTACCTCTATCAGTTTTCTAGTTTTTATTAATTAAAACATTTTGATGCAAAATGCATCAAACTTTTCAAAGCAAATATCTCCAAAAGCGATAAACTAATGAATTGACCAGGGGTAGGATTTCTATTTAATAAAGAGCATACTTCAAGATTTTCGATGAATTTTGACCACTGTAGAAGAAAAAAGCAATATGTCCTAATATACAGGGTCATCAGTTATAAGCGTACGAAGCGGCCATATCTCGGGAACTATTGGTCCTAAAGCATAAATTAAAAAATTTCCAGACATAAGTTACCATGAGAAATTTTGTAAAAATATTTTCAAGATGGCCGCACTTCGGGAATACCGGAAGCTGACACATCAATGAAAGTTAATAAATAATAAATAAATAGACAGTCATCTTTGTTTGAAAGCATGGAAACCATGGAAACATTCTCCAAATTATAAACTTACTAGAAAATTAAAATTGTGCCAGAGTTATTTAAACAGGATTATATTTACATAGCGAGGTACCTAGCTAAGTACCTACATACTGTTCTTTTTGCTAAAAAAATATTTTTCCCCCAGAATGTGTTATAAAAAAACACAAGGCAATCAATGAATTCAATATAAAAATTTATACTGACGTCATTCGATGAAAAGTTTTATTTTTTTTTCCAAAAAATTTTAATAAACAAAAATTATGAGATATTGTTTTAACTGAATAACATGAAAAAACAATACAGGGGTCCCAGCTCATTCGCAGCGGTCTCTGTGAGCCAAAAACACGATTGATTTTTTCAAATTTTTTTTTGCAAGTTCAACTACAGGATCACAATGGACCATTATTTAAATTTATTTTAGACTATACAGAATGTCCCATAATATGAGAGTGGCATATCAAAGTTATGTTTTTTCAAATGAAATGCTCCTATGTTATCACATTTTTAGATTGTCTGAGAAGAAAAAATAAGATTGGCTTTTACACTTGATGTTTAAATTGAGAAGTTTGTGAGTTATAAACAAGTGCAATACGCCATTTTTGAAATTCGAGGCCCTGTACAACGAAAACGGTTCAAGATATAGCAAAACGGCTTTCATATCCCTATTTTAACTTTTTATGTACTATCTTATGGTACAGAAACATTTGTACTTTCTTTGTTTTTTTTTTATTTTGCGACGCGTGGAAAGATCTCAGATTTTTTCAAATTTTTTATCACCCTGTATAAACATTTTATCTACATCTTAGGATAGTACATGAAAAGTTAAAATAGGGACATGTAAGCCGTTTTTCTCTATCTAGAGCCGTTTTCGTTGTACAGGGACTTGAACTTCAAAAATGATTATTTTCACTTGTTTATAACTCACGAACTTTTGAATTTAACCACCAACTGTAAACAATCTTATTTTCTCTTCTCAGACAATCTAAAAATGCAATAACATAGGAGCATTCCATTTAAAAAAGCCATTACTTTGATATGCCACTTCGGGTTGCATGCTAACATAACGTATAAACAATGCCTGGTAGTTGCGCAGTAAGTTATTGTACCAATAGGGAAAAAAATCAAATTAACGTTTAAAATTCAGTATGAAGTGAAATAAATTCGCTTTCTATTTCCGGATGCAAATTTAGAAAGAATGGTAAACATTTTACTGAATCATTTTTAAATAATGAAATGGGAAGTTAAATGAATGTTAGGTAAAACAGTATTATAATATTAGGGACTAAACAAATATTATATCATACAAAGAAATTAATAAAACCCTCACAGTAGACCAGTGGCAGTAACTGGTAGTATACGGTATAGGATACACTATAAACCGTTATAATAATAATGTTAACCCTTGTGAAATTCCTGTGCGGTATTTATTGACCTGACTAATTCTTCTATTCATCTGAATACTGAATGCATGGACCTAAACACCCATTACGTTCTCTGAAGTAGAAAGACCACTTCAACATTCTTTTAAAAATACTTTATGATAGTGTTCGCATTGAATAATATTTTATTGTGCATTTTGCTTTGTAAATAAATGAAAAAATTAGTTCTTGAACTTGACTACATTCAATATTGTTTAAAAATGCGCTTTAAATCAAGGTAAATCAAGTAAAACGTGAAAACGATTTTATTAGATAGGTACTTAACCATTCTCATGCCACTATCAAAAAAATCACTGTATGGATAATATGCAAAATAATGCATATTTTTTAATTGTTTTAATGCCGCCTATCTCATCAATGCAATTTTTCGTATGGCCAGACTGGTATATCGAGTGACTTTAGGTTAAATTAGAGAAAAGTTGTGCTATTTAAAGATGTCGTGTATTTTGCAAAAAAAATCATTATTTACATCCGCGTATCTCTACAGCCGTAAACGTTAAAATACAGGGTCGGTTAAATTAGAGAAAAAGATGCGCAATTTGATGATTAATAAGAATCTGAAAAAAATGTTATCGGATATTTTCAGTCGGTATAGAAAAACTAAAAAAAAATCGAGAATTCTTATTTTTGCCGTATCTTTCTTATTATTTGAAATTCATAAATAATTTTTTGTAGGCTTACGTAAGTCGCCAAGAGCTACCCATTTGACGTTTCAAAAATTTTCAAAGCCGACTAGATCCCAGAGTTTTCATAGTCAACTTTCGTTTTTCTTATGGCCGTCATATTATTTTTTATGTCGTTCGATGTAAAAAAAAATGGAAACCAAAAATTAATAAACTTTGGTAAAAAAATTCCAAAATTTTTATTCTTCTGTTTTCGAAGAAAAACAAAAAAATTCTCGCTGAAATACGTCAATATGAAGTCATACTGCTTGCCTCATGGTTTTTTAAATTTCTCTATGGTATTCGGTCGAAAAAGTTGTATTTTTTTAGAGAAAAAAGAACAAAAATTTTTTTAATTTATTTTTTGAAAATTATTAATTTTTGGTTTCCATTATTTTTTTCATACCGAACGACATAAAAAATAATGTGGCGGCCATAAGAAAAGCAAAACTTGACTATGAAATCTCTGCGATCTTGTCGGCTTTAAAATTTTTTGTAGTACCGAATTGATGGCTCTTGACGACTTATGTTAACCTACAAAAAATAATTATTTAATTTTCAATAATAAAAAAGATTTGATGAAAAAAAATTCTGTTTTTTTTATTTTTTTTTCAGATTTTTCAGGAATTAATCAAAATATTAGGGATATTTAAATTAAAATTTCTGTTTTCAACCCTTACTTTGTAGAATCTCTGCATACTGATGGATGATCAATAAAACACTATAATGTTTAAAAAAATTCTACTACGCATATACATAGTTTCGCTGAAATAGGTCAATATAAAGTCATACTGCCTTGCTTTATAGTTTTTTAATTTCTCTATGATATTCGGTCTAAAAAATTGTATTTTTTTTAGAACAAAAAAGAACAAAAAATTTTTTCTATTATTTTCCAAAGTTTATTAATTTTTGGTTTCCATTATTTTTTTCTTATCGAACGACATAAAAAAATAATATGGCGGCCATAAGAAAACCGAAAGTTGACTATGAAAACTATGGGATCTAGTCGGCTTAAAATTTTTTTGAAACGACAGATTAATAGCTTAAAATAATGGCTTATGTAAGCCTACAAAAAATTATTTATTAATTTCCAATAACAAAAAAGATATGATGAAAATAAGATTTCTCGATTTTTCAGTTTTTTCAGGATATTTCAGGAACGGTCACAAATATCTTGCATGTTTTGAAGTATTCGAGATGGCCACAAAATAGCGCAACTTTTCTCTAATTTAACCGACCTCGTATCTTCAATGGTTTAGGATATCCCTGTAGTGACCCTTTAAATAGTTCTAACCCTGTATAGTAGAATTTTTTTAAACATTGGGTGTTTTATTAATCATCCATCCATATTTAAATTGTTTTTCGCAAAACACCCATCTCAAAATAGCACACCTTTTCTATTATTTAACCGACCTCGTATCTTCAGTTGCTTAAGATATCCCTGTGTAGTCGCTAATTAAATAGATCTAAACTCTGAATAAACGAGCACAATAAATAATAATAATTATTGTTATTATGATTCTGGCACCGAATAAAAGCTTATCTGTGAAAAAAATGCTGGTGAAGATTATTTAGATTTTTCACCAGGATTATCTTTAGATATTATTGAATCAGAAATAGTATTTCAAAACTCCATTGCGGATTTGTGTCCGCAAAAAGAAAAATATTTGAGATTTAAATCGTCGCGAAAAGCTAAAGAAATGTTAGCAAGTTTCTCGTAAACTATTTTTTTTACGTCAAATTTGTTTAGGTGTTATCAAATTTATTTATTAGCGAATTCTGCTCAAAAATGATCTTATACAAAATTTATGCAGAAGCAATATTAGTGTAGGTATAGAGAAGACAGAAAATAATTTTTCTGCGAAAAAATCCTGGGAAAATTTTGCAGCGGGATTATCTTTATTTTGAGATACTATTTTTCATGTCAAATATTCCGTTGAAAAATTTTCACCCGGATTCATTTTCCAGATATAAAAAGTCAGAACATTTTTCTAAAAGTTTGTACTTTCATTAAGTCGCAAAAATAAAAAAAATTCCAAGCCAGTGATACATTTTAAGCAATTTTTTTCAATTGATAACGATTAAGGTACCCTTTTTATATCTGTAAAAATCATCTAGTTTTTGCAAATAACGAAAAACAAAGATAGTAAAATGTTAACTTTGGCATTTTTTATCCCACCAAATTGAAGACCAGAATTTTTAAAATTATTTTTACCGTGCTCTACTGAGTGTCCCCTAAAATGTACTAAAGAGTTTATCCGTCATTTTCTTAACACCCTGTATTTATTGTAATGACTAACGACTTAGAAAAAAATAGTGACTTAATTATTACCTAATAACAACAACAAAGAAAATATGAATGAATTTCTATTCACATTATTAAAACATGAAAAATAAAGGAATACCTAGTACCTATATATTGTATATCAACAACAGAAAAAGGCTATTTCAACACGTGTGATTGGCAATAATATTTCTGTGGTTGCCTCCAAGAAAAAAGATTATGGGAATTTTTTCATTATTTTACCATGTGACCCTAAAGGATACCCATTACCTCTTATGGGATAGAGTCTAAAAATACAACGATTAGGTATTATAAGTTAGTACTAGAAAAATATCTTTTAAAAAAGCATTAGGTACCTATTATCGACTTATGGCGTAGTTTGATGATAAACATTACAAACACCAATCTCTTTTATAAAATAGAGAAATACATACAGCCATTTATTTAAAAAAATGTATAAACAATTTAGTTAGATCGACATATAGAATAAAAATTAAAAATATCCAAAAATAACAATTAAATTTTTTTATTAGTATTTCAACTAATTCATTACTTATTTCAATTTCAAAAGCACCCGCTTTTGTTTATTTATTTATCTTTTTAATGTAATGACTAAGAGTTTGATAAAAACAGTGACCTAATTATTACTTAATAAAAAATTGACTTAATTATTACCGAATAACAACGAAGAAGAAAACATGAATTAATTTCTATTCACATTTAAAACATAAAAGAATAAAGGAACCTAGTGCCTACAGTGTGTATCAAGGACGGAAGAAGGCTATTTCAGAGAAGCGATGGTCGCTTTATACCTAGCACCTAATAATTCAAATGTTAATGGTGATTTAGTTCCTTTCTTTGCATGTTACAAGAATGCTGTAGGAATTATTCATCCAACACTGTTGTCAATTTTAAGATGTCACAAGATCTATAGCGCAAGAAGTTAATATACATCATAAAAACTGCAGATGTCACAAGATCGATTGGTTATGATTTCTAGCAGTATATTAATATACTGCACCGAACGTCGGGCGCGCCACCTACACACTATACGCTGGAACTACATTATACGTCTCTAGCCATAAAAAACTGTTTTTTGACCTCCAGCTCAAATTCAGCCTATCTTCCTTTATTAACTATCTCTGTCTAACTAACACATGAAACGCTGTGGCATCCGTTTTTGGATGTCACAACGTCGGCGGATGTCGAAGAGATAGCAAAAATTATACGTCAGGATGTCACAACGATGATTGGATGAATCTATATATATATATTTATATATATATATATATTTCTCCAAAATCGCGAAATTTCGATTTTCAAAACGCTCCTGTAGCTTTATCTTTCAAGATTAGTGAACGAAATTTTGGATTCTTGTAAATTATTCGAATGACGTTAGATTTTCGTTGAAAAAATTTCCAAAAGTCCCATCACTTCTACAGGGTGTCCCTTCAAAATTCCATGAGCCCGGTTTTTGTCATCTCATTTCAGGTCGCAGTTTTGAATCTAGGAGGCTGAAATTTTTGTGGGAGTAAGATATCCACAAGGAGTGGTCTGGTATTGCACTTGAGCAAAATCGGCCGAGCCGTTTCAAAATGGCAGCCATTTGAATTTTCGGAAAATTTCCAATGTTTTGAGCCCCCGTATGAGCAAGATGGCAAAAAAACTTTGAAATCAAAATAACAGGATTTGAAGAAAATTATTGGAAATTTGAGTTAATGCAATAAAATTAGCATATTTTCCATTAATAAGCCAGTGTCGTGGGTAGGAAAAAGGGTGAAAATGTGTCAATTCTATAACCGTTTATGAGTCCATTTTTGAAGAAGTTGAATCGAAATTTTCAATTTTTTTTTGCTTTAACATATAATTTGATGTCTTAGCTTCAATTCGCCTCGATTAATGTAGCACTTTAAACGAAAAACAAAAAAGTTTTTCGCTTGTGCAAAATTAGCTTGCACTTATTAAATCGATGAAATGGTTCGCAATTTCTTTTTTATTTTTTTTCACATTCAATTATGAATGGTTCTAAAAATTAGAAGAGCAAACGCAACAACAATTAAATCACCTACATGCAGGTGAAAAAAGTATTCAAATTGGTTTTTTAATAACAAAGATACGACCAGTTTAAAAAATAAAATGTGTAGGTGTATAATAACCTGACGTACTACATATACCTATCTATCAGCACTACAAACTCGAGACCCACCGTGGTTCAGTTGATTACACGCATGTTTTATAAACTGTTGATGTGGGTTCGAAACCACGGGAAGATATGATTCTTTTTTTTTGGTAGGTAGGTGGGGAGTTTTCCCAAAAAATTTTCATTATGATGTTTATTTCTTTAAAATTTTAAAACCGCTGCTGTAGCTTCATATTTAAGGATTAGTGAACGAAATTTTTTACCCTTGTGAAACTTTGAAATGACATTTGATTTTCGTAAAAAAAATCCCTAAAGCTGCGTTACTTCTACAGGTGTCCCTCCAAATTAAAAACAAAAACCGTCTATGAGGCACGGTTTCTGGTCGCAGTTTTCAATCTAGGGGGCTGAAATTTTTTATGAATAAGATAGCCGCAAGGAGTCGTCTGGTACTGTATTTGAGTAAAATCGAGCCGTTTCAAATGGCGGCCTTTTCAATTTTAGAAAAAATTGCCAGATTTGGAACCCCTATACCTACCTACCTATAAGCGAGTTAGAAAAACAAATTTAAACCAAATTAACACGATTGGAAGAAAATTATTTTAAATTTGAGTTAATGCAGTAAAATTTGCATATTTTTCATTAATCAGCCAGTGGCGTGGGTAGAAAAGGGTAAAAATGGCTAAATTTCTATAACCGTTTATGAGCCTTTTTTGAAGGAATTGAGCTGAAGTTTTTCCAGTAGACAACTACACGAATAACCCCTAACTCTGAAAAATTTCAAGAAGGAAATAAGAAAAATGGCGGAGATATTCGAATATTTTTACATGATGTTTATTCCTCTAAAATTTCAAATTTTCGGTTTTCAAAATTCCCCTTTCACTTTTTGCGAATTTATTAAAGGTAGTGTAAAGAATAGTATTTTTTAAGTAAAGTTAGCCAGTGGCGGACACAGGAAAAGGGAAAAATTTTTAAAATTTGTCAATTTTTTTTTATTTTGTTAAATTTAAAAATCCATTCTAAGACACGTTTTCAAACTAAATGAAATGAAATTTTCTCAGTAAACCACTACGCTAATATGACCTGACTATGGAAAATTTCAGAAAGCCAATTTAAAAAGCGGTGAAAATATTCAGAATTGAATCGCATAAAAATACACTATTTCTGCGATTGATGCGCAAGAAGGTTTTTAGATTGTCTGAGAAAATTCAGTGAGAATGGTTTTCACAGTTGGAGTTTAAACTGAGTAGCTTATGAGTTATAAACAAGTGAAAATCCCCATTTTCCATTTTCAAAGCAGTTCACATTGAAAACGGACCAAGATATCAGATAACGGTTTACATGTTCCTATCCTAACTTTTCACATGGTATTCTATGGTGTGGATGAAATTGTTATACAGGGTGATGAAAAATCTGATAAAATTAATGAAGAATCTGATAATTTTCATCACCCTGTATAAGAATATCATCCACCTGATAGGATCCCAACGTAAAAAGTTAAGATAGGGAAATGTAAACCGTTCCCCGATATTTGGAGAACGAATTTTTTCATTGTGAACTGCTTTGAAAATTTGAAATGGCGCTTTTCATTCGTTTATAACTCACAAGCTACTCGACTAAACTACAACTGTGAAACCCGTTCTGCTCAGATAATCTAAAATTGTAATAATATACAGGGAGTCCTATTTAAAATAAGAAAGTTGTTTGCCGTACCTACAGCGATATTGGGCAATACAGGTATTACTCGAAATAGTTTTTGGCTATAGATCTCACACCATACTTTATTTTTCCATCTCCAACTGGCGAGTCGCTAGGAAAGAACAATGCACTATTGTAGCACCCTATATTATCTGTCCGCCGACTCAAATACATACTCAATTCAATATAAGTTACGCCATTGAGCTACAAACCATCAAAACAGCCTAACGCCCGTATTCAGAAACGATAATTTCCTAAATATTTACGTAATCAAATATACCCATCTCATTCTAATGCATATAAGCTGTATATCTCCATCACATTTATTTAATTATTTTAGAAATATTACAGTGCCATAATGCTTTGTGAATTCGGGCATAAGGATAATATTTTCAAAGACATAAGAAAATCAGTAAATTATAGATGCTGTATATTCCTGTCAATGTCGAGAGGCATGCTTTGTGATAAAAGTGGACTTTGGAGAAAGCCACCACAATTTACGAGTTTCCTTGTATCTTGAAAATACTACACATAAATTATCTGCTAATCTTGTTTCAGTATTTCTGATCAACGCACTAAGAGTGATTATGATGATAATGCATCCGAACTCGCCGAATCCAGCTCCGATGGCTATACGACGGGCTGCAAGAGCGGCCTTAATTTTAATTCCTTTATTTGGGGTTCAGTTTATTCTCATTCCCATCAGACCTGAACCCAAGGCTCCTTATGAACGGCTCTACGAATACGTCTCGTTCATCATTGTCTCTCTACAGGTAAGCTCCTCATCATATAATGGGACGTATTTAATGAAACTCATAATTTTTGTTAAACTTTTATTTTTATATCTAATGTAGCAACATAAATACTGATTGAGGATCAAATTCTGAGCAACTAATAAAAGTGATAGTTCCTATCTGTCACTCAAAAAAGCCAATGCATATTACGCTTCTAATATTTAAATAAATTATTGACTGGTGAGATTTCAGATCAGGGCCCTATTCCACAAAAAAAAATTTGAAACTTTGCACTTTGCACTTTTCATTTTTAAAATGACTAGGTAACTTAAATTAGCACAACTCTACAATATAAAATTGCAAAGACTTTCCTTTTTTATAGTAGCTTGAGACAATGGAATTTACATTAAACTGTGGGACAGTAAGTGAAATGGATCGCACCTAGGTAGGATGATAAGGAAATTATTCCATCGCCTTCATTAAATCAGCTCGAACCGAAAAAGCAAACAGTGCAAGAATTAGATAAGGTAATTAAAACGCAGCTACCCGCCGTTACATCAATAGAAACGATTCCTGCCAGCTCATTAAATATTCATAAAATAGAAGCGCTCTAGCTAGCGGAGTTCCAGCACTTTTAACAACATCGAAGAGACGGCCACCGCAAGGGTAGATAAATATTGCCAGATGTTAACGCAGGGTATTGTAAAAGACAGTCTCTGCCCGCGTGATGAAAAGAAGAGCTGACCTAGAAACAGACCTGGTGAAGGAATGTGAAATCAGAATTAAACAATAAGCCTTTGCAGAGACAATGGTAACTCGTTAGGTATCATACCTACGATAATGAAAGTTACACCAATCGATAGGGCGAATTAATAAACTGCAATAGCCGAAAATTCGCTGCGGTCCTTGAAAAGCAAGCAGGTGCAAACGCGAAATGAAAGTTAAGCCGGTGTAATTATAATAGTTAGGTACAATGGAAAATTATAGAACGCGTCGGCCGATTTGAAGGAAAATTTAGGTAGTTCAGGTTTAGGACAATTCAGTAAGGTAGCCGCGAGGTCAAATCGCTGAGCCCCGTGGTTAGGGAAATACGATTAAGAAATAAATCACGGCATGAGGCAATGTCAATAAGGTGCATTGTTGCGTGGTGTTTAGAAAGCGGGCGACTGCTTCTATAAAAGCAGACGTCCTACCGGAGCTCCAGGCAGATAGAGATCAGCTTCCGAGCAGGTCGTATCTGACTTCCTAACCCTTTATACGGTACCCAGAGATGGCCTAGCGGACTCCGGGATACCTAATCCTTATCTAAACCTGAAAATTCGAATCCAGAGATGGCATAGCGGACTCCGGTCGAATTTCCCTTATCAACCTTGGAAAAATTCCAGTTGAAAACCCGAAACGAGCGAATATCGTTTCCCACCAATTTCTAATCACAATTCTAATAAAATTCGAATCCAGAGATGGTCTATCGGACTCCGGTCGAATTTTCCTCTACCTATCCCGGGAAATCCAATAAATTTGCATTGCTTCTTGAAACAACTCAATATTCGCAGTTGGCAATTTCTCGTCGAACCAATTCACTAGTAAATGGCAAAGCGCCTATCCGAAGGAATTTCCTTCACATAGTAGGGAAAATCCATTGAGAAAATAGTTAGGGAAGATCCCTCTTCAACACCAAATCCACATAAATAAATAATCAAACAGATTCGCCAAATCCGCGAGCGCAGGTCCCCTTTTAAATCAGGCAAAATAATCAACTAGGTATTAGGCGGCACCGCAGTAGGTACCTACGCAATTACGTCAATAAATAGAAAGACCCCGGCAGGAAGCAATTCCTCAACAACAAATAAATTACAAATTCGCTGTGCAGGAGATAAAGCTAGGAGGAAAATAAAACAACACATTATTAGAAATGATTCAATTAGGGAATTGACCACGAAGATAAACACAAGCCATCCGATTTGTAAAGAAGTTCGAGTTTCTTTAGTACAAATAGTAGGCCGGCACCTGCTGTCCTTTAAATACGATGTTTGAAAGTGAAAGGAACTCCTCGCCATTATATGACACCATAAATGAAGATCACATAGCAGAGCACCCTCCGATATAGTACAGGTCTAGATAGAACAAGGCAGCGTTGTCAGATGTAGCATCTGCTACTTCGCAAACATTATTAGAAAATACTAATTCCATTACTACACCCAATTAGGAGTTAGAATAGGTACTCGATTACCACATGGGGGAGGCATTCACCTCGATGTCCAGGTGGAGACCACCGTTGTACCAGTAAAGAGTATGATTCTCTAAAGTGGAAATCATAGATCGCAACAGGGCAAAAGCACCCTCAGAGTAGGACAGAGTAACAGAAACCAAAGCAAGGTTGTCAGGTGTAATAACCGCCCTCACATATCAGGAGTCCAATAACCAAAATAAAGCTAGGATCATGAATTGCAATTCACAAATAAAGATCCAAAACAACTCGAAATTAATCTCGAGTATGGGAAAGCCAATAAAGAAAGTCAAGAAACCAAAGTATCATTATAAGATCGTTTTTCCGAAGCTCTTCTATTCGAACAGAGACAACATTGTCCTGTGCAATCAACCCAGGTATTCAGTAAAATCTTCACATCCACAGTTGATCAAAGCAACAATATAAAAACTCTAATGACCAATCAAATAACTCATTGCCTCGTGAGGCAAGGTAAAACAAACAGGTTGCAACCAATAGAATAACAATCAATCAGTACTGTCAACAGGTATATAGGGCAAGACTGGGTAGCACGGCGGGGGCGATTGCTGGTCTCGTTACAATTGTATTCCCGAAACCAAGCCGGCACCAGTAGGTACCAATTACAGATTCCAGCATTTCTATCAGTACTGACTAGTTAGGGGTAGAAACCAGGAACACGGTGGAATCGATGGTTGGTCTCGATATCCGCAAATATGCCGGTTCCAGGAGGTACCAAACTGAAAATTCCAACACTTCAATTCTTCGCTAGGTAGCCCACAGGGGCAAAAGGTAAATCAAAAGGTAGACCAAAGTAAACAAACAAGGTATACCAAATAACAATAATATGAGTTATCAAGCAGGTCACGAGTAAAAGTAAACGGAGGCGAAATAATTCCCTCTCCCAGTTAAAATAAACGGAGGCGAAACAATTCCCTCTCCCAGGTAAATCAACTGTGAAAATAAAATCATTAAATAAAAGAGAATCGGAAGGAACGATTTCATAAAAGATACTAGTTCAAAATTCAAGAGAAATGGCAACCCCGTACTCACTCGCGAGGTAAAACCATCTTAAATGGCCCGAATCTCAATCCCCGAACACGAACCGCTATTATAGCTAGGCAATCGAACTGCCACCAGCCGTCTATGCGCGAGGTTTAACTCGCGCCAGACTCACAGGCGACTCAGCTAGACATACAGGGTGATTCTCCCGGTTGAAAATACACGATAATTTCGTACGAGAAATTGAGTAGGAAAATAGACAGACATTCCCGCAATATATTGGGTCGTCTGTAAACAACATGGTTGTATTCTTTAATTAATTCAAGCAGTTGCTTGAAATGAAGTCAAAGAAACTAGAAAAAGGAAATTAGGCAAGGAGAATCGTTGAATAGGTGAATCACACAGACATTTCCGCATATACCGGATAGTCTGTAACCGAAATGAAAGTGAAACGAAATAATAAGACATTCCCGCATATACCGGGTAGTCTGTAAACGAAACGAAATAATAAGAAAGCACAGGTGTGCAAAAGAGTGGAATCCGAAATGGATTGGAGTTTGAAACATGCATGAAAGGGATCTCTCTTCGCTTTCCATTTTTTTGTACTCTCTATGCAAAATCACAGCCCATCTCGCCCTTCACCATTTTACACCCTTGCAAACGAATTCTCTCGCTCATCACTCGCTTTTAAACTCCCTGATAGGAAGCCAACAGTTAACAACAAGTCCCAGTAAATTTCCCCGCTTTCTGTGGGAAATCCCAATCAACCGAGACACAATAAATCCCAGTAGGTTCTTTTGCGCATCCGTCTCGGCCATAGTAATCCTGGCATACCTCAATCAAAGAGCAGGGGTGACAACGGTAAACACAACGTAGGAAAACACAGCGGTTCTAGTAGAGGTAAATAGACGATCACGCAGTGGCTTTTCCATACAGACCATGAGGCCAGGGTGCTCTTCGTTACAAAAGCTTTCTAAAATTGCAAAGTTAAAAGTGCCAAGCTGCAAAGTTTTTATCTCTGTTTTTATTGTGGAAGTAGTTTCATTTCCATTTCAAGAAATTTTTCACTTTTTTCAATTATTAAGATAATATAGGGACGGTTTCATAATAAATTTAATCGATTAAACTTTAATAAAGTCATTTTAAACTTAAACCATTTAAACCATTGAACAATTTAAATTTCAAAATGACTTTAATTTTATTTTAATTTATTATTATTATTTATATTTAACTTTATTTTTTATATTTTATATTCTCATTATAAAGCGGATGGCATACAGATTGCAAAAAAAAAAAACGAATAACATATCTGAATTTATTTCTGATCTGAATATAATATGTTGATCTATTTCTGAATTATTATTTTAATACATACAAAAAAAGAACTTACAACCCTGCAGTAAGAAAATTTACCACTCTTAAAAAGTGAAGTTTACTACAGCATTACGCTCTGAGTGCGCGAGTTACTGATCACTCTGCGCCAAAGTGGTTATTTTTCCAGTACCAACTGTTTCTGTTTCGAGATAGGAGTAGATTCCACACAGCAGTTCTGAAATAACAGTGTTACTGTAGAAATAGAAATACCTACCTCTAGAGTATTTCACCGTATACCTAAAGATGGAAATTGTATGCAGTAACTGACATTACTAAAAAAAAAACATGAAAACAACATTACGTTTAGAGGAAATTTTTCTTTTTGCCTCTCCCTTGAAACCGCTTTTTTTGGTTACTGCACACAATTTTCATACTGACGTATAGGTACATAATATCCTCGCCAGTTTAAGGCGTAATAAGCCTTACATAACCAGCTAATCTAGTTCCCATAACCTATACAGGGTGTTCTGCAAGCTCTATGACAAACTTTGACAGATGGTAGGTTGCTTGATTTTAAACATATTTTTTTTAATAAACATGGGTCCGATTCGTTTTTGTTTAGAAGTTACAAGCATTTAAAGAATCGTAATTTTTTCAGTCAACCAGGAAGTGACACTAAGTCGCTATGTCACTAAGACACTATGTCAACCAATGTACACTTATAAAATATACACTTACTTCAATGAAAAACGTAGGCTGATAAATAGAAATATCGGTTGTTATGACAATAATAATTGTTAGTGTCATTTTAATTATTTATTAGATATTTCGTGTGAAAGTTATAAATAAAAAATGCATTTATTCTCGACTGAGGAATATGCAGATATTGTGTTTGTATATGGGTATTCCAATGGTAACGCCAGACAAGCTGCTCAAGAATACCGACGCAGGTATTCAAGCTGAGGGTGGACATTTCGAACAATTTTTATAGTCTTAAGTTTTGTGATTATCATTTAATTTAAATTTTTATTGTTGATTGTTAATAAAGGTTAAATGCTTGTAGCTTCTAAACAAAAACGAATCGGACCCATGTTTATTAAAAAAAATATGTTTAAAATCAAGCAACCTACCATCTGTCAAAGTTTGTCATAAGCTTGTAGAACAGCCTGTATATGTTATCAATAATTATTCCTCATAATTCTGATAATATTTTCGATTTTTTCATATCTGTGCAAATAATCCGTAAAGCAATGTATGAATTAAAAATAACTCGAAAGTCGAAAAACTTAGAACATACCTGCTATAAAATAATGTCTTGGTGTTTGGTATAAAATAACCGGGAAGAACAAGTTGACGTGGGATTAGTTAGGACAAAAATAGAAGAATTATATACTTGAGGTGAAACTACAGGATGGAGACATTAGAAATGTTTATCCACTGGGAAAAATAAGTATTGCTCCTATTAAAATTGAATTTACTACGTGTTTGAAGAAGAGGAATATAATCCAAAAGAGAAAGAAACTAAAGAATATCGGTGTTACAATTATTATTGTCGATGGTTTGATGACTGAGTGCCAGAGTGAGGAACATAAACGATTGAAACATTTAAGGGGAAAATATCAGGGAACAGGCTATTAAAATTGCTACATAGTGGGAGGTAAATTAGTATACTAAACGATAGAGGATACACATTGAAAAAGTTGCAAAGGGAGCAGGAGGTACAGGAAGAAGCACAAGATAATAAATCGTCAACCTCAGTGCCTGAAGTTGATTATAGGTCTGCATTAAAGGGGACGAGTAAGCACTCTTCACAGCAAACCCACATTACTAAGCTAATTGAGTGCATGAAAAATAACTGTATGGAGTAATTTGTTCAGAGTAGCCTAATTTTATTAATTTTAGAAGTAATTGATAATTAATTTAACACAGGTAAGGTTAAAAATATTTTGTTTATTTTTTTTTTATGCAATGAAAAGTATCTACTTTTCCTTGTCTCCCTTTCATGGTGAAACATTGATTTATTTATGTTTTGATTTGATTTGTGTTTTCATTTACTGATTTATATTTACTGATTTGTTATAATAGAAGTAATTGCCAAATAAATATATTAATGGAAAATTGTTAAGGGCTATAGGCAAAAGTCTTTTTTTTTTTTTATTAAAGTGTGGTCTTTATTATAATATCAACGTTTCGACCGAACAATTTGGGTCATCTTCGGGATTCTAAAATGACAAAAAGGAAACAGTTAACGATATAGCAGCTACTTACTAAAGATTACTTACAATAATTTGACCAATTCAATAGGTCTGGAAACATTTGGTAATTAAAAGAATTAAAAAATTTGTAATTTCTCGTCAACTATTTTCTTTGACAGATGTTTTGTCATTGAAAATTTATAATAATTATTACATAATAGTAGGTATTAAGACTAGGAACAATTGAAATAATATAAATATAATAATTACAGAATTTTTGATTGATATTATTGTTTAAAAAATTGTAATTGTAAATAAAAGTAAAAATTAGCTAGGTAGTTAATTTTTGTTCATTGTTTTTTGAGAATTTTTGTTATGTATGTCTGTTAATTTTGTTGTCATATAATAATATGGAGTTGTAAATAATGTTAAGGTCGTTTATATCTGATTTGGTGTTAATGGAATTACTATCTTCATTTATATAACACATCTCAAGAAAAATTCTTTTTTGAAAATGTTTTTCTTGAGATGTGTTATATAAATGAAGATAGTAATTCCATTAACACCAAATCAGATATAAACGACCTTAACATTATTTACAACTCCATATTATTATATGACAACAAAATTAACAGACATACATAACAAAAATTCTCAAAAAACAATGAACAAAAATTAACTACCTAGCTAATTTTTACTTTTATTTACAATTACAATTTTTTAAACAATAATATCAATCAAAAATTCTGTAATTATTATATTTATATTATTTCAATTGTTCCTAGTCTTAATACCTACTATTATGTAATAATTATTATAAATTTTCAATGACAAAACATCTGTCAAAGAAAATAGTTGACGAGAAATTACAAATTTTTTAATTCTTTTAATTACCAAATGTTTCCAGACCTATTGAATTGGTCAAATTATTGTAAGTAATCTTTAGTAAGTAGCTGCTATATCGTTAACTGTTTCCTTTTTGTCATTTTAGAATCCCGAAGATGACCCAAATTGTTCGGTCGAAACGTTGATATTATAATAAAGACCACACTTTAATAAAAAAAAAAAGACTTTTGCCTATAGCCCTTAACAATTTTCCATTAATTTACTGATTTGTATATCATGTAACAAATGGAATAACACGTCTATAGGCCGAGATAAAAAAAAAAAATGATATAAAATGATTAAAATGTTTCTTTGATCTATGGTGATCTTTATGTAAGATTGTTGATAAAAGGTGTCATAGCAACGCAGTAGTTTTTTAACTATTCTTATGGTGGACATTATTATTCGGGGGAGTTGATTGTGGTTCTCTTTGGGTAGTTGGTAGTTGGATAGGAATATTATTATTGTACTTAATAGTTGTTTTAGTTATAGTTTAATTATCATGTCTTAGGGACGGTTTTTCAATCGACGGTGAACTGTTGGTTACGCTGAAACTAACAGTAAACTTCCAGTAACGTATACTGCCAGTTATTCTACGAATAAACTGCGCAGGTAATCCGAAATTGAAGGCTAATAATGGTGTGTCCTTATTTCAGAGCTCACCATTGGTATCTCCTAAACGCGAAGAGATATAGAGTCCGTTGAATTAGAGAAAAGCTGCTCTATTTTGTGACCATCTTGAATCCGTCGAGACATTTAAGATATCTAGGACCGTTTCTGAAATATCCTGAAAAAAACTGAAAAATCGAGATTTCTAATTTTTGCCATATCTTTTTTATTATTGGAGATTAATAAATAATTTTTTGTAGGCTTACATAAGCCGTTAAGAGCTAACCACTTGACATTTCAAAAATTTTCAAAGCTAGCTAGATGCCAGAGTATTCATACAACTTTTAGTTTCGTATGGCCGCCATATTGGATTTCCATGTCATTCTGTATTAAAAAAATTAAGGAAACAAAAAATCTACCACATCCAAAAAAATCTTTTTCACAATTTTATTCTTCTTTTTTTGAAAAAAATAACCTTCCTTCAACCGAGTATCATAAATAACCACGAGTCAAGCAATGTCACGTCATATTGCGACGTCACACGACGTCGTTCGGTGATAAAAATTTTTTTTGTTTTCAAAAAAAATCGAAAATTTTGATGAATTTTTTTTAATGTGATACATTTTTAGGTTTCTTAATTTTTGTAATACAGAATGACGTGAAAATACAATATGGCGGCCATAAGAAAAACTAAAGTTGACTATGAATACTCTGGGATCTAGTTGGCTTTGAAAATTTTTTAAATGTCAGGTAGATAGCCTTAACGGCAATTATAAATCTTCAGGTGGATAGCTCATAACGGCAGTTGTAAGCCTAAAAAAAATTATTTGTCCACGACGAGGTCCACGACTACCTTACAATATACAGGCTGCACCATATATCCTCTATGTTGCTATCTCCTAACGCTAAGAGATATAGGGTCGGTTATACTACACAAAAGATGCGCAATTTTGTGACCATCTCGAATCAGTCAAGACATACAAAATATCTGTGACCGTTCCTGAAATATCCTGAAAAAACTGAAAAATCGAAATTGCTTATTTTTTACATATTTTTTTTTTATTATTGGAGATTAATAAATAATTTTTTGTGGACTTACTTATGTAAGTAGCCGCTAAGAGCTACCCATCTGACATCTCAAAAATTTTCAAAGCCGACTAGATCTCAGAATTTTTAAAGTCAACTTTCGTTTTTCTTATAGCCGCCATATTGTTTTTTTATGTTGTTCGGTATAAAATAATAATAAAAACCAAAAATTGTTAAACTTCAAAAAATAAATTTAAAATTATTTTATTCTTATTTTTTCTTTACCAAAAAGACAACTTTTTAGACCGAATTTCGTTAGATAAAAGGCAAGCAATAATTCGCCCAATTTCAACAATGTTGACGTATTTGACGATTTTGTTTGTTTTTCTTTGAAAAAAGAAGAATAAAAATTATTTTTTTTTAAGTTTAGTAATTTTTGGCTTCCAATATTTTTTTCATATCGAACGACATAAAAAAATAATATGGCGGCCATAAGAAAAACGAAAGTTGACTGTGAAAACTCTTGGATCTATTCGCCTTGAAAATTTTTGCGATGACAGATGGGTAGCTCTTGACGATTTATGTAATCCTACCAAAAAAAAAAATTGCAATAAAAAGATAGATATGGCAAAAATAAGAAATCTCGATTTTTCAGTTTTTGTCAGGATATTGCAGGAGCAGTCACAGATATCTTGTATAACTTGACGGATTCGAGATGGCCACAAAATTGCGCATCTTTTCTCTAATTTAACTGACCCTGTATCTCTTAGAGTTCAGGAGATATCAATATAGAGAAGGATATATGGTGCATCCTGTTTACCTTATGAATGAGTTTTCTAATGCAAAAGGATATAGTACGATTAAGTTTAAAAAGTCATATGTATCGATTAAGAATACTCATCCTTCTGATAGTTCGATTTATTTTGTTTCATTCACTTGGCTCTCATAGAAACTGTCAAGTTTGTCTAAACACTCCATCCCGCACAAATAAGTATACGTCAATATTGGTTTTTGAATGAGAATTAAATGCACAATACAGAGGATAGAATGTCATTACGTGAATAAATTTTATGTAGTTGTCAGTGGCTGTCAAACTCACATAAACCGTTCAATTCATTGTTTGAATGATTCCTTCAATAATTTAAGCTCGTTCACACCTTGAAATGTAACTGTTTGACACTTTCTGGTGGAATGAAAAATCTTAATTCGGACGGTTAGTATGACGTCATATATGACTTTTTAAACTTAATCGTACCATAGTCATTTTTCACATAGTGAATAATAACCGTAGATAATAGCAGTGAATAATCATTATTCACTGGTATTGAATTCCTAGGGCACGCGGTCTATATTTTACAATAACCAGGCACTTGAATTAGTTAACCTTATGTAAATCATAAAAATCTTCTTAAAGTATTACTTTTATCCGTTTATTAATGCACCAAAAAAGTTAACATTAAATAGACTATGATATCAAGTAAATAAGCCATTGACATGACATGACAAGCAAAGCATAAATTGTCATCAATTTGAAACGTCATAACTACTAGCATACTATTTCTGTTATAATTGTTATTACTAAGCTTAAATAATACGTCAAAAATCAAAATGAGAAAGACGAAGAAATGTTCCGCATTCCACAAAACATCACAGAAACTGGAAGTCACTTTTAGAAATACGAATTACCTTAAAAATCTCATTCATTCAAAATAAAATACTGCATTAGTATATTATGCAACGAGCTTATAATGAAGGCTATTAATACGCGAGTATGATGGTTAAGATACGAGCCGTAGGCGAGTGTCTTAACCATCATAAGAGCGTATTAATAGCCATTATCTGCGAGTTCCATACACTATTTTTTCTACGACCCTTTTTTATTTCATAGAAAAGATTAAAAAATTATATATTTTAACAATGACCCATGTACAATTGCGGATCATTGAGGGTAAGATAGGTTGCTATTTGCTTACGCATATTAGGTACCAAATTCGCTCTTCGTTGCTAAGATTATTCTGCTGAGACATGTTTTAGTATCAAGTTTAAAGGGCTCTACTCACTACTGCGTAATTTTTATTATGCGAAGTTCGAATTCCGAATTTTACGCTTCGATTTTGAGATTAATTAATAATTTTAATAACTGACAGCCATTAATTACGATATTGTATGACACTGCGCAACGCGGGTCGCAGCGTTGCCGCTTTGAATACTATATCACGGAGTGCTACGAATGATATAATACTTTATCTTCCCATCTTTTACACGATATACCTACTTATCAAATTAATTAAGGTAACATAAAATCTTGATAAATTTTCTTTGAATGTTACTTATGTTCTAAATTAAATAAACGTTCAGAATTTTTTTTCAGAAATACAGAACTTATATCACAAGGCAATTTTTGTCGTCAGTATGACAACTCCGTGACTTCGGTTGGCTTGCCGACCCGATCGTGAGCGAAAAGGAACCGATTCGATTGCAAATGCTCCTCTGCCATTGGATAGCTTGACCAGTGCTTTAATGAAAATTTGTATCTTAATGAGACCCATTAAAGCACTGGTGATTCATATTTAATATGCATATTAAAAGTTGGGAGTAGAAAAAATATGTTAAAGTATATAGGCACTCTAGGCTAAAAGGAAATTTCATCATAACCTAACTATCAGGTAGTAATAAGCCATGTAACCAGTTTGCCAAACTATTAATTATTTGAAACGTCAAATTTTAACGACGCGGTGCGGCACTAACAATTCAACTTCTCAAATTATAATTTTGTTTCAAGAACACGTAAAATGGAAATTGATAGTGAGGAAGAGATACACTGTGTACTCACTCCACCGGAGATAACAGAAGCTGAAAAACTAACTTATCTGAATTTGTTACCTGAAAAATACCGAAATCTTTTTTTTTTTGTTTTGTTAATGTCAAATAAGTTATGGTAGGTAAATAAAGTTGTTTAAAACGAATTTTTGGGATCAAAGTTAATTGTAATCGTAGACAAAGTATAGTGTTCTACTCGCATATAATGAGCTATTATTCACTCAGGTTAATTATGTCACTCGCTAACCTTCGTGAATAATAACCACCATTATATGCTCGTATAATAATATACTATTATTAATCTCCAATAATAAAAAAGCTATAGCAAAAATAAGAAATCTAGATTTTTCAGTATTTTTCAGGATTTTTCAGGATATTTCAGGAGCGGTCCCAGATATCTTAAATGTCTCGACGGATTCGAGATGGCCTCAAAATAGAGCAGCTTTTCTCCAATTTAACGCACCCTGTATCTCTTAGCTTTTCTAAGATACCAATGGTGAGCTCTGAAATAAGGACACACTGTAGATACGTGCGTATAATTTAATAATTATTGTTTTGTCCTAGCGGTTCAATGTAGTCTCCATAAAGGTGTAACGGTTCGATAAATCAATTCAGAGTCCTTTTTAATAATGATCTCAAAGCTAAAAGGAAAGTTGAGGGAAATTTCAGGACAATACCTTCGACGGAAATTTCGCAGATTAATCTGATTAATCGTTCATTTATTATTATAGCAAAGCAATAAAATTTTCAATCGATTTATCGTTTATTGGCTAAAATTCATGAAGAGCTTATTGGATTTCCTCATAGAAGTAGGTATAGACAACTAAATATTATATCATTATTATTATTCTCAGGTAATGAACACCAGAAGAAACTAAGCTAATATAAGGGTTTCGGATAAAAATGATACAATGAAACCCTTATTGGATTATTTATTTATTTTGTCTGTCTGTCAAAGGTAAAACTTCCAAGAACTTGATAAAGGATTTACCTCATGAAGTTACGTAGTTTCCTCCTAACCTCCACATTTCTGCTTAATTACAAATATGTAAAAATAATGATATTAGGAAATGTTCGGAGCAAAAAGTTTGCTTCATTAAAAAAAAAATGTATTGTGAGGTGCATTATTTAAAAAAAAAGTTGTATTCATAGAACTATAAAAGAAGTTCTGTTTTTTCTTAGAAATGAAAAAATAGAGAAAAGTTTCCATTCATTTTTTTACATAATGTGTATGAAATTCAAAACTAAGGGCCCCGTAGTTCAAAACAGTGATTCAGCATTTACCTACATCATATTTAAACTGTCCAACTATGATTAGCTCAGTATTGGAGAATGAGACGGCACAAGGATTCATCTTAAGTCCCATTACCCTTTTTCTAGTGGCTATACTATGATATTCTAGGTAACTCAGATCCAGATAATGCCAGATTCTACGCACATGACTTGATAGTTATCACAAAGGGTAAGAATGTGGAAAATCTACAAATGTTACTTCAAGAGAGCCTAGATTAAATAGAAAGGTGATCTCAAAAGTCAAGGTTCAAGTTTTGGCCTCCTTGAACAAAAGGCATCTAACTCTACACCCAGGTGGTCAAAACATTCTCGTCGTCTTAGAAGCAAAGTATCAAGGAGTTATTTTCGATAACAAACTTAAATAATTTCCCCACATAAATCACCTGAGAAGATTTCTTACAAGAGGAATAATTGAGGATCAGATAGACAAACAATATTACAAACATACAGGGTGTTTCTTAATAACATGCGAATATTTAAAGAGGTTATTCTTGGGTCAATTTTGAGAAAAAAACTTTATATGAACGTATGTCCTAAAAGTCTTAACTTTTGAGATACAGGGGGTTTAAAGTTTTTGAAAATAAATATTTTTTTCATAGTATTTGCAACACCGCTCTAGATATTTTAATGAAATTTCGTATACAGGTATTACGCATCAAGGGGCATTTGTTCATATACCACGTTTCATTTTATTTCGACTAGTGCCGATGGTGCACGATCGTGCAGAATTTTACCTGCATATTTTGGCAGACATTATTGGTACGCCACTAGTTTCTGTTGAAATAGAAATCATTTTTGGAATCCTCATTCATTTCCAAGCAAATTTGATTACTTGTTTTTTCCAGTCCGATGCACGGTTTTCGCCAAAAAAAAATAAAATCTGTTTCTCTGCATGATCACAAGATTGTCGTTAAATTGTCAATAAAAAAAAATAAAAATATACATAGGCAAAATTCTGCAAGATGTCACTAGTGGAGATAAAACGAAATGTGGTATATGAAAAAATGCCTCTTGATGGGTAATACCTGTATACGAAATTTCATTAAAATATCTAGAGCGGTGTTGCAAATACTATGAAAAAAATATTTATTTTCAAAAACTTTACCACCCTGTATCTCAAAAGTTAAGACTTTTAGGACATACGTTCATATAAAGTTTTTTTCTCAAAATTGACCCAAGAATAACCTCCTTAAATATTCGCATGTTATTAAGAAACACCCTGTATAGAGCCCTAATAATGAGTAAACTGGACTATGCAACAATTGTTTATAATTCAGCAAATAAAACTAAACTCAAAAAGATGGATGAGATGCATAACTCTTGCTTACGTAGTTATACTGGAGCATTTAGCCCCGTCGAGAGCATACTTTCTGAAACCAAAGAGCTATATATTAAGGAGCTATCCTTAAAAAATAGAAGCTTAGCTATAACTATGGTCTACTCGAAACATTAGTTTACCATAACGTGATAAATGTATACCGACGCCTCTAAGTCCACTGATGGAGTTGCAGCTGCAGTAGCAGACAGCGGAGAAACACATACCTTCAAACTGCCTAACACCCACAGCATATAGAATGCTGAGCTATTTGCTATTATTCCATGAAAATTTGAGTTGAGTGCTGCTTGTTGTTCTTGATTCTGAGCCTTTTTCTCTGAATTATTAGTAGAAATAATTGGTTTTGTTTACTGTTAATTGTCGGTAGGTACATGCAGTGAGACCAAAGTGATAGAGGTCTACTGCATCCTGCATCCTAGAACAGAAATTTGAAGGGTTCTAGGTGCTTGTGCCTGTTCAATGTCTAAAATAATTGTAGCTGACTATAAAAACTTATCAGTTGATAAAGATACTGTGTTATCATCCTGTTTTATAAGCCACTAATTTGTTGGCTAGTACACTGAGGAACAAAAGTCTGCAACCATCATCCTCCTAAATATGACTGTCTGTTCCAAATCTGTTGGAAATTCCAAGGAACCTTTGGCTGTCTGTGACAGCTGTACTTCCGTGCTTTGTGAATCTTGCACGAAACTCCAGACTACTGAATGGAGGGCACTTACCTTGGAGAGGAGATCGATCATATACTGTAGTGGTTCTAACTCATTTTTTTTGGGCATAATGATTGGACCAAATCTCCTAAGTTCAAATCTCAGGTTAAAACTTCCAGAAAGAAAATTTGGATGACCACTCAATGGAGCTGCTGTTCACGTAGAGGAGCATTCGTCTAGCTGGAGGAGACCCCAATGGGATTCGGAGAGAAAAACTTAGACCAAGCGAAGACAATAAGACAATAATGTCTCACTGCAGGCATTGTGAGATTTTTCTAGCTGGTTTTCGGCTACACCGCTGCCCGCACGGCATCAAACTAAATTAACCAACTTCATTATCACCCTTTGATAATTCGCGACTAAAGAGAAAAACCCAACCTGAGGTTCGGAACCACGATAAGTTATACACTTGGGTGACTTCCAATCCCTGGTGAATAAATAAATTGAGTGGAGGTTTTCCCAAGAAGTGTAATTGATCGCTGGCAATTCGAATGATAGGTTGTTGGATGCTTATTGGCATCAATCACTTTTCTTCAAATGGTTAAATCGGGTTGCACTGTTTTGAAAATGAAAAATTGCTATTTTCACTTGTCTATATCTCATCACCCACTTAATTTAAACGCAAACTGTTAAACCACCTGTATTCGTTTTTCTCGGACCATTTGAAAATATAATAAAATACAGTGCGTCTCCAATAAAATACCGAAGTATGCGTCAACTTCCGGTATCATCCATCAATATGCAGAGATTCTACAAAGTAAGAATTGAAAACGTAAATTTTATGCAATACTATTATGTGATATTAACACGATGTTGAGGCGGCACATGCCACAAGAGTTGCAGTAGACTGGTTGAACAATCAATTTAATGAAAGTTGGATCGGTAGACACGGTTCAGTTCAGTGGCTTGCAAGATCGCCAGACCTAACTTTCCTAGAGTTTCACTTTTTGGGTCATATTAATCAAATAGTTTATGCATTGGAAATTAACAATATAGCAAAAATACAAGACCGAATCACGAACACTGCGCTTCAAATTTAGAACATTCAATATTTTGCTGGAATTTGTAATAACTTAGGTAATTGGTCCGACGTTGTCAGGCCTGCATCGCTGCTATGTAACCTGATTGAAATATTGTTCTGAAAGGATCTGAAATACCTTTGAGTATTTAAAGAATTCAAAGAAAGAAAGAAGAAAAGAAGAAATTAATGAATGATAAGGTTTCTGAGATCAACGGCGTATTTATCTTATACGTGAATATTTTTTACCTTTTTAGATTAGCTGACAAATATTTTCCGTGTTTTTTTTTTTTTTGTTCCCACATTGTTCCAATTTTAACGTCTCTTTTTCCTTCATCCTCCTATAGCCTGCTGAAAGTCTAAATAAAAAATTAATTAGACTTATTTTAGTATATATAGGATGCATACCATCCAGCTATCGAGGTGTCGTTCAGGATCAGGAAGTCGGTATCAAAGGACTTCTAAAGGATTGTAATCCGGACTGGATTACACCGGATATCGTTCATTTCTTGAAGTCAAAGCATTATTATCACAAAAAATTTAAGTCAACGAAGCTTCGTCACTATCAGGATAAATTTAGACAATTACGTAACACAATCGGTAATCTCATAGCGACTGCGTATAGGGAATTTCTGGCTAACATTCAATCCTCATTACTTAAAGAACCCAAAAAGTTTTGGTCGTTTGTTCGAAGCAAAAAAAATTGTACGCGTATACCGGGGAATATGCTTCATAACGGAGTGCAGCTGTCGGATTCAAACCTCATCATCGAGGCATTCAGGGAGTTATTTATGGGTGCCTACGCACTGTCTCTGAGTCCGTTAGGTTGGCTGATGACTTGAAGGCTATTTGTGACTTACCCTTCATTCTGGATAGTATTTCAGAGGATGAGATACTTTTTAGTTTAAGACAAGTGAAGGATTCATTCGTATCAGGTCCTGATGGTGTACCAAGCTTCATAGTGAAAGACTGTGCTGGCGTTTTTGTTAAACCTCTCTATACTATCTTTAACATCATGATAAAGACTCCTGTTTACCCTGATTTGTGGAAGAAATCTTGGATAACTCCTGTTTTGAAGAAGGGAAACGCAAACAATATTAACAATTACCGTCCTGTGTCCCTGCTGTGTAATTTCTCTAAATGTTTTGAATGCATCTTTTATAGGCGTATTTATAATCACGTGAAGAGTTTTATATCTCCAGTGCAGCATGATTTTGTTGATAAGAGATCTACGGTGACTAATCTGGCTACTTTCTGTGAGGTTGCATCTGAGATAGTGGACAGGAGAGGTCAACTTGATGTCATATACACCGATTTTAGTAAGGCGTTTGATCAAATAGATCATTACGTATTCATGGATAAGTTGAAGCTTTATGGTTTTACCCCTTCTATTATCTCGCTTATAACATCTTATTTAATAGTTAGAAAACTCTGTGTCAGATACCGTGATCACACGTCGTCCACTTTTATGGCTACGTCTGGAGTACCTCGAGACGTAAAATATTTTTTTTTTATAAAATATTCGAGCTTTGGGGTAAAATATTTATTTATTTTACCTCAAAGCTCGAACTTAGGTCCCCTTTTGTTTCTCCTGGTTGTTAACGACCTCTCGAATGTGTTGACGTGCAATGCACTGATGTATACGGATGATCTAAAGATATTACAGGACATAAGTTCTTCAAGCTATTGTCGTGTCCTTCAGCGAGACATTGATTATCTTGCTTCACGGTCTGTGCAGAACAAATTGGCACTAAACGTTTCTAGGTGCAATACTATGACTTACTCTAGGAGACAAGCAGCTGTCAATTTTGATTATTGTACTAACAGTGTTTTCCTCGAGAAACTGGATAAAATTAAAGACTTGGGAGTATGGTTCGATGACAGTCTTACGTTCGCTGTACAGATCTCTGAAATACCTAAGAAGGCTTACAGTATGTTTGAATTCATTTATAGAAATTGTAAGGAGTTCAGAAATATCGATGCACTGACTAGGTACTCTCTTTCATAGTCTAGTTAGATCAAGACTTGAATATGCGTGTTTGGTATGGTTCCCGATCTATATGTCAGGTACTTCCGATTTGGAGTCTATACAGCGAAGATTCCTAAAGTTTTTATACTGGATCAAACATGGGAATTATCCAGAGAGGGGTTACGATCACTGCGTTCTACTAAACTCATTTAATTTTATATCGTTTAAAAATAGACGCATATTCATTGTGGATCGGTTTTTGTATGGTTTGATCAACTATCGAATTGACTGTCCGTTTTTGTTGGACAGGTTGAGTTTTTTTGTTCCTCGCTTGAACTCTAGACAGCAGATATTATTGTACGCTGCGAAATTCAGAGCCGATATGTTGAGACTCTCTCTTGGTAATTTGACTAGTGACTATTTAAATGCAGTAGCAAATGAATGCGATATAAACCATGATATGAAAAGTTGTAGTCTTGACTGAATATTATATGAAAGAAATTTTTTTATCTTGGGTTTGCAGTCAAAGTAATATTCGAATTCTCTATATTTCTTTATTACTAGCTTACGAAACAATTTCGTTTCTTCATCAGGTAATACTAAAAAGTTAAAGGTAAAATGTATAAGACTTACAATGTGAATAAATTAATAAAACCTTAACTAGGTAGGTACTTACTGAAAAGCGAGGTTAAAACTAAAGGCTTGTAGGCCAGATGGAATATAATTTAAAGTAATAATTGGTATTTAGATTGGTAATTAGAAACATAAAACGAAGAAGATGGAACTGTTTTGAAAGATAGGTGATGACTTGATAATTACCAGTAGTAGAGATTGTTAAGAGTACCTAAATATTGAAAAAATTTAAAAAATTGAATGTTGAAGGGTGATATGGTTGTATAAGTAAATATTATGATTGTTTATAGATGGTTACGGTGTTATGATTAATAACTTGTGACGAACTCCGGCTTCTTCTTTCTGAATACAATGTAATACGATTTTTTCAAATCGAGACATATCTAGCACGCCGAAAACAATACAATATCATAACAAACGAGGGTTGTCAAGGAATAACAATTAACACTTAATGGGTATGACATTAAAATCCGAGAAGCAATAATTATTATTATTATTATTAACGCCTATATCCAGTAACACCGGTATTACTAGTTAAGGTGGTTGGAGGAAACATTAACACAAACAACAAGCAATTGCAACTCCTTGACAACCCTCGTTTGTTATGATATTGTACTGTTTTCGGCGTGCTAGATATGTCTCGATTTGAAAAAATCGTATTACATTGTATTCAGAAAGAAGTCAACAACGTTGTCGAGCAAAAAAAATATGGGGTGTCATTTGGAAAAAAAAAGTAGGGGATGATTACTTAGGGGTGGAAAGACGTAAAGGGGCATTGAGGGTGCAGCTGCAAAGCCTTAGGGGTATGGTTGAAATTTCCCGAATTTCATTTATTTATTTGTTTAAAATAACGCGGATATTCCTTGATAAAGAAATCTTGGGACACCCTGTATAATAAAGTAAGCTAAACTAAACTAAACTAAACAAACAATAAACAACAAGGTAGCTAAAAACCAAAAAGAAGAAGCAAGTTCCCGCACGAATTCTCGGTCATGTACAAAGCCTCAAAAAATGTGCGGGCTTTCTTTTAAATGACAGAAATGAAGAAGAAGAAGAAGCAGACCCGGCAGAAGCAAGTTCCACCTCATTGAAATGTCTGACACATCTTATCAAAGGTGAGTTCAAGTAAAAATTTGTACTACAAGATGTCAGATCAGCATACAGCATGTGTCTCTGACGTAAGGAATATGGAGAACAATTAAAATTTAAAAAGCTTACGCACTCTGCACAGTCCACCATCCTATATATTAATTTATAAATGAAGCAAACGCCACTTAAGGACCGCCTCAAGGACAACGAATCTACTCTGTAAGAAGATAAGTTCTGATCATAGGAAAAGGAGCCTCTGTTTTTATGGTACCTAAAATTCAGGTTTCTAATCAGTTTTCTCTGAACCCTCTCCATCTGCTGTACGTATCTATCATACAGCAGATATAGATAAAGTTTAATTGTTACTTATAAAAAAGTGGTTTCTGTTTAATCTTGGCAAAGTGGCATATAGAACTCTTTGGTTGATTACCTTACCTACTTAGGTACTTTTCATGATTTTCAATCAAACAAAAATTTTTGTTGCAACTTATCATACCAGAATTCATTTTCTAAGAAAAGGAGGGGCTGCCTGAAGTTATCTCCCTAAACGTATTTTTGCGTTAAAGGGCTTTGTTCCGCGAAACTCTTTAAAATTTATATTCAGAACTCTAGAACCTAGAACTATTCTAGTACTTCTCAGAACTCTGAAGAATTTAGTGGTTTCATATAATTCGAGGGTCAACTTCACGGGAGTGTTAAACCCCCAAAAACGAACCGTTTAGTTTCCAAAGAGAATTGTATAGTACCTACTTGTGAAGTTGGCCAGATCGAAAATTAAAAAAAATCATATTTTTTCTGGACGTGGTCAAACGAAATTATCAAGTGGTCAAATCTGGTCAAACGATCGTCAAACCGGGAGACCAAGTTTCGACTACCGAACACAAGCCGTTTAGCTTCCAGACAGAATTGTGAATGTTAGCCAGATCGGAAACAAAAAAAAATCATATCTCTTTTTCTGGACGCGGTCGATCAAACCTGATTAAACGATCGTCCAACGGAGTGAGCACGTAACGACTCCCGCTTACGAACCCCTCACCCCTTGCGAGGGAGTGGGGGTAACTTTGAAATTTTAAATAGCAACAATGAGTGCCACTGGCTCTTAGATTATAGATTATAGATTATAGTGAAATAAAAATCTGCAAGTGTCTTTTAATTGAGTTAGTTTTACAGCCGTTTGACGTTATATTATCCTTAGCTTTTTTTGTAGACGATTAACGCTTCTTTAACACTGCTTTATTACTTTTTTGACCCTTGTAAAAAAAAAAACATTAAAAAATTGACAACAAATTCTTTTTTTTTTTAATTTTCGGCGAAAGCCGAAAACCATTGGGTTCCTACGATCCGCAACGTATGCAGATGTCCCATCATCTAGAATTTTTGTGATTTAAGAAAGAAGAAAACCGAAGAAATATATACTGATTGAGATTTTTTTATTAAATTTTACACACATGGGTACATTACAATAAACCCACAATAACAAGGTTCAATCAGTTTGTGATAAAATCCGACTTTTGATTTTCGACATCGATCTTATATAGAAATACTAATCGCATCTCTGTGATTTTCATACACTTGTAAAAAAAGTTTATTCTTTAACAAACAGTAATTTATAAATCATCGATACCTATAAGCATAATTGAGTTTTTACAATAAAATTGGACATACAAACCGAATACAGTGTTTTGTTATTATTACCCGTCACTAGAGCAAGAATCTACAAATTTGAGAGATACACAACCACATGCTATGGTACAACATCTAGCAAGCATTTAAGTATTACTGTAAGTACTTTGTTCACTTAGGTACTTGAAGTAAGGTACTTTTCCTACCTAGGAAAATTTAAAAAAAGGAAAAAAAGTACCTAGTAAGGTACTTTTCACAAAATTTAGTTGGCTTCTGTAGAAAAAAAAATCAAATCTTTATTCTCAATTCAGTCATAAAAATAACAAGTAGACTTGACCATCTTGGTACGTTTTACCATATTTAATAACTTTACTAACAAAAATCATCATCAATTTTATATCTTATTTTCGCTAGTTTGACATTTTCTGAAATGGCATTTCCTTTATAAATTTTCAATTTTTAATTTCACAGGAGGATTTTTAATGTTTGAAGTTTATTCATATAAAACAGCGGAATGTTATTTTTGCTTAATTGGTGTTTTCGCGACTTCACGCTTGATTGATAACAAACATGCTTATTGAACCATGTGATGTACATCGCTAGAACCGTTTACGATGGGACAGCCTGTACATCCGAGTTGCGGACTCAAATCATGTTAGTCCAGATCTAGCTCGGATCGCCTAGACAGTGGCGCAATGCCTTAGTGGCGCCTGTATTCAAATCGAGATTTCGCAGCACGATAATATTATCCTGAAATATTCTATGCATATAATTTAAATAAAAATTGATGACGTGTTATAGGGTTTGCGTGTTAGTAACACCCACACTCACCGTAAATCAGAATGTAAATACTCAAAATAAATCACCCAAAGATTGTTTATTGTAGGACAAAAACAATCAACATATCAAAATAAACGGGTGACATTTCTGTCTCATGAAATATAATGAGAAATTATTAATATTGTAGGATGACCTAAATATTTGATATTTGACCACTCTATGTTACTATATCAGTATTTTGTTTCGCTGCGTCTTCTCCTGTTTTCCAGTTGAACCCTGGTAAGTGTAAAAATCGTGACCTTTAGCTTAACATACACAAGTCAGAATGATATGAAAAATTCTGTTGTTATCCATTCCATACCATTTTCATCCCTCTAGGTTATAATTTATTCCAAACAGCAATCAGCGAGTTACTTATTTTCCATTAATTATCCTATAGCCAGCTTTGAAAGTGGTGACCCTGTGTAAGAATATGTTGTCGTATTAATTTAAATGTCTAGCATTTTCTATTAAATCATCATCTTTAAATGTACTTGTGGTCGATTTTCAATGTCTTTTTGTCTAATTATGCATTGGCATAATTGGCTCTTGGTCTAATTGGCATCTTTATGCGAATCATGCAAGGTTGTTCGAAAAAGAATTCGTTTGGAGTAGGCCCTGACAGCAAAGAGGTTTGTCTTAACTCAATCCACTTTTAAAAACTGAAAACTCAGCAGGATTATAATTATTAGGTTATATTATGATAAAGTTGTCCAAACATTTAAGAAGGTTAATAAAATAGGTACCTCAGTACTCACTTAATCAGGATTTTTATTAAACAGATAAATAAAGTTAATAATAATTATTAATTATTTAAAAAATTAGTGCCGTACAACCTCATGTGATTGCGCGGTGTCTCACTCTCTTTGAGCACTTTATAACAGCTCGGGTGTATCGTTTATCTCGATGAACTTCTTCACTTGGTCAATTCAGTGGCTTTCCAATAAACACATTCTTGTTCTGTACTTATAGGAATTGATGTACACGATATTTGAAGCCATGGTACACCCGCAAAAAAGTCGTGCTAAAAACTACTGCATTATTTTGTAAATTTCGCGAAAGTAATTGACCAAAGTTTTACTTCTCGGACATGTCTCGGAATAACAATATTTTCACTACGTGAAAATTTTGGTCCTTATCACTCGATAAGGACCAAACTGAGCACCTTTTCTCAAGAGCTGATGTATGGGGATCATTATCCATAATGTTTTTTAACTATTTAAAGTCGCGAAACAAATATAACGAAATATTTTTCAACTTTTGTTTTTCTTATGGACGCCATATTGAAATTTTAGGCCAGTAGAATCGTCCTCAAAAATGTCCTCAGTTTGCGTTACCATGCACAAATTCTATACTATACAAAATTCGATAGAGGACCTTAAAGAGATGTTAAATCCAAATTTGCAGCACCGTGTGATTTTTTTTTACCGAGTTATGCAGAAAAGCGTTTTTTATTTCATTTCCACAAATATCTCGGCTTCTATCCATCGCACATAAGTAAATGACATATCATTCTCTTCGTTATGGAATTATCTACATTTTTTATGCAAATATTATTTTTGTTACACTGATAATAAAAATAATATTGAGGTTTAAAGTTAAAAATTTGTCTTTTGAATAAGGTTTTTTGCAAATTACTTATTTTTTCTGCATTTTATCGCTGGAAAGCCCAAGTAGTTTTTTGAAGAACAGTCAATTACCTGTGCAGTGGTAGGTCAATCATGAAAATCCAATAAACGAGTCTCTGGTAATCTACCTGCGAAATTGTGCATGTCGAAAATTTGTATTTTATCAGTTTTTTTTTTCGTTGATTTTTTTATCTTTTGTGAGTGGAATTGTAGTGTGTATCTATTTTATTCATGAAAGTGAGTTTTGTGTGAGATATTGAGATCTGTCAGTGTGTTTTCCCGGTGCATTCACGTGCGTTCTTAGATGCGTGAAAACTTCTATAGTCACCGTGACTAATTAAACGGTCAATTTATATTAACTCGGAAAACACGTCACCAATGTTTTTCTCATAAAACTTGGAAAAGGATCAGAAAAAACTGAGTTCTACTCTTCAACCAGAAAAAAATCATCTGCAACAAATGTTGTAATATTTTAAATCAAAAAAGCCGAACTACGAACTGATTGAGTCAACAGGAAAAGAAGTCTTTATCGCTCTCTATGGCGGAAACAACGAAAAATCCTACGACGAATTTCATTTCAACTTTTTCTACCGCATGGGACAAAAGACAAAATCGGATCTTACTTCTTTACCACCATCAGAGTGAGCTGCTCAGCAGCATTCATTTCGAACATGTTACCAAATCCAAACATAGCTTGGCAATATCTTGGAAGCGGAAACCTGGGGCTGGAAGAGACATAAATGTGGATTAGAACCCGTAATGAGCACTAAAGATCCAATTCCATCTTCACATCTCAAGGTTATTTCGTGGGCATGCACAAAAGATTGCGGGGCAGCTTGTGGCTGCAGAAAAGCAGGACTGAAATGCTCTGAAGTTTGCAAGAACTGCTCAGGTCAAAGTTGTTTAAACGTCGCGGAAATCACTGACGACAGCAGCGATGATGAAGACATATATTTGCTAACCACGATTCCCCTGCCTCGCTATTATAGCCGAGCTAAGAATTCAGACAAAATTTATTGTGGAATAGTAAACAAAGAAAATGAGGAAGAGCCTGGTTTATCGAAACGTGCTAGAAAAAAAAAATGAAATTATAATCTTGGCTCTTGTAAAAGCACAGTATTGCCTTGATTCAACAAAAACATACTAATAATAATTGTACTTTGTTTAACTGATTATTACTTGATTTTTCTTAAAAAAAATACACTCATATGTTTTTTACTTCAAATTTAGCAACTAAGCATGCAATAAAGTATTCAAAATAAAGGTTATTAACTTGTGTGTTTTGTAATTTAAAATATTGAATATCTATGAACAATAAACGTAGAAATGTTGCACATTGAATGTAAATTAAAACAAATGCTCAATTTTTCATGCGAGTTTTCGAGTCGTTGACGAATGTATTCGTCACAATTCAAAATTATACATCGCCGACATGCACATGTTTGCGCGTAGATTGCCGGAGACTGGATTATTGGATTTTCAAGATTGACCTACCACTGCACAGGTAATTGACTGTTCTTCAAAAAACTACTTGGGCTTTCCAGCGGTAAAATGCAGAAAAAATAAGTAATTTGCAAAAAACCTTATTCAAAAGACAAATTTTTAACTTTAAACCTCAATATTATTCTTATTATCAGTGTAACAAAAATAATATTTGTATAAAAAATGTAGATAATTCCATAACGAAGAGAATGATATGTCATTTACTTATGTGCGATGGACAGAAGCCGAGATATTTGTGGAAATGAAATAAAAAACGCTTTTCTGCATAACTCGGTAAAAAAAAATCACACGGTGCTGCAAATTTGGATTTAACATCTCTTTAAGGTCCTCTATCGAATTTTGTATAGTACAAAATTTGTGCATGATAACGCAAACTCAAAATACCATTCTACTGGCCTATTTTACAACATTCAGTAGAGAAAAAAATGCAATCAACTGATATATCACACTTGTACATTTTAAGGGAAAAAAATCCAAAATCGAAATAACATTATTTGAAAAAATTATAAATTGTCGAACAGAATAATTTTTTTAATTAATGAATTTATCAACGTTATAAATGCTCAAAGTGACCCCCTCCGTTTTCTAGACATAGTGCCGTTCTTCTGGAAATATCATTTGCCGATTTTCGTACGACATCCTCCGGAATTAATTAGATTAATTCCACGATGCAATCTCGCAAATCTGCAGCATTTGCAACAGGTCTGGAGTAGACTTTATTCTTTAAATATCCCCATAAATAAAAATCGAGTGGATTTAAGTCCGGGGATCTGGCGGGCCAACGCACTGGACCATTAAGTAGTGCCAATCCACCTTTGTCCGAACATTAGAGTTAGAAACTGAACAACCAAGGCAGAATTATGAGCGGGGGCACCGTCCTGCTGGAACCACATGGCGTGAGTATCATTCACTGGAAAGTCATCTAACAAGGGTTCAATTTGGTCTCTCAAAAGGGCTAAGTAATTTCTTCCGTTCAGGCGTTCTTCCAGAAAAAATGGTCCCAAAATCCAGCCATTGAAAATGCCACACCAGACGTTAACCGAGAACCTAACTTGATGACGGGATTCTCTCTTGACGTTTGGGTTCTCTCTGGCCCAATAATGTTCATTTTTGCGGTTGAATAGGCCGTTGTTTGTAAATAGGGACTCATCAGTCCATAAAATCTTCAATGGAAAACGTATCTCGTTGTCAATCTGGTTCTGTACCTAATGAGAAAATTCAACCCGTCTAGCATAATCTTCTTGAACGATTCCCTGTACTACATGGTAGTGATAAGGGTGTAATTTCTCTTTTCTAAGTATACGACAAGCTGTAGATTGGTTAAAATTGCCGTGCAATTTCGGTGGTGGAAATACTTGGGTTGATGTGAACTTGCGCGAGAACATGTATTATGTTTGCATTCTCTACTTTTCTTTTTTCATATCTATTAGCATAAGTTAATTAGAAAATTGAAGACCAAAAAAAACTTACACTTCATACGTTGGCCGACCTGGTACAAAACTGCCATTTATTCTGACTTTTACACAGATAAGTCGATAACATAATGATAAGCGAATCGCAGAGACTCAATTTGTCTCATTTCAAATTCGAAAGGCAGTATGTCTACATAATTTCAGCATTTACAACGTTGATAATTTTCATTAATTCAATAATTCATTAATTAAAAATTTTTATTCTTTTCGACAATTTATAATTTTTTCAAATAATGTTATTTCGATTTTTGATTTTTTTTTTTTTTAATGTACAAGTGTGATACATCAGTTGATCGCATTTTTTTTCTCTACTGAATGTTGTAAAATTCCAATATGGCGTCCATAAGAAAAACAAAAGTTGACTATGATATCTTCGAAACTAGTAGGCGTAAAAACAACCGAGTGACACTAACAGGTGCCGAATGTCAAACACTGTCAATTCGCAAACTCTCAAATTTAAACTTTTAATAATAATGGAGCAATTAAGAAAATAAAGAAGTGAAGTTTTTCAGTTTTTCAGGATAATTCAGGAATGGTCATAGTCTTGATTGTCTTCACAGATGCAAGATGGCCACAAAACAGCGCAACTTTTCTCTAATTTAAGCAACCCTGTATCTCTTATGGTTTAGGATACCATGAAATTTGCATAACCCTGTATACGATACAATTAGGTACAAACTACCTTTTTTTACGAACTTTTCTTTTTTCCAATAAGTTTTTTTGATATAACGGATAACCAGTTATTAAAAAAAATCCCTTTTTCACCACAGTGTTTTTTTTTTTTGGGGAGGGGGACGCACTACAACTCCAGAACTGATTTATGTGGATTTATGTTCCATAACCTTTTTACTAAGAATTATTGAAGGATATGCTTAAATAAGGTTTGAACTTTTATTACATTTTTTACTTTACCGACTGGACTAAGTATACAGTTAAAGACCTTGAATTTTACTAAAATTATAACGTTCCACCCCGAGCAAATTTCAGTGAGGTAAAGAACGCTATTTAGCAGCCAGCTAGCTCAAAAATGAAAGTTACTTATTGTTTTGGCAATGCACACAAATGAACATCACAGGTCGAAGAAAATTGACAGGCCAATTTTAACAGTTTTTATTAATAAAATAGAATAAATAATTTTACCAGGTGAAGGGTGGAATTACTTAAGTTAGTGAAATAGGTGGTGATGTTCCCTGTCTCACAAAGGGGTTCAACACAGCTCAACGAAAATCTACCTGGAGCGCCTGTGAACAGTGGTGCTGGTGCCGGTGGTGGTGCTGGTGCTAGCCGGTTACCTGATGCATGGCACGGCGCCGCCTCAAGTTAAAGGGGCTACTGGTACTGGTCCTTCATGTTGCTCCTGGTAGAAAAGGCATCCAAATCAAAGGAACTCAGAACACAGTATGGAAATCAGTGTAAATCCTCGAGAGTGTTTGGTGTCGCAATAAATAATGCGACAACTTCACATGATTCAAGAAATTAAAATACGAAGTTACTAAAACTTCCAATAGGTACTCTCGAGATTCCACCATAAATAATATGATAATGAAATATTGGTAAAATGAGTATACATGTTTCAGAACATAATAAATTAATTAAACACAAGCATGAAAAATTCCATTGTGCCGTGTTGATCCCGACACCCACAGGTGTTGCGATAACAAGAATAATTACAGAAAGATAGCATACTTACCTTGACTGAGAGGACGGAGAGGCACTTAGCCGCCTAACATTATTAATAAAACTAGGTAATTAAGAACGGTGGTTTTTCCTTGAGTTCTAGTAGGAACTAATTAACCTTAACTATCCGACTGTCGCCCTCTTTAAAGTCTTTCTCCCTACCTAACCTACCGAGAGCCGAAACGAATCGACCGGAACGATAATATCGCTGTACCTAATACGCAATCGACAGCGCTACACAGAGTGCTCCTCGAAGAAATTACTGTACCGTGTGTCATGGAAATATTTAATGGATGAAAAAGGTAACGACTGGAACGATTATTGAAACTGTTGCAAGAACCGTTACAAAATGATATGACATGATATTGACTAAATGTACACATCGCTGTGCGTGACTGGGTCGGGAGTTTTATTAAGAATGTGCAAACATATTGAATCAATACTTTAAGTCAGTATCTATCAATCTAACACCGTCCCCAAACGACAACTACAACAATAATAATTCTCTGCTGAAGAATACTTATAATAGTTTGTTTTTCAGTCCTGTCATGGAAGTCGAGATAATCAAGATTATTAATGGCCTGAAAAATACTACTTCAAGCGGTAATGATAATATGAGTCAAAAAATCCTCAAGTATATTGCGGATATCACAGCAGCTCCCTTAGCATCGTTAATAAATGACTCAATAAGTCAGGTATTTTTTCCAAATTCTCTCAAAATTTCAAAAATTATTCCACTGCATAAAAAAGGAGATAAACATGATTTAATGAATTATAGGCCAATTTCGCTGTCAAGTGCTATTTCAAAGGTTATTGAAAAAGTCATTGCTGAAAGATTGATACGCTTCCTGGACAGATTTGGTTTATTAAACAAGAATCAGTTTGGTTTTAGAAAAAATAGGTCTACTACTTTGGCAATATTAAAATTCCTTAATACATTGTATGATGCATTGGACAAGGGAGATAATTGTATGGGTATTTTCTTAGATTTAAGTAAGGCATTTGACATGGTCGATCATCAGATTCTTTTGTCAAAACTGTTCAATATTGGATTTACGGGTATAACTCTCCAATGGTTTCGTAGCTACTTAACTTCTAGCAGCATTATGTAGTTATTGATAATGTCCAGTCAGGATTACTACCATTAAGGGCAGGGGTTCCGCAAGGTTCAGTTTTGGGCGCCCTCTTGTACTTGATATATGTGAATGATTTTACTTTTGAAAATACAGTATTATTTGCCGACGATACATCTGTATTATTACATTCGTCAGACTCAGAAAAGCTTACAGCGTCAGGAAAAAAGTTTCTGGAGGAATCCTGCAATTATTTCGAGGCAAATAAATTGAATATAAATCGAGAAAAGACTGTCTTTATCGAATTTTGTAACTCGTATAGATCCAGGAATAACTCGGGCTATACTTTGAATCTAAGTGGATCTCCTATCAAGCAAGTGACATATCACACAGAATTTCTCGGTCTTTAAATAGACTCTAATCTGAATTGGCGGTATCATATTGCATCCTTGGCTAAAAAACTTGCTACTTGCTGCTATGTAATAAAAAAACTAAGAAGTAATGTTGATGTTCAGGTCTTACGTACGTCAGTATTATTTTGCACAGGTACATTCACTATTGACATACGGAATTGTTGCCTGGGGGTCATCAAGTGAAATTAGTAGAATATTTAAAATGTAGAAAAGGATTATCAGAACCATGATGGGCGTAAATCGGACAGCAAGTTGTCGAAATTTAATCAGAAATTGAAGGATACTCACTAAACCATCAATTTATATCTTAAACTTACTGCTGTATGTTGTTAAGAATCGCAATGAGTTTGGCAGTATTAAGGGTAAAGTTTACAACACCCGGAATGACTACATTCTTGAGGTTGGGATTCACACGACATCTTTGTATGAAAAAGGTCCTCGTCATATGGCTTCTTGTGTGCGATTCTTCAACAAACTACCAATGAAAATTAGATCTATGTATGATAATTATAGAGATCTCAAAATGGCTGTTGAAAGACTACTGGTAGATAGGGCATGCTATACTTTTAGTGAATTTTGAATGTTGAAACTTCCTATCTAAATATCTATTATTGTGCATTGACTTAAACCAATATGTATGCAGTTATGTACATCCTATGGTCGAATAAAGGTTATTATTATTATTATTATTAGATACAGGCTAACCATGAAGCGATATACAAGGTATTCATTTCAAACCTTTCTTATCTAACATCTTTTAATACGATTCAAATTTTGACTTGAAAAACAACGCGTTTATTTAGATATAAAGGAAGGTAGGAAGTTCATAAATTGTATAATGAATTTTATATAGCCCACGTTATTTTAATACAGGGTGAATTATAAAAAACGCCCCAAGCGATAACACCGTTAATTTTGAAGATATGACAAAACTTTTTTACACAAAGTGGCGCCGTTTATCATCATCTATATGTTGAGATAAACGCTCGATCAACACAACTTCCTGTTTAACCGGAAGTAACATCAACTTCGGGTTTTTAAATAGAACACCCTGTAAAACTTTATATTTTTTAAATGTCTGAAGAAATCTAATACAGGTGGTTTTCACCATTGGAATTTAAATTGAGCGGTTTATGAGTTATAAACAAGTGAAGATCGAAAATTTTCAACTTCAAAGCAGTGTAGAACTAGAACGGCTCAAGATATCTAGAAACGGTTTACATGTCCCTATCTTAACTTTTTACATAGTATCCTACTATGTGGTTTAAATTTTAATACAGGGTGATGAAAAATCTGATAATTTTCATCAGTTTCGGAATCACTATCACTGTTCTTTTCAACAACAAAACTTAAAGGTTCAACAATTACTTCAACGCGTACATCCAGATCCCACATACGAGATTCTTCTTTAAAAATATGCTGGATACATTTTTGCCAATTCTCAGGTGTCACATGACCTAATGATGTCAGAAATAAAAATCTTATTAGATAATAAGATTTTTATTTCTGACATCTTGAAGGTTTTATTTTTCCTTGCTACCTCAGATTTTACTTGAGCCCAGGTTAACTCGATTGGGTTCAATTCACAGTGATAGGGATGTAAACGATGAATAATAATACCATGTTTCCGAGCCAATTCATCTACAGCATACTTTACAAAACTTTTCTTATGAACACGAGTCGAGTCCAATAATTGCACTTTTAGCATGGTTTCTTCGTGGGCAATATCTTTCCATTTCAACCAATCAATTATTTGCGCTTTTCTCCAACTTGACGTTGGCAACGGCTCTAGCCGTCGATTGTAATATGGTGCATTATCCATCACCACTACAGAACCTGCTTCCAACTTTGGTATAATTGAAGCAAACCATCCTTCAAACCGCGTGGCGTCAATATCCTCGTGATATAAAGTCTCCTGTTTTTTTTTATTCAAATATTAATGCACCACCGACTACAAAACCACTATCATTGCCAATGTGCGTGATTATTAAGCGTCTTCCTTTACCGGAAGGAGCTTTCAACCCTGTTGATAAACCTTCCATGAAAGCTTGTCGACTGCTGGTGACATTAAGGTCTTGCCAAGCCTTCTGAACGGTATGGCCTTCGTTTAGCCATGTTTCGTCCATATAATAAATCTTGCGATTCTCCATCCTGTATTGACGAATTTGTTGCAAGTAGTTACGCCGCCATAAAACGATGTCAGTCAGGTCAGGTTTCTAAAAGAACACACTCTTTCGATTTCTTTTCAAATATCGGAAGTTCATAGAATGGAGAGTTCGTTTTAGCACTCGCATTGACACTTTTGGCATATCGGCGTCACCATTAATAGCGGCTGAAATTTTTGCCAAAGTTGGCAGTTCATTTTCAAAGAAAAAAAAAATGCACTTTCCGACGGATGGATCTTTTCGTGTCCTCATCAAGAATTATCCTTTTTTTCCCACGCATTTCTACTTTGGTAGTAGAGATTCTATACTAGATTCTTCTTTCATAGCTTTATATAGGCTGCTCTCCCCCATTTTTGTTAAGCTGCTACATATTAACACTGCTTCTATCACGGATAAATTAGGATTTCTTTCTCTTAGACCATCAACATCGTTTATAATTAAAATTTTCACTTTCGGTATCAGAGTGATACGCTTGTTTTTCCTAACAACCATGTTATCGTCCATATTTTTTTTTGTTTTTCAACACAATAATCACTCAAACACAAAAATTTATTTGAATTTTTTTAAATTGCTCCAGCACTTACTACTTTTTGCCCAACGCTTGAAACGCTACTGAAATTACTTCGGCTTCTGCATGTGCGATAAACGCTTTTTTAACAAGAAAACAGATAAGATAAGCTTATGGTTAAATCTCAGACGTACAAGAGAGTATGTGATGAGCTGTATAGCAGTAGATTAAAGAAGACAGAAAATAAAAGTAGACCCATTGTATTTTAATCAATAATAAAGATAAGCTTATCAGCTCTTGTAGCTCAATAAAATATCAATTTTTTGGCGGTAGTTCGTACCCTGCGGCAAAATTTCTTAAAATTTAAACAATTATTCCAAATTTTACAAGCAAGCGGTTTTGCCGCTCGGTAGTTAACATTTTGCACTATTTTGATGACTCACTTTGCGGAATATTGAACTTCTAGTATAGGCGGTTCAGTGAGAATGGATTAAATGATTTTACTGTGATTTTATCGTTTCGATAAGGAATGAGAAACAAACAAAAAATACCCCTGATTATTATTATTTACATGAAATTTATGACGATCTGAATTTATAAGGAATTCCCTTTCTATTTACATGAATAATAATTGATTTAATACATTAGATCGAGGGAAAAAATTCTAGTCGCGGATTTTTTGGCTTCGCATTTATTTGCTTGAATTTAATATTTTAATACTTCTCGCTGAATTGCGTCTTGTTTTTTGTTCCTTCCTAATAGAGGCACTTTCTGTGAATAACAACTGATATGATCATAAAAAAACCTCCCTTATCTTGTTGTCGATTTCTTTATTACTTGGATATTAATATTTTAATACTTGAATAATTCCTAAATGATTTCTTCCTGACTTTGGTGAAAGTAATATTTTCTTCATATTATGGCGTCGCTTTACAGCGTCGCGACGTTAATGTAACGTCACAAATTATAAACAAGTGATGAGCATCATCATTGGTTTCCTGTTTTTATGGTAGCTTACCTTGCAAAACGGATCAACATTATATCGAAAAACGGCTTGCATGTCCCTTTCTTAACTTTTCAAGCGGCATCCTATTATAAGGATGAAATTTTTATACCGGGTAATTAAAATTATCAGATTTTTCGCCACTCTGCATAAAAATTTAAACTATACCATGATATATAAAAAATTAAAATAGGGACATGTAAGCCGTTTTTCGATATGTTACCGTTTTGCAATGTAAGTTGCTTTGAAAATGTAAAATTTCGGTGTTCATTAATTTGGCTATAACTTCTGTAAAAATGAAAATCAATGTAAAAATCAATTTCAACCCTCGAAGCACGATTGTATATCTACTAGAATTCCCTTTAAAATGACGTTTCGCAAGGTGGGCAGGTGCCATTCGAAATTTCAAAGTGGGGGCGGTTGGGGGTGATAGAGTGAAACATAAAATTGGGCATAACATATAACAAAACATAAAAACGAAAGTTTTTAAATGAACACTCTGTATAGATTCGTTACCAAAGATTCACTTGTGCGAGAATAGTTATTTATGCATATGTTGCATACAAAATTTTATCTACGAGTGACTTAAATTAGAACTAAAAGTTATTATTATAAAATAAAATCTTTCCAATGCATTCATATCTTATGTAAGTGTTTCTTTGAAGCTATTAAAGATTTTTTCATCACGTCAGTTCATAAAGGTGACATATTGCTTCTTTAGATTTTTGAGGTAGGTACCTAACAGATTTTGTGCAGCCATATTTGATTGAATAATAATTTCTTCTAGTGCGGAAGATATTTCATTTATGATTAAATATAAACATAAAATATGTCAATTATATAGCCACATTTGATTGAAAAATAATTTCTTCTGGGGTAGAAGATATTTCATTCATTGAATCATCTACAATGGTATCCATTTTAGGTAACTAAACGACGCAAAACACAAAATATTAATTGTAGGTACATAGATCTGGCGCACTGCTAATAAACTGCGACGTTTCTCTAGTATAGGTTGATGTCAACAAGCATTTGGAGCGGTTGGCATCGGGATACTATGTAATTCAGCGTTCAGCGTCTCTTATTGCAGTGCGAACGCCCTGATCGAGCCAACTGAGCCGAGCCGCTAGCGTTCACTAGAACTTCCACTCGGCGAGCGTGCATTAACGTGTCCGATTTAGCGTTAAATAATGAACCGCTACGGCACTTTATTTCACCCGAACTACTTTATTTCACTCTTCAAGATAATCATACATTTTATGAACTAAGAAACGTCTAAAAAAGTGCATTTTATGAATCACTCGTAGATAAACACTGTTTTAGACTATCTATCGCATATGAACAAGTTGGACTTATGGATGAAAGACTGATGATTTGATACTTACGCCCTGCAGTAAAATTTAGAGTTATTTTGAAATAATCTATAAAAAATGTATAACTGTAATCAATGTATAATAAATATCATCCAATAAATAAAAATAATTGTATATTGAATGTAACTAAGCGTGACTAGGTATCACTATTCACGCAGAAGGTCTAACAAACCAACTACTAAAGTCTACTATTCCAGTGATTGAATATCTCATATATTCGATACCGACCGAAGTTAAATTCTGAAATGAACCACTTTCCAAAGCCTGCTGGGGGTGTTGCTGGGGATACTGAATGCGAACACCCGATGTTATATTATTATGCAACATGGGTTACGAGCAATATAGTAGGTACTCAATTTTTTATTACAGTTGTCAGAATTTTACCTACTTAAATTTCAGTTACATAATATTTTCATTTGATCCAAATACTTTTGAAATTTATGTCAACGGTTGTATCTGATTTCACAGTGATAGTGAATGCGTGAGTCGTGTGTTCTGGATCCCACCGGTCTTTCAAATATTATCAACCTCAATTTTCACTGTCTTGTTTAACGATTTTGAGACCTTGCTTTGATTAAAACAGAAGTCAGTAGTGACGAACATAAAGGAACAGCCAAATAATTAGTCCATTTCAGAACTAATTCCAGCGATCTTGTATGAATCGAGAGAAGTGTCCTTTTGAATTAGGCTTTACGCATAACCGCTTTCAGGTTTGCTTTGGGACTTATAGAGGTTTAATTAGGGTTACAGTTTAATAATTAAGCTAATGATTTGATTTAGGCTTTTATAAAAGATAATTTAAGGTTTTTTATTTGAAATACGAAATACAGCTCATCGATTATTTATTGGCGGAGAATTCTTGAAAATTGATAAGCAATAAAATTTTTATCGGTATACTCGTGATTCAAAAAAGTCCTATCTAAATGTATAGAGAACAGAAATAATTTAACACTTTTGCATGGATCTCCCTGAACATTCGATTTTTTGTTCGCTCTTATCTTTGTGATTGTCTCGATAATGAGTGTTTATCATTTAAAACGTTCATCCAATTGCACCTGCCATAGGCGGCGTGGTTGATATTGAATACTCGATTGAATATTATCAGGTGAAAATTAACAAGATTTTGTCCATAGTGAGAGTTATAAGTATCATTTTTTGCACGCCACTGCCTGAATCAATATTTTTGCTATCTGTCCAGATTAATTCAGAGAATTCTCCGCCAATAAATAACCGATGAACTGTACTTGACATTCATCAGGTATTAAATTATGTTTATGATCCACACTTCTTTCCATTACGTATACCAATACAGAATGTTTCGGAAATTATAAGTAGGCTCTGTATGGCATTTCGAGAGGCCATTAGATGGCGGGGGCAGACTTGAAAAAAAGTAAGTATTCATACTATTTTTACAATGAATATTTACGCGGTAGCAATAATCAGTGGCTTACTGCTTCGCTGGTTTATGCTTTCTTAAATTTTTTCATCTGTGGCTCATACCACAATGACATGAATAAAAAAGTATAAATAATAATTTCTGCTTGATTTAGGGTGAAAATTGAGGATACCATCTCCTGGTCATTTCCGTTTCGTCAGCAGTAGTGTAAATTGCAGACACGTGCAGTTCACGACGACTAGACGACGAAAAAATTCTTTTAAGTTTTTAGTGTAATGAGGTTCTAACTGATTGTTTACAAAATTAGGCATATGATTATACGATATGATTCCTTCCTTTCCATTAAGATACCGTTCCTCCTAAGTTTCTGCTATTCCACTCTTGAAATTCATTAATCTATCGTTGCACACTTCCATTTTCCCAGATGTTTGGAAAAAGTGTAGGGTTATTCCTATTTTTACAATGGTAATCGCTCACTTTTTGAAAATTACAAGCCAATATGCTTGTGGTCCAACTGTTCGAAAGTTTTCGAGTCTGTATTGTCCAAGTTTATTGAGGATAGGCCACCATATACGAAACGGTTAATTATAGAAAAACGGTAGGATATTTTTTTAAGTTTTTTACAAGCATATACAGGTTGATCAGAAGAACAATTTGAAAATATTTTACAATATGCAGGGTGTCCCCACAAACAGATACATTTTATGTATAACAACTTATGAAGCCAATTTACGAGACAGTTTATACGTCAAGCCGTAACACATTTTTGAACACTGTGTGAGATAAAACTCCAGTTCCATTTCTTCTTTTTGGGAAAATACTTTTGATAAAACAGGTTTTGATAAACCTGATGTCACAGGTTCTGATGCATCACTATCATTCCCAGAATCGTCTGGATGATCATTAAAACACTTTTAGTGTATTTTTTAATAAAAAAATACACTATTGAGGACGACATCACTTTTCGAAAATCACCCAAACTCATCAAATGTCCACCGATCATGACCCCCAGATCACGAAAAAGTGGTTTTCCAAAATTCACCTGCCCACCATATATTTCTCCAAAAACGCGAAATTTCGATTTTCAAAACGCTCCTGTAGCTTTATCTTTGAAGATTAGTGAACGAAATTTTGGATCCTTATAAAACTTTGGAATGATGTTAGATTTTCGTTGAAAAAATTTCCAAAAGTCGAGTCACTTCTACAGGGTGTCCCTTCAAAATTCCAGAAATCCGGTTATTGTGGTATCATTTCAGGTCGCAGTTTTCAATCTAGGAGGATGATATTTTGTGGGAATAAGATATCCACAAGGAGTGGTCTGGTATTGCACTTGAGCAAAATCGGCCAAGTCGTTTCAAAATGGCAGCCATTTGAATTTTTGGAAAATTTGCTATTTTTTGAGTTCCTGTATGAGCAAGATGGCAATAAAACTTTAAAATAAAATTAACAAGATTGGAAGAAAACTATTTGAAATTTGAATTAAAGCAATAAAATTGGCATTATTTATATTAATAAGCCAGTGGCGTGGGTAGGAAAAGGGTAAAAATGTCTAAATTTCTATAACCGTTTATGGGTTCATTTTTAAAGAAATTGAACTGAAATTTTCACAGTAGGCAACATACACTAATATCCTTTAACCCTTAAAAGAAGTAAATAAGAAAAATGGCGGAGATATTAATATTTTTTTCATATGATGTTTAGTTCTCTAAAATTTTAAAACCGCTGCTGTAGCTTCATATTTAAGGATTAGTGAACGAAATTTTTTACCCTTGTGAAACTTCGAAATGACATTTGATTTTCGTAAAAAAAAAATTCCCAAAGCTGCGTTACTTCTACAGGGTGTCCCTCCAAATTAAAAACAAAAGCCGTCTATGAGGCACGGTTTCTGGTCGCAGTTTTCAATCTAGGGGGCTGAAATTTATTTATGAGTAAGATAGCCGCAAGGAGTCGTCTGGTACTGTATTTGAGTAAAATCGAGCCGTTTCAAAATGGCGGCCTTTTCAATTTTAGAAAAAATTGCCAGATTTTGAACCCCTATACCTACCTACCTATAAACAAGTTAGAAAAACAAATTTAAACCAAATTTACACGATTGGAAGAAAATTATTTTAAATTTGAGTTAATGCAGTAAAATTTGCATATTTTTTTTGCATATTTTTCATTAATAAGCCAGTGGCGTGGGTAGGAAAAGGATAAAAATGGCTAAATTTCTATAACCGTTTATGAGCCTTTTTTGAAGGAATTGAGCTGAAGTTTTTCCAGTAGACAACTATACGAATAACCCCTAACTCTGAAAAATTTCAAGAAGCAAATAAGAAAAATGGCGTAGATATTCGAATATTTTTACATGATGTTTATTCCTCTAAAATTTCAAATTTTCGGCTTTCAAAATTCCCCTTTCACTTTTTGCGAATTTATTAAAGGTAGTGTAAAGAATAGTATTTTTTAAGTAAAGTTAGCCAGTGGCGGACACAGGAAAAAAAAATAAATTTGCCAATTTTTTTTTATTTTGTTAAATTTAAAAATAAATTCTAAGGCACGTTTTCAAACTAAATTAAATGAAATTTTCTCAGTAAACTACTACGCTAATATGACCTGACTATGGAAAATTTCAGAAATCCAATTTAAAAAGCGGTGAAAATATTCATAATTGAATCGCATAAAAATACACTATTTCTGCGATTGATGCGCAAGAAGGTTTTTAGATTTGGCAACATTATCAAATAGAGTAGATTTTGATATTATATTGAATGCGGCTGCAGCTGCTCTTAAAGATGTAGTTTTGGTAATAACATTTCTTACAGCATTCCTTAAGACATCCCTAGGGATTTCTGCTTTGGTAGAACTTTTTTTTGTATGTTCGCACCATCCTGCAAACGAAAATAATTATCTACCCACTATAAAAAGTAAGATTCTAGATATACAGGGTGTACCAGCTCGATTTAGACAACGGTAAGGGCCGTTTAGGTCTCGTCAAGACGAAACGTTTTTTTATTTGAAGTTTTTGTATTTGGACCTTCGTTGCGGAAATATGGCCGACTTCCGGTTTTTAGTTTTTTGGCTCCAGTCTCGGCATTTTTAGGTTCTCGCCCAAACTGAAACTAGTTTTGGAAACTCCTTAGCTTCAGTTACAACTTTCATATTGAAGTCAAGGTTCTATCTCTGTTGGATTCAAAATCTTAATTTTTCAATTTGATTCAATTTGAATTGATTCAAAGACTTAAAATTTAAAGTCTTGGGCATGTCGCCATTTTGAATCCAACAGAGATAGAACCTTGACTTCAATATGAAAGTTGTAACTGAAGCTAAGGAGTTTCCAAAACTAGTTTCAGTTTGGGCGAGAACCTAAAAATGCCGAGACTGGAGCCAAAAAACTAAAAACCGGAAGTCGGCCATATTTCCGCAACGAAGGTCCAAATACAAAAACTTCAAATAAAAAAACGTTTCGTCTTGACGAGACCTACACGGCCTATACCGTTGTCTAAATCGAGCTGGTACACCCTGTATAGAGGAATTAAACTAAGACTGCAGTAATTTTATTTAACTACTATCAATATATCTAATATATTCTCATATTATCATGGGACACTTTCAAACACGTGATATAATGAAGAAGGTTCATTGTGCTCGTACAGATCGGGGCAGATTCGGACAGTCCGGAATTGCCCCGCATGAATTGTCCAGACGTGCCCGAGATGCATATAAGTACATGGAAATTCGCATTCTTTCTAGTGAAACAATCAAATCTTACCTGAGTTTAAAAAGTCGAGGTGTAGGACCTTACGAGTAGATAGCTCAATCTTATATCACAAGTCCCTTTTTCACAATAATATTTATCATGTAAAATCACAATTTTTTAATTGTCCACGGATCTAAATGGTAGGCGGGTGTAACTTGTGTGGTTATTCTAGTATTATTCATTGGCGGTAAATTTAAACTGTCCGGAACTGCCCCTTGTCCGAACCTGCCCCCTTCTCCCGTATAGCCTGCTTTATGTTCCCTCACTGTCTCTGCCAAGCATGGACATTGAAAAAAATAGATATATTGTCTGTCATATATCATAATATAACCTACCACTCAATAGATTCTAAATCTGGCTGGAATCTTATCAAAGCAAAATTTGCAAATGATCGATAAAACTCTTGTGGTTGTGGGTCTTGTTCAAAATTTATATGTCCTACAATATGTCCATCATGCCTAAATTATCCATGTTGAAAATCTTGAAGACCTGACCAATCGGATTGTCGCATTATGCGAAACTCAAAAATACGCCTGGGATATCCAAATGAAATAGATGATCAATGAGAAAGATATCGGTAGAATTAGAGTATCACGCTTCGTGGTTGAAAATGATAATTTTCAATAACATTTATCGTTTTAGATTGAATAAAGAACTAATAATAATTGTATAAAAGCTATTTTTGTAAAATCAACATCTCTCCTAACTGAACTCTATGATGAAGACCACCAGGTCAGGTCAGGGGTTTATATTTAGTAAGTGAAGACCATCCAAAGAAAATCAAAAGACTCAATTTGATCCGCGATAAAGCGGATAAAAAAAATTCGATGAAAAATGTGGTATATTTTTATACACCACAGTAAAATATTTGTTTTTCTAAGATTTTAAGTGCAATTTTCGCCCGTCGTACGAAACTGGTAGGAACTGAAAACATTGCATAGGAAAATTTATTTTAATACTTATGATATCTCTATGATAATGTTTTTATACGGTATTTATTTATTTACGGTATTATAAAATTTATAGAACCACGATAATCATTCATTACTATTATAAAAAGAGTAATTATGCATTAGAATTTTACCACACTGTTGTTCAAAAGGTAAAATGTGTATTAGGGATGCATCATATTTATTTGAAGTTTTTATCTTCAAATTTTCTCATGCTTCACTTTCTGAGTTTTTTCTCATAATTTTAGAAGCAGTTTTATAATATAACGATTACGTTATTTATGCTCTATGCATGGTAATCTATTTTTGAAACATAAAGATACAAAATGGAACTTTGGTAAATATTAGGGCCTTTAAATGTTTTAGAAAAAAACACTAATAAATGTGTGATCTAATTCTGCTGAGCCATTTATCGAGAAAAATGTTTCGACTTGCGACGTCATTTTCGTCATAGCTTTACAGCTAATATTTATTTTGATTTTTAATTTGTGATCTAATTTTCGGTCATTTGACGGTATTTTTAACTGATAAATTCGGGGCAATACTGAAAACTGGAAACTTCTTCCTGATTTTCTGTAAAATGGTTTAATGGACTTAAGAGTCTAACTATAGCACCAGAGGCATCTTTTCAATTTTAATAAAGGCTACATTTTTAATGTTTCTCTCCCAAACATTCAGGAGAGTTAGCATTTACCAAAGTTCTCTATTGTGCAAGTGATGTTTCAAATTCAAAATAACAGCCTGTACATTTATCTTTTAAAAACTAATTTTTTTCATTCTTAGGGTTTCTGTGTGAGCTGCTTGTTCTGCTTCGCCAATCAGGACGTCCATCAAGCTGTCAAGGTATTCCTCCATCGAACATTGCTCAACAGAGGACGCTTTGGAAGTTATCACTACACAGGAGCAGGAGCAGACAGTGCCGGTGTGTATGTTTTAAACGGAAACAGTCAAGGCATGATGCCTATGCTGTCTTTCAAAAGAAAGAGCACCATATCTACTACGGTTAAACTCTAAGGTACCTAACTCTTTTTAGTGGTTTGTGTAATATGATTGAAAGTCTATTTTAGCGAAATTTTATAAATGTGATTTGTTCATTATTTATCTAGTGAATGAAATGTGTTACGAAAGTGATTATATTTATTATATAAATATAATATTATTAACCGACGTATTATTATATATTTAGAAAAATCCTTTTACTTTTTTTAGAAGACTGAAAAATGAATTTTATTTAAGATTGTTAATTCGTTGAGAAAATAGGTTTGTGTAAATATTTATCAGACTTACTCTAGCCATAAACTGTCAAATGTGATTTATAGTTTTGTATATTATCTTCTCGTATGATGCTATTAAAATTGTTTAACATTATGATGTAGTAAGAATACAAAGAGAAGCATGTTAGCTAGCGAACTCTTGACCATATAAGTATGTAACCAAAACTTTAAAGAAATAATACATATATTATTTGTTTAAGTGGATTTATTACTATTCAATGTATAGGTAGTGTTATGGTTCGTAGGGTCTGTACTTTATCTATTCTTTTTTTTTTAATTTATTTTCCTCTTTAATTCCCTCTTAGTACCATAAACAATTAATTTAAGGGGCCTTTCGTTTATAAAACAAATAAAAGTTTAGTCTGTATGAGACCTCTTTGACTCAGAGTGAGTTCAGTTTTTTTTATAAATCTTTAAAAAAATTTATTCATAACCTATAAATTCCGATTAAAACTCAAATTTAAATTTGTTTGGGTTTTATTTTAACAAGAAATTTTCCCAACATTAACATCTACAACTACCTTAAAAAGAACTTAAAATTACTTACAGTTTATACCCTATAATTCTATTCCCTTGCATGAATCTTCTTTGTCACCGACTTTCTGTCAGCAGTTCTTGACAGAAGTCCCTCGTAGGTTAACGAAAGGAATAACCCACGGAATCAGCTGTTGAACAAAGCTTGAAGTCAACTCCAGTAGTAGCCTTGCTGTTTGTGTGTAAGCAATATCAATGTGGATCTCAGCACGGCTATATTCAATTCCTGCTACGTTTTTTTCTATCTTCAATGTCAAAAACGGAGAATCCAAATCTCAGCACGGCTGTACCCAAATCAACTGCAGTTGTCAGCTACCAGATAACCAAATCTCTCCTTCTAACCTATATCTCTGCTAGTTGTCAGCTACGGACTCTGTTCTTTACCAATTTCTTGATGTTCGATATTTTCTAGATGTTCACGATGTTTGGTTATGTTCTGGTGGTCTGCCCTGATGAACTTGTGTTTTAGGACTGTCTTTTGATAATCGTTGTTTTCCCTATTGATAGTTTTTCTAACTAAGGAAATTCGATTGTTATCTTCTTAGTACACCTTCAAGCAACATCTTATGAATTTCAATCTTCTTCTTAAGTACAACACACAAAATCTTTCCTGGACATATTATTTGCTTTCCCCTTTCTTAAAACCAATTTACTTGCTGCAAAAGTTGGTGTTCGATTCTTCAAAATTGTGACTTTTAATAATTAACTGCCTGACATTTCTCCCACTTATTCTAATTATTTTACAAAAAATATTTTATGACATTTCACCTTATTATTACATTATTTTCTAATCTAATGTCCCAAACAAATCTAAATATTCTGTTCCAATAGGACTTTATAATACTAAAGACTATTTTTCATAAAAAAATTAATACTCCGTAAATAAGCTTAATGAGCTTTTTATAACAGTAGCTACCTAAAATACTTCTGTTACCCAAGTTAATGGTAATTTCTGTTAAGGGAAAGGAGCAGATTTATACATTCATCATCTATTTAAATAAATCACTTTTATTTAAATAAATTCGATGCATCCCAATGTAAAAAATATGAGGAAAACAGCTAAAACGTAAACATTTTCTTGCAAACTTGTTAACTGGTATGTTTGTGAGTCACATATGAGTCACTAGACCGACGTTTTGATTTTTCCTTTTCACCTAGATTCATTGCCTTGCCTTTCTATGAATAATAATTATTATTACTATAGAAATATGTCTTGGTTTATACATTATAGAGCATTTCCAATAAAGTAGAATGACTGCGTCGGGGAGAAATAGTGACAATGAGTGGTTAAAGGGTATTCGAGTCTCTGCTGCCAGACAGCGGTACCTTCATTAGCTTGTAAAACATGGTAATATGCAATTCACACATTATTACGTATCTTATAAAAAAAACTCATTAAAGAGTTATTAGATTAGCTAAGCGAATGTATAACGATATCATAATGTCGGTTTCATTAAATAAGGTGAAGTGAGATTAGAAGATTATAAATGGTGAAAGAAAGTTCCATATAAAACTGAGTTGCTAATTGATGAGGTGCTTTTTACATAGTATTCACCCGAATCAAAAAGTTTAAGAGTCAATTCAGTGCAACTTACAGAATTTTCGGTAGTTTATTAACTCCTGAATTGGAATAATTAACGGAGAGCAATAAAAGTAAACACTACGTTTAAGACGGTAAGAATAATCATGAAATTTATTCTTCCCAAGACAACTTTTATGCATTTATTGAAAACACTTACGGAAGTAATAACCAATCACGAAGCCCTAAAATTTACAAATCAAGAAAAAACTCTGCTGTTCAACATGCACGAAATCTACCCAGCCGTCGAGAACCGGGCATTAAAGAACATATTTAGCCGATTGACCAAGAAAATCAAAAAAGAACTCACAGCTGAAATGGAAAGCTCCGGCAGCGTCCGATCCTTAGTAGATCTCAGCGATGAAGAAGCTCTTTCTGATTCTAGGGCTCTCTCATAACAGTCTTTCTAGAAACCCTCAACCCCCAGACAAACACTTATAATCATTCGCGATTATCCAGTGGAATTGCGATGGTTTTTACCCTCTCATAGAACGCATTCAGCAGCTGCTGTCTGATACTCATAGCCCAATGTGGGGTCCAACTATACCTCTACTAGAGGAAAAATAATTGAGAAAATTGTTAACAATTCCAGCCTATGCCTTTTAAATACAGGTTGCAATACCCACCTCAATAAAAATTGGCATTTCGAATAAGGTTTTTTTGTACATTACTCACTTTTTTGCATTTTATCGCTGGAAAGCCCAAGTAGTTTTTTGAAGACAGTCAATTAGGTACCTGTGCAGCGGTAAAATTTTCTTTGTGTTTTACTGAATGGTTTCATATGTAGTGGTGTGCAATTTGATTGGTTTCGATTACCTGTATGTGATTAAAAGTCGCAGTTATTTACCTTATCTATTCTCGATAACTGCACCAGCGATTGCCAGATTTATTCACCATGACTGCTTGTACCGTTTGTACGCTGAAGTTTGCGAATGATAACTGCAAGATTAACAGCGGGTATTATAAAGGCCCATTAAGTTGATTACCAACAATCCCCATGAATTTCCATCATTTTCCGTTGATTCCCAAATATTTAAATTCATTCTAATGGATTCTCCTTATTTTCTATAGGTTCCCATTATATCTATTTATTCAAAAGAATGTAATAGTAAGTAAACCTGCACTCGATGGAGCGCGTTGAATTTGTATCAAGAACGCCGCAGCGCGCGACTTGATAATCTTCGGCGAAGTACTGCGCAATAATAATTGGTCTTTCTTTTCCGCATGAATTGCATAATTCGATGCCTTTTTCGTTTAATTTTACTGGACTATATTACGAGATTGTCCAGTCGGTACAGTAAAATTTTAATTGTTTCAAAATCACAATTTTTTATAGAGTTAGGGAGACATTTATTTGACACATATATTTTTCTTTACCATGAAGATTAGCTCCTAGTGTTCTGATGATAGCTTGTAGTGGAGAGGGTCTGTCAAAAAAAAGGCTCCATCCGCCTTGGACTCGAGAATTTTTTTTGATTTTTTTTTTCATAAAGTTGTACCCCCTCTTTATTTTGGTGGCATTTTCAAAAATTTAATCGACGCCCTGGCGGAGAAATGTGCATGCGAAGACATCGGCAATGGGTTTTTTTGCTCATAACTCGCTTAGTTCAACTCTGAGCATAGTAAAATATCCTGTCGAAAAATGAAGAGCTCTCGAAGACGCGTAATTTGAACTTTGACTGGTCCAAATCGGTCAAACGGTTCTCGAGATATCGCATTTTCAATTTTAAGGCCCTTTCTTCAGGGTTCCGCCGCGGTGCGAATACACCGCCGTCCGTGTTCGCGTGTTTTGCATGGAAAAAATCGACTTACAGACTTAATTTTTTTTTCATCGACAGACAGCAGTGTCCTCAATGATGCCTGAAATTTTGAAGTCGCTATCTCGATTAGAGGGGGAGGGGGAGGGGAAATCATAATTAAAATTCAAATTGCTATAACTTTCGCTAATATTGGGGCGTCGGGTCCAACCAATGGGAGATGACACTTTGAAATGTCTACTTTAAAATGGTTTTTTTTTTCGAATCCGAAAATATTGGCGAGATGCCCGCAGAAAACCCGATTTCCCTCCCTTCTTTTTTTTCTTAAAACTGTTTTTTTTGCCATGAAAGAAGGGGGATATTTACTATGCTCAGAGTTGAATTAAGCGAGTTATGTGCAAAAAACCCATTGCCGATGTCTTCGCATGCACATTTCTCCGCCAGGGCGTCGATTAAATTTTTGAAAATGCCACCAAAATGAAGAGGGGGTCCAACTTTATGAAAAAAAAAAATCAAAAAAAATTCTCGAGTCCAAGGCGGTTCGAAAGTTAGACCCTCTCTACTATTGAGGTAACCACCGTAACTACGGAGATTCAACAGCCGTTCTCTCTCTTTTGGCTGAGCATCAGGAGTATCAGTTTGCTCACAGAGGGTAACATTCAGCACAACATGTGGTCACTTTCAATTTTCTCAACTTTATGGACACGACATAGACATCAAAGACTGTGAACGCAATTTGATCTACACGCTTTTGGAGGTAGGCGTGGTCTGATCGGCCAATTAATGTATTTGTATCAAAGAATACATCGCTATTCAGAATTACATTAAGTTTGTCCTTAAGTTCTTTTCTTTTGAAGTCGCGGACGTCCAAATCAGAGAGATTGCAAAGAATGTCAAACATTTCACGTCCTAAGACATTATTACTGTCTCTAGGGGGCTTTATTAAAGAATATGCTGAGAGCAACCCTTCTAAGAATAATTTTGGGTCAGGATGAGAACTTGACCCACAGTTGCTCCTGACAAGTCCAAAGAAATGCTGCAACATTAAAAAACATAATTGTGAATATTTGGTAAGTGCACAGGGTTAAGCAAAGTGGAAACATATTGAAATGATTATTATTTACCTCTAGACCATCCTGATTCAATCTACTTGTAAAGAGATAACCATAGTCATGGGGGCCGATGCATTATAACTCACTCCGATTTTTGAGAATACTTTTGGATGAGTCGTTAATTTACGCTCAATTTAGATGATACCTTGAAAAAGAAATTGCGGACGGTTCATAAAATATCGAGAATATTGAGTTTGAAACGGTTTGAAATATCGTAAAATTTACCAAAAATGACACTTTATGTCCAGGTAAATTCACTAACTGACAGATTCGTCAGATTCGTAGAACTGAGAATCATCATGTTGTGCAGCGTTGTCATGTATATTATTTATTACTAACATCTTGTGAAATAAAAATATTTGGTGTAATTTGCAATGGTTATTGTCAGAATAATGTGCGAATAAAATTTCAAATATTTCTATTCATAGAAATACATCAGCTTATAAATTGGCCATGCGAGAGGGCAATAATATTACAAATCTTTTTTATAATTAAAAAAAAAAAACTTTTAGCATTATCTATGAAAAGCAAAGCAACCTTGAAAAACTATGAAAAACCATTAAGTTTTTCGTGATTTTCTCGAAAACGGATGAACCAAATGAAAATTCATTTGTAGCACAAGAAGCAGCTTTTTTTCCTTATGAAGTTCTACAATTGACATTTTACTGTAAAATAATTAGGGGAGCCAATATTAAATATTAACAATAGTTTATTTCAACATGGGAATTCCCCATGTCCAGAAATTCAAGAGACACGGTGTAAATCAACTTACTTCAGGTTATACTAAATTTAAATTTTTATTTATTTTTTTTTATTAATGAACTTTTTACAAACATGAAACATCAAACATCAAACATAATATTATAATAATATAATCGGATAGTATTTAAAAAATACTATCCGAATAGAGTAGTTATGTTTATGAATTTGAAAAAAAGTGCTACAGAGATGTTATGAGAGAATATCAGAACTTTTACAGCTCCAATTTTACTCTTTTACTGTTTTTTTTTTCAATTTTAATCAAAGGAAACGGCTTCATGTAATTTCAAGCTATCATAATTTGTACAGTGTGTTATAAAAACTCTTAATTAACTTTGCTTGAAGTATTTTTGTTAAATAACGGAAATCTGAGAGTTAAAATTAATATTTGATCCAGCAAACCCTTTCATAAGGGGGTCAAGCTGTCAATCACGAAGATATCATGGTCTATTGTTCATATGATATGTATTGTCTGTCTGTTCATTCCACGCTTACTTGATTAAATTAGCCTTGCGTACCTATAGGCTGATTTGATATTGATATGCAGAAATTCTCTCGTCCTGAAATATACAGATCAAAAGTGAGCTCTGGCATGAATTGATTTTCCACTGGATTTTTTCTTATGAGAGATGTAGTTTGGTAAAATTAGGACTTGATTATGCAATGCAAGCGGGAAAAATAGTATATTATTATACGAGCTTATAATGGGGGCTATTATTCACGAATGTTAAGTTTATTTTAGCGTTTTTACTTTAGCGTTAGCGAGTGACATAATTAACCTGAGTGAATAATAGCTCATTATATGCGAGTAGAATACTATACTTTGTCGACGACTACTTAACTTAACTTTGATTCCAAAAATTAATTTTAAACCATTTTATTTACCATAACTTATTTGACATTAACAAAACCAAAAATTAAAGATACTTGTGACTCGGATGCTCCGAAGCATAGAATAATGTGTCCATAATGTGGACGGCTGAATGGCTTATATATGCAGCTAATTCCGTAAAATATACCATTAAAACTGACTCTGGAAATGAATGAATTTTCTCGGTCTCCTTCCAGTCCATAAAGGTGTTGTATACAGATAGGTAAGTAAAGATTACGGGATTTCTCAGGCAACAAATTCAGGTAAGTTACTTTTGCAGCTTCTGTTATCTCCGGTGGAGTAAGTTCACAGTGTATCTCTTCCTCACTATCAATTTCTATTTTAACGTATTTTTGAAATTAAATTATAATTTCAACAGAAATTGTTACTGCCTCACCGCGTCGTTAAAATTTGACGTTTCAAATAATTAATAGTTTCACAAATTGATTACATGGGCTTACTACCTACCTGATAGTTACTGAAATTTTAGAAATTTTAAAAATTAGAAAAATGAAATTATGAAATTTCATTTTAGCCTAAAACAGATTATGCAGTACCTATTTTATTTCCAATGAGAGATTTTTTAGGTAATTCGTATTTCTAAAAGTGACTTCTAGTTTCTGTGATGTTTTGTGGAGTGCGTAATAACATTTTTCATCTTCCTCACTTTGATTTTTGACCTATTATTTAAGCTTAGTAATAAACAATTCTAATAACAGAAATAGTATGCAAGTAGTTATGACGTTTCAAATTGATAACAATTTATGCTTTGGTTGTCATGCCATGTCAATGGCTTATTTACTTTATATAATAGTCTATTTAATGTTAAAAAAAAATTTGTGCATTAAAAAACTAATACTTTAAGAAGATTTTTATGATTCGTATAATGTTATTTATTTAAATTGCCTGGTTATTGCCTAAACGTACCTACTGATAAATGCTTGCCAGATACAAAATATAGATCGCGTGTCCTAGGAATTCAAGACCAGTGAATAATGATTATTAATAGCTATTATCCACGGTTATTATTCACTATTGTCCGTATTCATCAAACTTCAAAATATAACTCCGGGGTTATATTTTGAATTATCTGACAGCTGATTGGTCTAATGGTCAAACCCTACGAACGCTACGAATTTTGAACCAATGACATGATCCAAAATATAACCCCAGGGGTTATATTTATTGATGAATACGGGCCTATGTGAAAAATGCCGTTCCTATGTGACTATGTGACTATGTGAAAAATGCCGAAAAATTTCCTTTTGAATTAGAAAACTCATTCACAAGGTATATGTTGTAAGGTAGTCGTGGACAAAAGTTTTATTTAATCGAAACGAGCTGTCAAAGAAAATCTGTCAAACATTAGCGTCATAATCTTTCGTTGTTTACTAAATTCGATACTTTCTTTTATTTCAGCTACTTATTCTCTTTTATTCAAAAACACTACAGTCAGATCAGCGTTAACTAATATTCACACTGCAGCAACTAATAGTCGTTTTTCTTTTTTTTTTGCTTCCTGGTAAACTGATAATAATAATAAAAAAAAATTAGTTTTAGAACTGTATTTATTTGTGAAAATAGCAAATTCTTGATGTTTGTTCCATCAATTAATTAACAACAAATTATTTTTGAAAACCATAAAATTCTTATTCTTCCTTCCATTCTTCGGGGTGTTTCGCGTTCCATTCAAGACTTCTCGCGATGGCGTCTGGAATGCCATGGATATGGTCACCATGTGGCTGGTAACCGTTCTCGTCGGCAGTGAATTGCATTTGAACAGGGACGCCATCGGCTCCGGTGTATTTTAATTCACCAGTTACGGCATTTCCGGCTCCAGATTCACTGTACACGATACCATTTCCAGTCTCATAGCTGTAATGGTAGGTGCCGTCAGCATTCACCTCGGAGTCTTGGTGAACGATTGGCACTTCCTGGGCGTAGGCCAAGGCGACGAAAATTAAAAGGACCTGATGAAGAAAACTCATTATTTATATAAGAAAAAAATTTATACGTTGTCTAAATTTTTCATGGTAGGTAATAATCATATAAGTATAGTTGTCTAGTGAGAGAATTCCTGTTCAATTTATTTGAAAAATGTGCCATAAAGTTTATATGGAAAACTATCAATTTTGACTTAATTTCTACCTACGCCACTAGTAAACTAATTAATAAAACGCAAATTTTTTTGCACAAGTATATCACTTGGAATACGTTCTTCTTATTCTGTTTATTAGATGGAAAAATTATATTTAGACTTGTATATGTCTATGTATACAGGGTAAGTCATTGATATGGGAAAGCTCGATTGCACCTACACCATTAAAGATATCGAAATGAACCAAAAAGTGCTGTAAATGGGAGGGTAAAGTGCAGTTTGTAAAATTATTTTCAGATACACAGGATGGCCCAATATCGCTGTACGCCATACAACTTTGTTATTTTAAATAGGACACCCTCTATATTATTACATTTTCATATAATTTGAGAAAAGTCAAAAAGAATGGTTTGTAAAGTTGAAGTTTGTAATGAGTATTTTATGAGTTATAAACAAATGAAAATCGCGATTTTTCATTTTCAAAGCAGCTTATATTGAAAACGGCTCGAGATATGGAAAAACGGTTTACATGTTCCTATCTTAACTTTTCAAGCGGTATCCTATTGGATGGATGAAATTTTTATACAGAGTGGTAAAAAATTTGATTATTTTCATCACCCGGTATAAAAATTTCAGCTACATGATAGGATACCAAATTAAAAATTAAGATAGGGACATGTAAACCGTTTTTGCATATCTCGAGCCGTTTTCAATATAAGCTGCTTTGAAAATGAAAAATCGCTATTTTCATTTGTTTATAACTCATAAATCGCTCATTACAAACTTCAACTTTACAAACCATTCTTTTTGACTTTTCTCAAACAATATGAAAATGTAATAATATAGAGGGTGTCCTATTTAAAATAACAAAGTTGTATGGCGTACAGCGATATTGGGCCATCCTGTGTATCTGAAAATAATTTTACAAACTGTACTTTACCCTCTCATTTACAGCACTTTTTGGTTCATTTCGATATCTTTAATGGTGTAGGTGCAATCGAGCTTTCCCATATCAATGACTTACCCTGTATAGACATGTTAACAATATCAGTTTTTACAAAATTTCAAATGACTGCTATCTTGAAACGAATTGTCTCTCATATGCAATACCAGACCACTCCCTCTAGATATCTAATTAAACTGCTCAACAAATGAAACGTTACATGACCAAATTTGCCCTAACTTTGGCACTGATAAAATTTGGATTGTTTCGAGCAATTCAACTTTTGTTTCGAGGGTTCACTAGTTCATCAGTCCGTATGTTTGCAAGAACTTGGTACTTCACACAAAGTTTATATAGGGTGGTAAATAAAACAGTTCAAAATCTCAGAAAGTTCAGCTTGCTCCCATTTGATCAAAGATTTTTCTTTTTAAATTTCAACACAAAGATCATGAAGATGGACCTCATATCTCGAAACGGTTTTCGAATTTTCCGATTATTTCTTTTATTTACAGGGTGATCTCAAAAAAACTACTTTTTCGTGTGGCAATGATAACTTTGTTATTCGTGACCCGATTTTCAAAATGTAGGGCTCATTTTAAAGCTAAAGCTTCAAGCAAGAACTCGCGAGGTTGATAATTCACTATGTGAAAAATGACTATCCTTTTGCATTAGAAAGCTCATCCATAAGTATGTTGCAAGGTAGTCGTGGACAAAAGTTTTATTTTTTCGAAACGAGCTGTCAAAGAAAATCTGTCAAACATTAGCGTCATAATCTTTCGTTGTTTACTAAATTAGATACCTACTTTTTTTATTTCAGCTACTTATTCTCTTTTAATTTCAAAAACACTCTTTTTTTTAATTGAAAATGCACATGCACTGCAGGGAAATCCCTATGACGCTCTGGGAGCGGTGCATGAGCGGAGCTATCGATTCACGTTGGCCTTGAATCTCTGTAGGTTGTGTACTTCGGGAAACACGCCCTTTGGAATGCTATTCCAAAGTGATTATTATTATTATTATTATTACTTCTAGGGTAGGTTCAAAGCCCTTGTACTGAAGCTTGCGCTTATTGTACCCCTTTGGATAATTATCTCATCGGTCCCATCTCCCGAAAGTATTTCAGTATGAGTCCAATGGGTGCTTGTTAGGTGGTATGGGGTTTCCTCCCCCTCCCCGCATCTCCTGTAATCCGGGATATTTTTCACTCCTATTATTGAGAGGTGTAATTAGTGGGCAGTGTCCTGTTAGAAGTCCAATTGCCCATCTCAGCTGGTGCTTACTCAGCTTTTTCAGTTACATCTTCTCTGCTCCCTCTTCCCTTTCCCCACCTAGTCGCTTGAACAGCTCCCCAGTTAGGCCTAGGCAAGGTCTGCATTGAAGTTGCTCATTTACATCTTCTCTGCTCCCTCTGCACTTTACCCACCTAGTCGCTTGAACAGCAACCCAGTTAGGCCTAGGTAAGGTCTGCATTGAAGTTGCACTATTTTCTCCCTTAGGTTTTCTCCCATGAGGAAAATTGGTTATTGGCCTTTTGTGTCAGGTTTTCTGTCCAAAAGGATCCACGTTTTATTAGTGGGCAGTGTTCTGTTAGAAGTCCAACTGCCCATCTCATCAGCCGGTGTTTACTCAGCTTTTTCAGTTACATCTTCTCTGCTCCCTCTGCCCTTTACCCACCTAGTCGCTTGAACAGCACCCCAGTTAGGTTTAGGTAAGGTCTGCATTGAATTAGGTGTGTCTTGGTCCATATGGCCCACGAGTAATGGAGCTATTAAAGAAATACCATATGCAGAGCTCCATACGTATGGTAGGCATTTATTTTCGAAGGTGCGCCACTTCTTCGAGGTTGAATCCAGAAGGGACTGATCTACTATTCAGCCACGCATCCTTTTAGCCTGGGTTCCCGCCGTAGGATTTAGGTTTTTAAAGGTTGTCTCCTTTTGGTCCAGGCGGTAAAGCCTAGACCCCCGTATTCCTCTGTTCGCGAGATATAACCTCGACAACAGAGTTTTACGGTCTTTCGGAGAGTCCACGTTCGGACGTTCTCCGGCATCGTTATAACCCCTGTGCAGACCTTTAGTCACGACACGACAACTAGGTTGGGGGAGGTGGTCCGCGGCAGTGCTTTGAGCTACCAGTCTGGAATTTTACCTCCGACAAGCTTTATCACCACTGCTAACCTTACTCACTTACGCTCATTGTAAGGCCTTCCCCCTATCCGCCACCTGGGGACGCGCCCGATGGGTACTCAACCGCACGGGTTCCAAAGTGATGCTGTTCTATACAGAAAAGAAGTCTGAAATAGGGTGGTACGAGGTATAACGAGCTGAACCTGATACGGATCAGCGTCTGACGTGTATTTCTGCCCGGTCTTGTTCTTGGTGGGATCAAGCGGGCCACGTCTTTTGAACACTTTCCATTAAAATATCTCTAAAACAGACTCAGGTCAGCTACTCTTCTTCGATGTTCGAGAGTGTCTAATTTTTTTTTCAAATCTGGGTCCCCAATCAAGCGGATGGCTCTTTTCTGAATAGAGTCGAGTAGTCTCAGCGTATGTTTGGGAGCTGAGCTCCAAACATGTGAGCAGTACTCCAAGGATGGTCGGATTTGAGCCTTGTATAAGAGGAGAAGCTGTTCTGGTGTATAAAATTTCTTCGTACGGAAGAGTGTTCCAAGTTTTTGAGAAGCACTCTTCGCCAGACCAGCAACATGATCATGCCAAGACATGTTCGCTCCGAGGCTCACTCCAAGTAGACGAAGAGATGACGCTGGGGTAAGAGAGTGTCCCGCCATCATCATATCTGGCTCCAAAACGTTGGTCTTTTTGGAGAAGATGACTGCTTGGGTTTTTCCAGCATTGAATTGGACTTGGTTTCTATTGCCCCAAGTTAGAATGTCTTGCAAGTCATTGTTAAGTATGGCAACTTCTTGCTCCTTGCGAGTCTGTGCGTCGATGGCAGATGTTCGCGCATCTAACGTATAGAAAGATATGAGGGTACTGTCGTCGGCAAAACTGTATATTGGATTTTTTGTTGTTTCAAGCAAGTCGTTTATAAATATTAGAAAGAGAGTCGGAGATAAAATGGATCCCTGAGGCACACCGGCATTGATGGAAAAGGTCTCAGAAAGAACTCCATCGACTGCCACCTGTAATGAACGATCTCCGAGATAACTCGCAAGCCACAAGCAGAATTTCTCGGGCATGCCATAGGCCTGCAGTTTTGCCAACAGTCCGCCATGCCAAACACGGTCGAAAGCTCTAGAAATATCAAGCGCAACCCCTCGAAACTCCCCATGGTAACTACAGTCAGATCAGCGTTAACTAATTCACACTGCAGCAACTAACAGTCGTTTTTCATTTTTTTTTTTTTGCTTCCTGCTAAGCTGATAATAATAATAAAAAACGTAGTTTTAGAACTGTATTTATTTGTGAAAATAGGAAATTCCTGATGTTTATTCCATCAATTAATTAACAACAAATTATTTTTGAAAACCATAAAATTCTCATTCTTCCTTCCATTCTTCGGGGTGTTTCGCGTTCCATTCAAGACTTCTCGCGATGGCGTCTGGAATGCCATGGATATGGTCACCATGTGGCTGGTAACCGTTCTCGTCGGCAGTGAATTGCATTTGGACAGGGATGCCATCGGCTCCGGTGTATTTTAGTTCACCAGTTACGGCATTTCCGGCTCCAGATTCACTGTACACAATACCATTTCCAGTCTCATAGCTGTAATGGTAGGTGCCGTCAGCATTCACCTCGGAGTCTTGGTGAACGATTGGCACTTCCTGGGCGTAGGCCAAGGCGACGAAAACTAAAAGGACCTGATGAAGAAAATCCATTATTTAGATAAGAAAAAAAATTTATACGTTCTCTAAATTTTTCATGGTAGGTAATAATCATATAAGTATAGTTGTCTAGTGAGAGAATTCCTGTTCAATTCATTTGAAAATGTGCCATAAAGTTTATATGGAAAACTATCAATTTTGACTTAATTTCTACCTACGCCACTAGCAAACTAATTATTAAAACGCAAATTTTTTTGCACAATTATATCACTTGGGATACGTTCTTCTTATTCTGTTTATTAGATGGAAAATTTATATTTAGACTTGTATGTGTATATGTATATAGACATGTTAACAATATCAGTTTTTACAAAATTTCAAATGACTGCTATTTTGAAACGACTTGTCTCTCATATGTAATACCAGACCACTCCCTCTAGATATCTAATTATTAAAAAAAAATAGTTTTCTTCGAACCTGTTACTCCTTTCGTACGAAACATAGGTTCGTATGAACTCGGAGGTAACCCCCCTGTAATCAAGTGACAATAACTTTTTTTGCGAAATTTTAAGGAATTTTTTTTTACAAAAATCCACAGTTCTGCATAGTTTCACAAGGAATTAAAAAATTGTGCCCAACGTTTGAAAGTTAAAGTTATAGGGAAGCTTTAAAATTAAACATTTGAAATTTGGACAAAATGCATATGATATAAAATTTGAATGTCTCAACCATTTCAAATACTTTGTTTCTTATAATCATTCGTGGTTGAAGGTAATTATTAGTACAGTTGTCTACTCTTAAAATTTCTGTTCAATTCTTTTAAAAATGTGCTCATATACAAAGTGTTTACTGTAAGGTTGGCTAAAGTTCACAGGCTGATTCCTCAGAATAAGATAATGAAAAAAATTTGTTTACAGGAGTTTCCGGAAACACTTTCTAAGAAAGACATAATGCCTTCAAAGTTTCAAACATTTCATTTTAAAATGATTTATGAAACGATAAAAATAATAACGGAGGCTATGGTTACTAATAATGAAATACAATAATCTTCTTATATTCTGCGACAATGCAGTCACAAAAGTATAACAGCAAATACACTAGACTATTAATACGTCCAACTCCGGCAATTTTACATGCATTTCGAAGGCAGCCTAGGGAACCTGTATTACCGCTTTACTAGGGTAGCGCATTCTCATTCTCACAAAAAGTTGGGAAAAAAGTTGGGAATGTCAAATTTGACTTCATAAACGTCAGATTTTCCATGAACGTACAACTGTCTAAAAATCCACATAATTTGTTATTAAGTCCGCGTATTAAAATGTATTTTTCTCAGTGACTACGTGTTAGATACTAAAGTCTACAGCTTCGTAGATCCTATAAACCCGTAATATGTTTTTAATACCCACTGAAAGAGCATTCATCGATTCCTATTCGTGTTATTATTGTGTTTCATTTTTCAAACTTCGCTTTTTTCCACTTGATACCTACGCCTGTGACCAAATGTGCCAAAAATATGACATCCAGCTGTTCAAACATAACCGTGTTTAGTAAACGTCAACGAGTGAATGCGCTACCCTAGTAAAGCGGTAATGCAGGTTCCCTAAGGCAGCCGCTGTGGCAGCGCCATCGAGTGTCGCGAGTTGCAACTTACACACTGCACCATAGTGATGTGCAACAGATAACAGTATCGAGTAGATATTGATACATTAGTCACAAGTATCTGATACGTTGAGTTGATTACTTGATTACTTTTGCTTGCTTGATACTTAATCATTATACCCAGACCCCGGACCCGATATTTCTCTATGGGATCGTTGAGTACCTACTGACTAGTTATGCAAGGCTACTTCGGTCCTCTAAGAAAATTAAAAAAAGTAAAAATTTCAAGCCAGAAAACAAAAAAGGAATAATTATTATAGGTATACTTGACTCTTTAAAAATTATAAGTAATAACATAATAATTATCAAATAAAAATGTAAATATGTAACTGTATTACATATAATGAAAAAATACTTGAGATGGAATGTGAAATAAGCAAAAAAAAATTTTTTCATTTACTTCAGTCTTGTAAGAAAAAAAAAATGAAGATACCTACATAGGTATACGTAATACGTACCGAACCGAAGTACGGACAGAGATGCAATACAAGATACAAGGCCATATGGGCTAAAACATCACGTGGAACAAGGAACTTATGATTATACATAATTCAGTTCCAGCACTCCAGGAGCAGGAGTTTATAGTAGAGATACCGTTCCGAGGGTCAGGGTATGCGTGTCGCGATTACGGCTCCGCTCCAGTCGGCGATGTGGCTATGGCTAAACAGTTCCAAAATACCGGTATTTTGTCGCGGTATTTTTCTGTCGCGGTACCAGTTGGATTGGAACGGTCGTACTCTTCGGTAACAGTATTTCCCATCTCTATTCCGGGCCCAGTAGAACAACTGTAGCGGTCCTCGAGCCGCCAGGTTCGCTAGCGTCGCCTCGCTGCCGGTTTTCAGTTGAAGTTGGACGTATTATAGTCTAGCGTATTTGATAACAGTAACCGTGAAACTAATCATACAATAAATTTTCTGTCATTAATGACATCGACACCATTTTCATGGTCCCACTTTCTCGGTTTGAATATGTACACTAATAATGAATTAGTCGATATTCATTTTATGTATGGCAGAACAAATGGCCCCAATGGGAAGCAGCTTAGTTCTGCGTGAGAAGCAGCTTAGGTCATATCTGTTCAACGAGTAAAAGTCTCACAGAAAACGATTACGAACCGAGAGTTCAATTTTGTCAGTAGTTTTTACGACAATGTGAAGCATCCAACCACTTTAATCGATTAGTACTTTTCACGAACGAAGCTTAATTCTCAAGAAATGCAATAATAAATTTTCACAATGATCATCGATGGTCAGAAGAAAATCCCCATGTAGTTACCAGTAGCAGACATCAACATCTGTTTTCTTTAAATGTTTGGGCAGGCATTTTGGGAGATTTTTTAATTGGTCCTTTTTTCTATCCCCGACTCTTAATGGTCAAGCCATTTTTTGGAGGACAAATTACCTGGATTTTTGAATGCGGTCCCATTAGGAATTCGACCTCGCATTTGGATTATGCACGACAGTGCTCCGGTGCACTTTTGTCTTCGAGCTCGAGAACACCTGGACGTGAGTTACCACAACCGCTAGATAGGTCGAGGGAGACCCGTTGCTTGGCTGGAATGCTCACCTGATTGTAATCCTTTAGATTACTTCCTTTGTGGACATTTAAAATCACTCGTGTATATCCCCATTCGTCATTAATGCCGAAGAACCGAGGGAACGTATTATTCAGAATTATGAAGTAAATAAAATTACTCCAGGAGTTCTAGAGCGTGTAAGATAATATATGCTAAGGCGTTGTCATGCGTGTATTGCTGCAGGGGGGCGGCACTTTGAAGAGTTCCTTTAATAGTCGTTATTTTATTTATTTCGTTATTAGTAACCATAACTTCCGCTATTATTTTTATCGTTTCATAAATTTTTAAAATGAAATTCTTGAAACTTTGAACGCGTATATCTTTCTTAGGAACTGTTTCCGGACACCTCTGTATATAATTTTTTTTTTCATTATTTTAGTCTGAAGAATCAGCCTGTGAAGTTTGGCCAAACTTACAGTAAACACCCTTACAGAAATTTAACAGTTTTTACCCTTTTAGGAAAATAATTTATCTATTATTTATTTATTTATAGAAAACAAAAATTTAATTGGAGTAAAGTTCGGGAAATGTTCTTCCTATTCTGTTAATCTCATGGTCAAGTTTCTTAAAGTTGCGTATATGCAGGAGTTCAAAAAATCGCCGTTTTTACGAAAATTCAAATAATGACTGCAATTTTGAAACGACACTACCGATTTTATTCAAATGCCCACTTACATGTTATGTGCACCAGAACAGAGCACTGCCTTTTCGACATGAACGTCACCAAAACGGAACCGACTGGTCAAATTTAACAAAAAAAATTCAGTTATTACTGCAGGACAGAAGTACAAATCGAAATTGAACATCTTGATGATACTAAGTATTCCAAACAGTCTTCAATGAGATAATAGCCGACCAAACAAAAGTTACCATATTTGTTAGTAGTATATGGACCTTATAACTAGATATACTAGCCCAATAACCTAAAAAATAATAGGCAAGTAGTCAATAACTGTTATAGAAGTTGGGTAAAGTATATCTGCCAGTCTCCTAAACCCATTTAATATGTGTGATAACGTACCGTTAAAGAATGTGTAAAAATTATTACATCTCCATGATTAAATAATCAGCCACAGGCCTTTGTTTCCCGTAAACTAATATTAATTGCGGTCAGAAGTAATACAGAATTATTACAGTGAGGAGATGGGTTTAGATCTCAAATATTGAGAATTAACATATCCCGATCTTTGAAACCATGCTGTTCCGTTAACCAAGTACCTAGAGCGGAAATTTTTTGCATAATTTGTTCAAAATGAATTAATGCCTTGTACGATATTCTCAAGGCCAAAATCATATTTTACCATAAACGGTTCTCTATACTGAATACCATATTAGGTAATAACTTGAAACGATTTGAATATTTAGATAACATTTAGAATACAAATAGCATCATTTATATTTATATTTTATTTTTTTACACCTGTTTCGTTGTCGTATAAAACAACATTGTTAGACATAAAAAATTCAAGTATGTGTCTAGGGTAATGTTAGATATATTCGGTACTGGCATCTGATTGTCTTTTATGATAGTGTACAGTTGACTTTTGTATCTCTTCTGATTTAACGACGCGAAGAAATTTTTAGAGGCTTTTACAGAAGCGATGGACTTAGTTTTAGAAACTCATCTAAATACATATTTAGATATGATTTTATGGTTATACACAAATACATTTTTAGCTAAAATTGATGTCGGTATCTGAATAAGTCACCTATTTGAAAATTGTCTGAAGTTTATCATACATAAGGACACAGACATTTTCAATCTAGAATATGTATTCGCATTTTATTATGTTGATTAAATTGTTTTTCGCATTGGAAGAATTATTGCTCATAAAAATCAAACAGAGATCATATTTCATTATTTATTAGATATTATTGTTGCTGTTTGTACCGGGTGTCCCAACACTAGTGTCCACCCCCTAAATAGAGCTTAATTTTAAAGATAAAAAATTGAAACTTTGAGGATTTGTGTGGTTGATATAGGACCACGGAATGGCATAATCAGTTTCATTAAAAAAATTTAGTTCGGGCGCCAGCGATAAAAAACTGTAAGATGGTGGTAAACTGTCGAAAAAAAATTGAGTTTTTTTCAATACATACGTAGAAATCGATTAATAAAATCAATATCGCTTGAAAGAAATGTGAAAAAAACTAATTATAGGGCTTTAATTAAATAAAATATAATTATACAGGGTGTTCTACAAGCTCTATGACAAACTTTGACAGATGGTAGGTTGCTTGATTTTAAACATATTTTTTTTAATAAACATGGGTCCGAGTCGTTTTTGTTTAGAAGTTACAAGCATTTAAAAAATCGTAATTTTTCAAGTTCAAGGCCCTGTAAAAGGAAAACGGTTCAAGATAGAGAAAAACGGCTTACATGTCCCTATTTTAACTTTTCATGTACTATCCAATGATGTAGATGAAATGTTTATACAGGGTGATAAAAAATTTGAAAAAATCTGAGATTTCTCCACATTTAAAAAAATCAAAGAAAGTACAAATGTTTCTATACCATAGGATAGTCCATAAAAAGTTAAAATAGGGACATGTAAGCCGTTTTTCTCTATCTTGAACCGTTTTCCTTTTACAGGGCCTTGAACTTGAAAAATTACGATTTTTTAAATGCTTGTAACTTCTAAACAAAAACGAATCGGACCCATGTAAAAAAAAAAAATATGTTTAAAATCAAGCAACCTACCATCTGTCAAAGTTTGTCATAGAGCTTGTAGAACACCCTGTATAGCAATGACAGGTAGACAATATAATCAATATAATCTGAAAACGGTAGGTGGAATAAGTTTTATGACAAAGTAAATAAGGCCCCAATAAATAGAAGGACGGCTCTTTCTGGGCTAGTCGGCACACTGAACCTGCACTGGACAGTGTCGTAGTATGGACTCATGAAAAAGGTGATTATTAAAAAGATATTAAAAATGTTTTTTTTAATGAAACTAATTATGCCATTCCGTGGACCTATATCAAGTACACAAATCCTCAAAGTTTCAATTTTTTATCTTTAAAATTAAGCTCGATTTAGGGGGTGGACACTAGTGTTGCGACACCCGGTACAAATAGCCTATAGCCAAATTTGTACCTATAGCCGCACTTGAAGTAGATTAATGAAACATATTATACTTTTGCTCTACGTGGTGCGATACAAGAACCTTCTAGTAGTGGATTCTGTGAGTCGGACGAATGTGCTCGGATTTCAGAGTCTAACGAGACTAGCCCCCCACCCCCGTTTTCGAGGATGCTAAATACGATGGTGGTGGTTTAAACTCTTCTCGATTTGACCGCACCCCCTAAAATGGCCAAAAATCACCCCTATGAAGGGTAATAAATCACGGAACTTCTTTCTCTTGGCGGCCAAACTTGTGTCACCCCTCGTGCTCGAGGTCGCTGAACGCGATGCTGACGTCGAGGTCGGTTCTCGACGCCCGCCAACCCCTCTATGCGGCCAAGAACAAACCCCGGAATGGGTGAAACGGGAACTCGCCGCGTGAAATCGACGCAAATCCATCCCCCGCTTATATAAATATATAAGCTACTTCTCGAAGCCAAAGTTACAAGACTGCATCGACTACGTCTGATCTATACAGTTAAGACTTCTTTAAAAACAAATGACATAAAAAAAAAGATTTTGAATTTTAGAATTTTAAAATAAAAATGCGAATTACTTGAATACAGGAAGCGTCTGATCTAGGTGTACGAGCTATAATCTTGCAAGTGGGCCATAGAGATTTAACACGAAAGTTCAGTTTTGTGAAAAATAATATTTTCAGAATATAGCTTAACACTGTTTTAACCCAAGATACCTGCCCTCTTCCCTCGCAGAAATAAGTGCTGATAACCTCAGTAGTTGACGCACTTTAATAATTAAAAAAATAAAATAAATAATATTTCCAGGCTCAGATTTATAAAAAAAATAAGAGGAAATAATAATTATTATTGACAATAATAACGAGGTATATTTAGCGAATACCTCAATAGTAATGCAAAAATATCAAAAAGGAAATTCTAATTAATTTTCAAATTAATTTTTTTTTGTTCCGGCACTTAATTGCCGGAATAAAAGAACATTTATTTCATATTAGACAAAATTAATTTAAATAGGTACTATAATAAGAATATTTTCAAGATTTTGTTGACAAAATTTCAATACGGAAACAAATAGTTACACAATGGAAGAATAGCACCACATCACAATTATACAGCGTGATCCCGAAATGGCGGACACGGACACTACCACAGCATCTATTGTGGATTAAAGATTCTAAGTTTTATTTACTGTTTTCTCCAGTATGGCTCCCTTAAGAAGATATGACCACTTTTGTAGAAAATAAAGTCACAACACTGCACTGGCTACCATTTTTCAGGCAGAAAAATAATGTATAGGTCTACAATACCCAGATAGATGTTACCATGGAAACATATGAAATAGAAACACAACAAAGCTAAAAACTCGCTAAAATAATCGTTGCGCGGATACAAATTTGATAATTTATTTAAAATCTCGAATTCGAACAACGATGCCACATTGAAAAATTTTGTTGAACACAGGGAATAGGTAAACTTTGAATGCCTATAATTCCGTTCCCGATAATAAAAATAATAAAAAGCAAACACTATCGTTATAGTTATGCGAAACCAAGTGTTTTGCCAGTGGACGTTGTTTAAATTTGACCGTCATTTCGATTTAAAGTTTAGAAAAAGGACACCTTATATCTCGGTAACGAAGCCGAGGAATCCATTTTTGTTTTGAATTTACAGTCTTTCTGAACATCCTCTACAACACCCTGTATTCCGTGTCCGCCATTTTGGGATCACCCTGTATAGTTGAATATGAAAATAACACAATAACCATTGAATCCTATTTGAGAGAAAATTTTTAGATTAAAATTTTTCATTTTTCTGAATTAGTATTAGGTATACTATATTAAAAATTGAAAGTTGCCAATCATTTAGTACGCTCTAGATATGCCCAGAAATTATTTCCTTCATCATGTTATTCGAAATGTTGATGTTCATGTTGAGTCTCTATGGCCCACTTACAAGTTTACACCCTATATAAACATAAAACCAATCATATAATCATCTGGCTATATTCAATACTTTTGATTTTTTTTTTTTGAAAATTAAAAATTGAATAAAATTTATAATAAATACTTACTGCTGCTTTCATTGTGATGTGAGGATACTTCTAGCTCCACTATAGTATCTAAAATATAAAGTTTCCCCTTTATATAATGATTTTTGTGTCTAATGTATATTCATATAACAAGTTGATAATAAATATTCTTTATGATAATTATTTAGAATGCAATTCTAATTTTAGTTCTCAAAAATACTTGTCATCGTATCTCGACAACTTTTGCTAACTTGAAATTCCATTTTTAGGGAAAGCTGTCACATAAATCATTTAATCTCGTTAAATTTACGTATAAAATAAGATTATTTTTAGAAGTAGGCCTTAGTTTTACAGTTCTTGCCACAAAGCTTGACACCATATGGGAAAATGTCTTTTTTCCCAATTTTTTTGAAAATAATTTTTTCCATGAGTTTTTGCTATCAAAAAGATTAAATTTGAGCTCAGTAGATCCATAGTGCAAATTTTAGTTCTATAGAAAATGGCGTTTTTCTAAACTTCAAAGATACAAAAAGCATGATATTTCGGTAACTAAACGTGTTTTGCAGGAAATTTGGCCAAAATTCGTGATATATTCACCAAATGTAATAATAATTATAATAGTAGCTCGTTTATTCCACAACAGATATTACTCCATTTACAGGAGGATACTTAAATAAAATGAATTATTGTAAATTTAAAATCAAAAAAACTCAAAGAAAAAATTTGTTCTTGATAGACGCGGAACTGTCAAAACCATAAGGCCTTCAGGAACCTTCTTGGGACGACCTCCAACACGTTTATATAGCGATTGTATAATGGATCCCAAATGAGAGATGTGTATTCTAATCGTGAACAAACAAACGCGTTATACACTTATACAGGGTATCTTGCTAAGGTTGGCCATCGGCCATATCTCGGAAACTAATGGGCCTATAACCTCAAAATAAAAAATTTCCAGACATAAGTGATCACAAGAAATTCAATAAAAATATTTTCAAGATGGCCGCACTTCCGGACATACAGGAAGTGGACACCTACTTCGTTATTTTAACTGCAAACATCCATTTAACAATCCCAACTGCATACGGAAACACCTGTAAAATATTATATTTTTTAAATGTCTGAAGAAATCGAATACAGGTGGTTTTCACCATTGGAATTTAAATTGAGTGGTTTATGAGTTATAAACAAGTAAAAATCGAAAATTTTCAACTTCAAAGCAGTGTAGAACTAGAACGGCTCAAGATATCTAAAAACGGTTTACATGTCCCTATCCTAACTTTTCATGTTTTATCCCACTATGTGGAGTAAATTTTAATTGTGGAGTAAATTTTAATACAAGGTGATGAAAATTATCCGATTCTTCATCACCCTGTATTAAAATTTAAACCACATAATAGTAGGTTACTATGTGACAAGTTAAGATAGGGACATGTAAACCGTTTTTAGATATCTTGAGCCGTTCTAGTTCTACACTGCTTTGAAGTTGAAAATTGTCGATTTTCACTTGTTTATAACTCCTAAACCACTTAACCCTTAGTTGGTAACATACTTTTTTTCACTTTATAAGTAACATCCGTCTCTCAGTCGGTGATCATATTACAGTGCAGCAATATAGGTAACATCCGTCGCTCAGTCGGAATAGGTATTATAATACTATATGTATATGAACCGTTTCTTTGTTCTTTTGAATTGAAAATACCAAGCAAAGGCAGTAAAGAAAATGCAAAATTACCTGGTGAGTGTATAGGTGCGGGTGGCTTGAAGTCGTCCTTCTGGTGTTCTTGCACTGGATTGCTTGAGTTCACTTGCTTTAATTATCGGTTACAGAGTTGAAGAGAGCGGTTAATTATTTTTATTTTTGAAGTATTCGCGAAGCACGAGAGAGAGTTTTCGTTGAGACACGACACGAATCGAGGGTGTTCGTCACTTCAGAGTCTTGAGTAGTCGCCCGACCTTTCGTGGCGAGAGTTGAAAAGAGAAGAGAGGGTGGTTAATTTCTTCTCAGTTGTCCAGGGGGATGCGAGAGAGAGAGAGAGGATAAGGGGAAAAGGATAGGATGGTATTGCATTATGCTACCCTTGCTTGAATAAAGACGAGGTTCGTTGTATGCAACCAACTTTACGTGGTAAGTTTAGAACAGTATAATTACATATTTATTCGAATGTATTCTAGTAAACACAAATATATTTTATTAAAACAAGACTTATTTCATTTTTATACATTTTTTTATAAATTATACCTTTTCATTCACCATACTTTCGACCAACAGCCGACTGAGATATGGACTGAAATATGTCGTTCTGAGTAACACCCGTCTCACAGACGTATTTTCGCGAAAGCGGCTACGGACTTTTTGACAACCAACTAGAAAATACCTAATACGAAATTTTTGTACATTCATTCGTTTGGATTCAGCGCAGCATCAAAACTTGGCATCCGCCTCAGAGTCGGATGTTACCAACTAAGGGTTAATCTAAATTCCAATGGTAAAAACCACCTGTATTCGATTTCTTGAGACATTTAAAAAATATAATATTTTACAGGGTGTTTCCGTTAAAATAACGAAGTAGGTGTCAACTTCCGGCATTTCCGGAAGTGCGGCCATCTTGAAAATATTTTCATTGAATTTCTCGTGATCACTTATGTCTGGAATTTTTTTATTTTGAGGTTATAGACCCATTAGTTTCAGAGATATGGCCGGTGGCCAACCTTAGCAAGACACCCTGTATAAAGCTACCAACCAGTAAACATTGCCGAACAATTTAGTATTTCTCAGCACAAATCCCAGCATTTTAAGAGCAGAGGCTGATGTTAACTGAATATGATTATTAAAACTAAAAGCACTGTCAAAATGAACACCAAGATCTTTAATCTTGAGATGATCCACAAATTGGCATATTGTCAACATTATAAGGATAGTAAACCTGAACCTTAGCACGACTGTAGTTAACCACTTTACACTAGTTAGTATTCAAAGTCAGGCCATTCACAACGCACCAACTTTGTAACTTTTCCAAGTCCTTCTGCAGAGACAATGAATCGTTCACTGTTGTTATAACCCGAATTGGCTGTTAATATTTATAATATTGGCTGTTCCAGCCAATATTATAAAGAAATAAAAATAAAAATAAAATAAAACAGACAGCCATAATGCATGCCAAAAATGAGTGCAGTGCCTCCCGGTGTGCATGAAGTAGGTAAAGCCCCTACTAGGCGTTGCTAGACAAAAGATGAATGACATTTTGTCAGACAACATGCCATCCATTAATGTTGTGCTGTGAGCAGAGGCGGAAATTGTAGACACGTGTTTCGTCCTGTTTGGGACTCTTCAGTACAATGTATCTACCAACACACAGCACAGTTTAGATCACGGATCCCGTGAGCAGAATGCAATGAAATAAAAATAAAAATAAAATAAAAGGCACGGTGGGTTCGGCTTGCGCCATAGGATACACCCCAGACAGCCATAATGCATGCCAAAAATGAGTGCAGTGCCTCCCGGTGTGCATGAAGTAGGTAAAGCCCCTACTAGGCGTTGCTAGACAAAAGATGAATGACATGTTGTCAGACAACATGCCATCCATTAATGTTGTGCTGTGAGCAGAGGCGGAAATTGTAGACACGTGTTTCGTCCTGTTTGGGACTCTTCAGTACAATGTATCTACCAACACACAGCACAGTTTAGATCACGGATCCCGTGAGCAGAATGCAATGAAATGAAAATAAAAATAAAATAAAAGGCACGGTAGGTTCGGCTTGCGCCATAGGATACACCTCAGACAGCCATAATGCATGCCAAAAATGAGTGCAGTGCCTCCCGGTGTGCATGAAGTAGGTAAAGCCCCTACTAGGCGTTGCTAGACAACGCCTAGTAACTTTTTATTTTTTTTATTTTTTTTATTTTTTTTTATTTTTTTTATTTCATTTTTTTTTTTTTATTTCATTGCATTCTGCTGAAATTTACCTACTTCATGCACACCGGGAGGCACTGCACTCATTTTTGGCATGCGTTATGGCTGTCTGGGGTGTATCCTATGGCGCAAGCCGAACCCACCGTGCCTTTTATTTTATTTTTATTTTTATTTCATTGCATTAGAGGAAAAACTAATAAAAGCGAAAGCGCACGCTACACTATAATTTTCCAAAGGGCCAACTGCATACTGACAATAATTATTACCTATTAATTCTTATTCACTTGGCTTGAACGTGACTGATGGATCACAAATAAAACACTAATGTCTTAAAAAATTCTACTATATAATGATGGATATTGTTACACGTGTTTCGCTACTTTTGAAGTAGCATCTTTAGACATATTATTATGTAATTGAATAAAACTATTTGTAATATTACGGGTCTCACACTTTATAAGTACCAAGTTAATGTCTTACAGAATTCTTAACACGACTGGAATCTCCAAATCTAAATAATCAGCTGTCCTCTTATTTCTACACAGATTTTACACAACTAATGCTTATTCATCACTTGTCACTTTACTCTGTTTTCTATTTCACTATTCGCAATCACTAAACACTATCACTGGCTACAACTGTCTACCATCTCTGTGATACTTCAGCTCTCATTCACATCCAAAATACGATTAACTAACTAACTAGAGTGCCGACAGCTCTTCCTATATATCTACAAGTTGACCGTGGAGTCTAGAAATGCTTGCAAGCTCAAGGAGAGCTCCATGCAATCTCGAACATTTGTAGAATGCGAAACCATTCTGGTATTTAGTAGAACCGTCGGCTACACGCTCAAACTGGCCTCGCAATGTGTCATTCCTGTTATGGCACTAGAATCATCTCAGATGAAATTGTCGATAGATACATAACCACAATTGAAAAAATTGGAAACAAATACAAGAAATACGAATCTAGTTCCAGAACACTTCGCGAGTGATGCCTCGTTATAATATGATAGCATAGCAACTATGATAACCTAAGTGATCATAAGAAAGTAACTAGTTTTAAATGAATTTAGGTATATTTTTAAATAGGATTATGAAAGGTTTTAGTTAGAATATTAAAATATTTCTAATAGAATATTTTTAAATAGAACTAACTAGAATATAATATAATTTCTTCAGAATCTTAGTTGTTGATATCAAGAAGCAAATCAAGTAGTGGAGAACAATATGTGTCTAGCTGTTCATTTATTACTGTGTATTGTTGATTATGTAAATGTCGGTGGATCTCTAGAGATTCAAGAAAATTTAATTTAAAATAATAATCACAATGCTGAAGTAATTCAATGTTATTGTTTGCTGTTAAAGTGTGATTGTTTTCTATTAATTAATTTTTTAACAGCAAACAGTAAAACAATCATTGTGATTATTATTTTAAATAATTTTTTTCAATCTCTAGAAATCCACAGACATTTACATAATCAACAACACACAATAAAATAAGCAACTAGATACATATCGTTCTCCACTACTGGTGTTCTTCTTGATATCAGCATCTTAGAAGATTCTGAAGAAATTATATTATGATCTAGTTAGTTCCATTGAAATTTATTTAAATCTAGTTACATGTTTCATGATCACTTCATGAACTCACTGCAACCTGACATGGTGTGACAAAAACTGATGTATTCTAATTTTGAAGGGACATCATCATGTAGAAGTAGCGTAATGTTGGGTCACTTTTTTAAGGAAAATTCAAAGCCCTCTAGAAGATTGCAAAATTTCGCGCAATGATCTTGAAAAATAAAGCTACAGGGCATTTTAGAGAAATTAACATCACATAAAGATTTTAAATATACCCGACATTTTTCTCATTTGCTGCTTAAAATTTTCTTGGTTGTAGGTTATTCGCATAGCTATCGTCTGTTTTCTGCCGACTTTTCAACTTGTCGTGTAAAAAGGGTATATTTCCTTCTTGCTGGAAATGTGCACGGATCCAACCTATTCCCAAGAAAGGCAAAAAGACTATACCAAGTAACTATCAACCAGTGGCACTGCTTTCAGTTATATCCAAGATTATGGAGAAAACTATTAACCAACATGTTTTAAAATACTTGGAAGGAGCTAATATAATCAGCGACCGCCAATACGGATTCCGCAAACAGAGGTCAACTGGTGACCTCCTCACTTACGTCACCGAGCTGTGGAACAGCGCAATCGAGCACCATGGGGAGTCTCGAGGGGTTGCGCTTGATATATCTATAGCTTTCGACCGTGTTTGGCATGATGGACTGTTGGCAAAACTGCAGGCCTATGGCATGCCCGAGAAATTCTGCTTGTGGATTGCGAGTTATCTCGGAGATCGTTCATTGTAGGTGGCAGTCGATGGAGTTCTTTCTGAGACCTTTTCCATCAATGCCGGTGTGCCTCAGGGATCCATTTTATCTCCGACTCTCTTTATAATATTTATAAACGACTTGCTTGAAACAACAAAAAATCCAATATACAGTTTTTGCCGACGACAGTACCCTCATATCTTCTTATACGTTAGATGCGCGAACATCTGCCATCGACGCACAGACTCGCAGGGAGCAAGAAGTTGCCATACTTAACAATGACTTGCAAGACATTCTAACTTGGAGCGATAGAAACCAAGTCCAATTTAATGCTGGAAAAACCCAAGCAGTCATCTTCTCCAAAAAGACCAACGTTTTGGAGCCAGATATGATGATGGCGGGACACTCTCTTACCCCAGCGTCATCTCTTCGTTTACTTGGAGTGAGCCTTGGAGCGAACATGTCTTGGCATGATCATGTTGCAGGTCTAGCGAAGAGTGCTTCTCAAAAACTTGGAACACTCTTCCGCACGAAGAAATTTTATACACCAAAACAGCTTCTCCTCTTATACAAGGCTCAAATCCGACCATCCTTGGAGTACTGCTCACATATTTGGAGCTCAGCTCCTAAACATGCGCTGAGACTTCTCGACTCGATTCAGAAAAGAGCCATCCGCTTGATTGGGGACCCAGATTTGACAAGAAATTTAGGCACTCTCGGACATCGTAGAAGAGTAGCTGACCTGAGTCTGTTTTACAGATATTTTAATGGAAAGTGTTCAAAAGACGTGGCCCGCTTGATCCCACCAAGATCAAGACCGGGCAGAAATACACGCCGAGCCACATCAGGTTCAGCTCGTTACACCTCGTACCACCCTATTTCAGACTTCTTTTATGTATAATATAAATATTTTATAATATTTTATAATATTATATTGTATTATTATTTAATAATTATTAATTTTAATGATTTAATTTTATATTATTTAATATTGTATAATATTTTATTAATATAATGTGTTATTATTTTAATATTATTTCGGAACGATGTGATGTGCATTTTGACAGTCATCGCGGTATCTTGAACACAGCACTGGACTGTTTTACCTATGATATTTAGATGTGTATTATTGTGTGGGTGTTTTGATTTCATTTTTATAGTTACTATTGTTATAATACACTTGTTGTGTACACTTGATGTATTTTATGGTGTAATTTCTATTTTTTTTTCATCTATTTCCTGTAATTGGGTGCTTGCACCTGTTGGAAATAAACATTACTATTATTATTATTTCTTCTGCATATATGTAGCATCTCGGGTCTCATCTCCCGGCGGCAAGCAACCATGTCGGGCTATCACCAAGACAAGGTCGCCATAGAAGTTCTACTACATGTGTTTAGTTTGTGTGTTGTGTCAATTCTGTTAAATGTGTCGGATGTTCATCTATTTGTATGTCTGCGTACAGAAATTTTCTAACGATGTGACATGTACTTATTATTGTGGCTTTCTGTAGTTCTATGTACGTATTTTTGTGCATTTTGAGTGTCTGTAAGCTTTTATGTAGTGCATATGGTACAACCCCTGTAGAGGACAAGACTATCGGTACGATGACTACCCTGTCCATCCTCCAGAGGCGCCGCACCTCCTGTGCTAGATCTATGTATTTTGTATGTTTTTCGGTGTCCGTTTTCTGCAAATTGTGTGTATTGGGTATCGCTATATCTATTATATATGTATTTTTGTTTTCTTTGTCTATTAATGTGATGTCTGGTCTGTTATGATGAATTGTTTTGTCTGTGATGATGGCTCTGTCATAGTATAATTTGTGAGTGCTATTTTCCAATACTGTTTGCGGGTTGTATTTGTAATATGGTGTATACATGTCGATGAGTTTGTACTGAGCTGCGAGTTTTTGATGTATAATGTTCGCCACCTGGTTGTGTCTATGTAGATAGTCGGTTTGTGTAAGTATTCTGCATCCAGCTGTAATGTGTTGTATTGTTTCCTGTGATAAATGACATTTTCTGCATGTATCGTCTGTGATTGTGGTGTCCTTGAGTATATGTTTTCTGTAGTTTTTAGTATTTATTGTTTGATCCTGTATAGCAATCATGAACCCTTCGGTCTCCCCAAAAAGGTTCCCACAACTAAGCCACTTGTTCGACGCCTGTTTGTCGACATGGTTCTGGCTCAGCTCATGGGGGTGTCTCCCATGGAGTTCCTTCTGGGTCCACGACTGCTGTTTTGTATTATTATCTGTTATGTGTAGCTCCAAGTTTTTGTTATGTAGGTTTAAAGGTGTGTTGTTTCTGTCTGCGATATTTATGGCTTTGTGTAGTTTGGACGTGGTTTGTTTTGCGTGAAAGAACTCTCGAAGATTATTTATCTGTTTGTGGTGCAGATTGGGTATGTCAATGAGGCCTCTTCCCCCCATCTCTCTAGGTAGAGTTAGCCTTTCTGTGGCTGATTTAGGATGATGTTGTTTGTGTCTTGTGAGTGTTGTTCGGGTTTTCCTCTGGAGGTCTTCTAAGTCTGTCTGTGTCCATTGTATGACTCCAAACGAGTATGTCAGTGTCGGTACAGCGTATGTGTTTATTGCTTTTATTGTGTTTTTGGCATTTAGTTTTGTTTTTAATATTTGGTTTAGTCTGTTTATGTATGTTTTTCTTAGTGTTTGTTTTATTTGTGTATGTTCTGTGAGCTTGGCCTGCTGGAAACCAAGATATTTATAGACCTCGCCCTCTTCCATGGATTCAATCTTGTTGCCATTTTCAAGAGCGAATTCACCTGCCACCAGGGTTCCTTTTTCGATGTTGAGAGTTTTACATTTCTCCAACCCAAACTCCATATGTATGTCCTGTGAGAATGTGTGTGTAATTTTCAGCAGATGTTGCAGCTGTGTTTGTGTGGATGCGTATAATTTTATATCATCCATGTATAGCAGATGCGACAGAGTATAGTGCGTTGTTTTGTTGTCTCTGATGTTGAATCCATAATTTGAATTATTCAGCATGTTTGAGAGTGGATTCAAGGCAAGGCAAAACCACAGTGGACTCAATGAGTCCCCCTGGAATATGCCTCGACGTATAGGTATTTCTTCTGTAGTTATAGTTGTTTTATTGAGCGTAAGACGTAGTGTAGTTCTCCAGTGTGTCATAATGTTCTCGAGGAAGGCGATGAGCGTGGGGTGAATTTTGTAAATGTTTAATATGTGTATCAGCCAAGTATGTGGTGTGCTGTCAAATGCTTTTTTGTAATCTATGTATGCCATGTTTAATTGTCTATGTTGTCTATGTGCCTGACGCAGAACCACTGAGTCGATAAGGAGTTGTTCCTTGCATCCCATGTGGCTTCTGCGGCATCCCTTCTGCTGTTCTGTAAATGCGTTATTGTGTTCCAGATGAGAGTATATTTTGTTTGTTATGTTTGAAGTCAGAATTTTGTAAATAGTTGGGAGACATGTTATTGGTCTGTATTGTGTAGGGTTTTCTGTATTATTGTTTTTTGGCATCATATATGTGATGCCCTGTGTAAAGAATGCAGGTGTGTTCTGCGGATTATTGAGGATATCTGTAAAATGTGTGGCCAGTTTCGGATGTAGGCATGTGAACTTCTTGTACCAGAAGTTATGGATGTTGTCTATCCCGGGTGCCTTCCAGTTATGAATGTTTTTGATTGTATCGCTTATGTCTCGTGGTGTAATCTCGCTGAATTGCATGTCTGTGATGTTTTGTGTATGTTTTTCCTCCTCTCTGATCCAACTCGCGTCCTTGCTATGCTGGACCGGATTGGACCAAAGGGACGACCAGTATCGTGTGAGTTCTTCTCTCGTGGGTGTTTCATAGTTATTTTTCTGTGAACTATTTTGATTCATGTTTCTATAGAATATTTTTTCGTTTTCTGTAAACTGTTTGTTGTGTTGTTTTCGCTGAGTGCATGTTCTGTATCTACGTAGTCTTTGCGTTTTGGCTGCAAGTTTCTGTTTTAAGGTGTCCATGTATTCAGTGATGTGTTGATTATGATGTTCATGTTTTGTGTGAGTTTTTACTGTCTTGAAAATGTGGTGCATATGCTTCATCAGTGTTTTGGATCTATTATTTTGTAGATATTGTGTGAGTCGGCCCAGATTTCGTCGAATTTCGTCTATCTGCGATTCAAGCCGACGCTCCCAGGCCGGTTTGTTTTGTTTATGTTGTGTCTGCGAGTCCTGAGGTCTTGTTTTTAGGCCATGATACCTAACTACCGCTACTGCTGCAGTATATATCAGTGTGTGTGTATCTGTCAGTGTGGAATCTTCCCGTATATGTTGTGGGAGTATATACTTATTCATGTATTGAAGAGTTTTTTCGAGTTTAGATGATGTATGTATCTTGGGTATTTTGTGTCTTTTTGCTGGGTCCGTTCCTGTGAATTGTAACAATGCTGTTTGCAATGAGTTCTCAAGGGCTTCAACAAGCTCAGTGTCCATGGTCTCCTGTGTATTTATTGTTTCTTCCGTGAGGCTGTATGCTAATGTTGTATCTCTGTTGTCTTCCTGAGGTGTACTTGCGGTTTCTTCTATCTGCGTATTTGTAGTATTTTCCCGTTGTTGCAACTCTTGAGCAACCTGCTGTTTAATGTTCTCGAGTGTTGTCTGCGGAATGAGGTTACGTGCTACGATTGCTCTTCGCTGGTCAGCTATCCTCTGCTCCGTGACCTGTGCGTTTGGGTACTGTTTTGTGAATTCTTGGTGTAATATTTGTCTGTATTGTGTTTTGTCTGTTTCAAGTTTTGTGACTGTGTAATAGGTGCGCATAATAAAGCTGTTCATTTCATTCGTCCACTTCATGCGCACCCTCTGTTTTCCCGCCTTGGTGGTCTCCGGTTGGAGTCCAGTAGAAACACCAGGGTCGAGTTGGGCTTGGTGGGCTGGCCCAGACCTCCCCACTAGTGGGGGCATTGCAGTAACCACACTTGGGCCGGCGCTGCTTTCACCACCGGTTGCCAAGGGAGACTGTAGCCGATTTTGCGAACTTGAGCCTCTGCCTAACTCACGAACGCGGACCTTGTTAACCCGGGCGACGTCCGAGCCGGTATGGGTTTTATTATTTCTTCTTTCCATTGCTCTGCCGAGGCATTATTATTATTATTATTTCTTCTGCATATATGTAGCATCTCGGGTCTCATCTCCCGGCGGCAAGCAACCATGTCGGGCTATCACCAAGACAAGGTCGCCATAGAAGTTCTACTACATGTGTTTAGTTTGTGTGTTGTGTCAATTCTGTTAAATGTGTCGGATGTTCATCTATTTGTATGTCTGCGTACAGAAATTTTCTAACGATGTGACATGTACTTATTATTGTGGCTTTCTGTAGTTCTATGTACGTATTTTTGTGCATTTTGAGTGTCTGTAAGCTTTTATGTAGTGCATATGGTACAACCCCTGTAGAGGACAAGACTATCGGTACGATGACTACCCTGTCCATCCTCCAGAGGCGCCGCACCTCCTGTGCTAGATCTATGTATTTTGTATGTTTTTCGGTGTCCGTTTTCTGCAAATTGTGTGTATTGGGTATCGCTATATCTATTATATATGTATTTTTGTTTTCTTTGTCTATTAATGTGATGTCTGGTCTGTTATGATGAATTGTTTTGTCTGTGATGATGGCTCTGTCATAGTATAATTTGTGAGTGCTATTTTCCAATACTGTTTGCGGGTTGTATTTGTAATATGGTGTATACATGTCGATGAGTTTGTACTGAGCTGCGAGTTTTTGATGTATAATGTTCGCCACCTGGTTGTGTCTATGTAGATAGTCGGTTTGTGTAAGTATTCTGCATCCAGCTGTAATGTGTTGTATTGTTTCCTGTGATAAATGACATTTTCTGCATGTATCGTCTGTGATTGTGGTGTCCTTGAGTATATGTTTTCTGTAGTTTTTAGTATTTATTGTTTGATCCTGTATAGCAATCATGAACCCTTCGGTCTCCCCAAAAAGGTTCCCACAACTAAGCCACTTGTTCGACGCCTGTTTGTCGACATGGTTCTGGCTCAGCTCATGGGGGTGTCTCCCATGGAGTTCCTTCTGGGTCCACGACTGCTGTTTTGTATTATTATCTGTTATGTGTAGCTCCAAGTTTTTGTTATGTAGGTTTAAAGGTGTGTTGTTTCTGTCTGCGATATTTATGGCTTTGTGTAGTTTGGACGTGGTTTGTTTTGCGTGAAAGAACTCTCGAAGATTATTTATCTGTTTGTGGTGCAGATTGGGTATGTCAATGAGGCCTCTTCCCCCCATCTCTCTAGGTAGAGTTAGCCTTTCTGTGGCTGATTTAGGATGATGTTGTTTGTGTCTTGTGAGTGTTGTTCGGGTTTTCCTCTGGAGGTCTTCTAAGTCTGTCTGTGTCCATTGTATGACTCCAAACGAGTATGTCAGTGTCGGTACAGCGTATGTGTTTATTGCTTTTATTGTGTTTTTGGCATTTAGTTTTGTTTTTAATATTTGGTTTAGTCTGTTTATGTATGTTTTTCTTAGTGTTTGTTTTATTTGTGTATGTTCTGTGAGCTTGGCCTGCTGGAAACCAAGATATTTATAGACCTCGCCCTCTTCCATGGATTCAATCTTGTCGCCATTTTTAAGAGCGAATTCACCTGCCACCAGGGTTCCTTTTTCGATGTTGAGAGTTTTACATTTCTCCAACCCAAACTCCATATGTATGTCCTGTGAGAATGTGTGTGTAATTTTCAGCAGATGTTGCAGCTGTGTTTGTGTGGATGCGTATAATTTTATATCATCCATGTATAGCAGATGCGACAGAGTATAGTGCGTTGTTTTGTTGTCTCTGATGTTGAATCCATAATTTGAATTATTCAGCATGTTTGAGAGTGGATTCAAGGCAAGGCAAAACCACAGTGGACTCAATGAGTCCCCCTGGAATATGCCTCGACGTATAGGTATTTCTTCTGTAGTTATAGTTGTTTTATTGAGCGTAAGACGTAGTGTAGTTCTCCAGTGTGTCATAATGTTCTCGAGGAAGGCGATGAGCGTGGGGTGAATTTTGTAAATGTTTAATATGTGTATCAGCCAAGTATGTGGTGTGCTGTCAAATGCTTTTTTGTAATCTATGTATGCCATGTTTAATTGTCTATGTTGTCTATGTGCCTGACGCAGAACCACTGAGTCGATAAGGAGTTGTTCCTTGCATCCCATGTGGCTTCTGCGGCATCCCATTATTATTATTATTATTATTATTATTATTATTATTATTATTATTATTATTATTATGTATAGAACCGCATCACTTTGGAATAGCATTCCAAAGGGCGTGTTTCCCGAAGTATACAACCTACAGAGATTCAAGGCCAACGTGAATCGATATCTCCGCTCATGCACCGCTCCCTGAGCGTCATAGGGATTTCCCTGCAGTGCATGTGCATTTTCAATTAAAAAAAAAAAAAATAGCTGTCGACTCTAAAAACGTCACTCCGATTACTTTAAAAATTATAAAAAAACAAATGGTTATAAAAATTACCTACGTTTACCCTTTTCCTAATAACGCTACTGGCTTTATTATTAGAAATATTGTAAATTTTCTGACACTAACGTCAAGCTCGGAAAATTTTCTTCTAATACTATTAATTTAGTTTCAGAGTTTTTTCCATCTTGCCTATACGTATAATAGGGGCTCAAAAAAATAGAAATTCTTCAGATGGTCGCCTTTTTAAAAAGACTCGACCGATTTTGCAATTTTTTTTTGCAAATGCAATCCCAGACTACTCCTTGTCGATATCTTGCTTCCACAAGAATTTCAGTCCCCTAGATTGAAAGAAGCTTATCAAAATTATGTCGAAATTTTACAAAAATTGCCATTTCTTTCGAGACTTCTCAAAAAAGATTGAAAAAACAAAAAACTTCTATCCTCGATCAGTAAATACAAAAAATTTTAACAAATTAATTTTGCAGTTTCTTATCTAACTATTACAATTTTTAAAACATTTTTTAAAAAACAAATTTTTAAAAAAATTGTCAGATTTCTTTCCACTTCTGTGAACCGGACGAAAATTAAATGAAGCTTGGACTTTAGGGATGCACCTCCAACAAAATGTGCACTACAAAAGACTGACGTTCACGAAGGTTCTTGACTTTAAATATTTGTTACATTTATTAAAAAACAAGCTTTCAGTAGTAGTACCGATTTATTTTTTAATTAAACCTTGCTTACTTCAGTCGATTAACGGCCTTGACCCACAAGTCTTTTTAGAGTTTCTGATAACGTGCTGAAAAATTAAAAAACTATATTTTTGGAAAATGAACTATTTTTCGTACACCTAACCGCACAACTCGATTTCAGTTTGCAAATAAATTTTACACGTGAGCAGCGAAGATTAATATAACGTGAACGTGCTGCGGCTTGTCGAAGTGTTTTCATTGAGCGCTACTCACAGCGAATCAGTACACGCCACTCCTCGCTCTACAGGTTCTAGGTAAAACTGTAATATTGGGGTAAATCGAAGGATCGTAATGAGCACGTGATAGGTATTTGTGGTAACACTCTCCTGCTCTTCGTCGTATCGTCATTGCAAGCCTTGCTGTCGGTGTCAGACGACGAGTTTTGTAATGTACTCGTCATTTTGCATTAAACCGGGTGTCTACAGACTTATAAATCCATATTCGAATTATTATTGAGAAAAATATGGAAAAACTACAGAAAGAAAATAGTCACTCATCTCGGGAAGGGTCGCGCTTGTTGAGCTTATCTGGTTTCGGGTTTTCAAAAAAAAAATTAAGGTATCTGGGGGTTTCTACCTGTGATGTGAAAACTTAAAATAACTAAAATATTACAACGAAGTGCTTATTAGAGAACATCGGAGACATCAAATATCGGAGTTGATTATTTAAATTATGTTCAAAGTAAGTCGAATGATTGGGCCAAATTGAAGCTCCAGTAATATACTTAAAAAACTAAAATTAGTTTTTTTTTACTTATTACCGTCACGTTTAAGCCCTTGAATCGCTCGTCACAAGCGTGGCGTAATAAAATTATGATACTCAGATCAAATAAACTAATAACGCACTAATACTAATAGTATTTTTATAGCAATAAAATAAGAAAGATATATTTTTTGTCATGAAACTTTATTTACACCACCAAAATCAAACTAATATATATTTAACCCTGTCGTCTAGCTCCTTGTTGTTCAGGTTCTACGTAAGGATGGGCCTCGTTGTACTTGATAGCTCTGACGATGTATTCTGGAACTGGATGATCTTGGGGTAGATGAGGTCCTTGGGGGTGGAAGCCGTTCTCGTCGGCGGTGTAAGTAAGATCTACATTCACGCCATCTTCTCCCTGGTATTTGTACGCTCCGGAGACAGCAAGGCCTTCGCCAGCTGGTACTCCATGCTCCTCAGCGGATATTCCATTACCCGTTTCGTAGGAGTAGCTGTATGAGCCATCTGGATTGACTTCGGAGTCCTGTCTTACAATGTCGGAGACATCACCACTCACACGGGCGGCATATGCGCAGGCGCAGAGGGCAGCGAGGATCTGTAGGTAGCACAAACGAGTCAGAATGATTTAAAAGAAAATATTACGATGACTATTTTAAGCAATTTTTCAACCAAGTTTTCAAGTATAATCTGACTAATCAGAAAACAGAGACAGCGTGGTGTTTCAGCGAAACACTAGGCCACGGTGTTTTGAAAACACCACTCTGTTTCAACAGCACTTTCAATTTGTCTATTAGGGTGGTGTTTTCAACGCCGAAACCATAGATACGGATCGCTTAACAATAGAAAATTGCACAGTTCGACAATAAAAGATTGTAGCTGCTCCTCGAAATATATTAAATTTTTTTGACCATTCACTTTATTCGTGAAATAGTGAAATAGATAAAATACGACTCGTGATTTAATTTATCTTATAAGTTTGTCTTATATTTTTAAACTTAAATATGAGATGCTTAAAGAAAGCACAAGACTCGTCCTGTGGACTCGTGGTGTTTTCTTGAAGCAATTCAATTTCGTTAGAAATAAATCTACAGACTTATCGCGAAAATTCAATCACTTGTGATATTACTACTAAAAATCCCACATAATTATATTGAAGGTGGTTCGTAGACATTTAGGTATTTAGAACTTTGTCATGTCATTCGTGTAGCAAATAATATGCAAAAATTCAGGACCATAGACGCGATTCGTATTCACGCCGTATATAACTTCGTCGAATTATTTTTTTGAGGTTATAGTTTACCACTAAAATATCTATCTCGAACAATAATTTCTTTGTGTAAGTACCTACGTAATTTTTCACTAGGTCGTGTGAAATAATTAACTAATTATTTTTTTCTAATGGGCACAATTCATTTGATATTGAGTTTTTCATTTTTTATTATTCAGGGTCATTCTTCACCATGAATAGAATATCTAGTAATTAAAGATCAGAGGGTGGCTCTTTAACGTCTGTGATGAATTGACAATAAATCCATAGGGTGTCTGAAATGAATGTATTCTCGATATTTGTCATAATATGTATATCGAGAATATATTCATTTCTATGCCTACTGAAATTCATTGGATATAAGAAGTTATTACCATCACGAAGGAGTCGTTAACGTAAGTAGAACTGCCAATCTTTCGTGTGGTATGTGTTGAGTATCTAACTGATATGACATGCTGATGAGTCCATAACATGGACGAAACTGTACCGTCCATGTCTTCAGTTGTCGCTTCACATGCTGTACGAAAGATTGCTAATTTGTTCTGCAAAAGAACCCATAGTGGCAATTCAAGTTAACCTAAATCTCAATACCTTTCAAATCTATTTTAATTTTTTAGGATACCTATCAAACATTTAGCCACGATGAGCTATCGAATATAATTAATTGTATGAGTCCTCATCATTTAAAAAGATATGGTTTATGAAGCTTTGTAACGATATTAAACTGATTGATGTCTTTATCCAGTTAAAAGGAAGTGTATTGAAACAGAGAGACATATAAGGAACATAACTAAATGGAAATCATGTAAGGCAAATTTAAGGTCCCTTAGGAAGTTATATATTTAGAGTTGTAACCAATTAGCTGAATTAGTGTTAAACTTTGAATGAAAATTAAGCAGACCTTTAATGATATTAATAGTTAAATCCTGCTTTACTCCCACTTTTTTATAAAAGTGCCTCAATTTTCAATTACAGTTAATGTACATTTGAAAGAACACAGTTTATGTAATAAGTTTCACCAAATCTGCACTTGAGAATTAAACTAAATGCACTTAAATATTCACCATAGCAGGTACATTGCAATAAGAATTGAATTATTGTGAGACAAAGAAACGTGAAACACTTACGATGAGTTTCATTTTGATTGCTGATGAGTTTTGTCAACTAACGAAGTGACTTTGAATGAAATTTAAAAGTATTCCACAGTATTTATATGGATGAGCCTACTATCCGGATTATTGTAGTTTCATGTAACCTTTTTGCATGGGATGTAAATTTTTTTTATTGTCAAGGTTGAATTGAAGAAGAGCAGCACCTTAATAAACCTATAAATGCCATGCTCCTATTTTATGGAAATGTCATAAGAATATGCTTTACATTAGTTGTACCAATGTAAATAAAGAATTTATGGTAATTTTTCACATTTATTAGAAATTCAATGATGAGATCTGATGTAGGTACTCCAACAGCAGGTGTGGTAGCTGTTATAATATTTGGCAGGTCTAGTTTATTTATGGCTTGACTACAGAGAGAATTTTTGTTTTACTTCAGGATCTGCACACGGTAGCATCTCCTGTTTTCAGTAGCTGTTAGGTTTAATAATATTATACTACTGACTCCTAATTAAAATGTAATTAAAAATTTCCTTCCTGCTGTGGTGAAACAAGTTTCATTTATGTTGCAAAAATTGATTTGCTTTTCTGCTATATAATAATTATATGGCACATAATTATACAGTGAAAATAAAAAGTCTTAAATAAATTGAATTAATGGAAAAGCTTTTCACTTTTTTTCGTAGTTCCATTAAGTACTCAAACTTCAACACCCTCAGAGATGTGACTAGATCGAGTTATTCAAATTTAATTGGGCCAGTATAGGGATATCGGCAACGGTTGGAGATACAGACTCGGCTAAGTGGAGAAAAAGTTGCGATTTTAGGAGACACTTCAATGCATTTTCATTGAAGTGACTAGATAATTAGATAGTCAGTATATAATACTAGATAATCTTAAAAACTGGAATTTGAAATTTTTTGTCCATTAATAAGTCACTCTGTATAAAAGATATCGGTAGTTCTGAAATTTTAAATTTTATTAAATTGCACATAGTTGACAGATACTGACTATGTCAAAAAACATCCTGTCAAACTAGATTTTGCATGGCGATAGTCGAATTTTAGTTTTCTTCTGGACGCCAAAATTTGAATTTTTTACCGTTCAGTTGAAAAAAAATTTTTCAGACAATTATATCAAGTATATCACACTTGATAATTTTGATGAAACAAAAAAAAAAATAAAAAAATCATCAATATACCTATAGCTTTACTTGCAAAAAAATATAAAGTGTCATCATACTGAGTTAAATATTTTAGAATGCATCTAAAGAATAAAATCAACGTTGTGAATGCTCAAAGTGACCCCCTCCGTTTTCGAGACATAGTGCAATTCAAATTGCGAATGCAATTTTTCCACTAAAATGTGCAAATGTGATACATCCAAGATTGTACTTTTTCTCTACAGAAAGATGTAACATTCCAATACGGTCACTCCTCTGATATTTCAAAATGTGTAACTAATTATTACATTCTATATTCAGCAAACATAAACTTATTGGGTTTTAATCATCAATTATTTTTTTCCAAAATATAATTATTTCAAATCAGAAATTTTATATATCAAATCATTTAATGTAAGCTTAAATAATTTTCTCGAAAAGAAATTTTATTCGTGAATACTATTGAAAAAATAAAAGTTTATTTATGTAGCCTTTGTATTTAAAATTTTTTTTTTGCAATAAAGTTATCGAACAAAAAATGGACCATTAAAATCATAAAGTTTACGTTTGCTGAAGAATTTGATTACCTTTCAAATGACGTGTCACACAACTTCCCTTCACATTTTAAATTTTCCGAGGGGGAGCATTTTTACCTATCTGAACAAGTTGAAGTTTTTTGGTGAGAGGATTGCAAAAAAAAAGGTAATTTAAGAACAAAAATCGACCCATTTATGAATTTGACTCAAAAGTACTCTTTTTCCTTTTATTGAATTTATTTAAGATTTTTTATTCTCACTGTATACGATGAGGACGTCTAATAGTTCCCTCTGTTTTAAATTCTAAGCTGATTGTGGATGGCATTAACTTAACTACTTTTTGATGTAAAACTGATGTGTCAACTGTAAAAAATGACGTAGCAAAAATTTTTGAGAAGAATGAAGCTCAAGTGATACCCTCATGACCCCTCCTTCTGTGAAGTTATTTTAATTATCTACATAAAAATTATGTTACTTTCGAGAATTTTTATTTTTATCAATTCATTATTATGTTTTTCATAAAAAAAACACAAGGTGATCAAAGTCACCTTGTAATATAGACGCATCCTTTTGACCAAGTGTTTTGGTATTAACATCTAGACGCAATCGTCAAGGTCACATTCATGATCATTAAGATCAGGTGATCTTAAGCCATCAAACTCAACATTGTTGTTCAAGGATAGATATCGTTTCTTTTAAAAAGGTCAGAAGGCATCCTCTATTAGTAGAAGAAGCTTATATTGCAAGATCCGGTATTAGAAGTATATACCCTCGTCTGTTATTTGAAAGATTAACAGCGGGTATTATAAAGGCTCATTAAGTTAACGGGCAGATTTCTGTTGCCATTTCTGAAGAAGGCATGGAGTCTATGTGGAATTTTTTTTTAATTTGTCCATTCCTGACATGAAAGTAATTACAAAAATGTTAATAAAAGTCATTTGACTTCAGTATTAGCTTCAAAAACGAGCACAGAAATCTGCCCGTTAACCTAATGAGCCTTTATAATATTGGCTGTTAATGTAAGATAATAATTATTATACAGTGTGGAAAAGCCAAATGGAATAAATTCGATAATAAATCAATGAAGATGGTTGCAAAAAAACGCTCGGACACGTCGATTAGTATTTTTAGTTGCGCATTTTTTTCAATGAAAACTTTTTATACAGGGTGTGTCGTGTAACAGTGCTCAATACCAACTTTCTTTTTTCACATCAAACACCCTGTATATTATTACATTTTCAGATTGCCTGAAAAAATGTAATAATAATGCTGTTTATAATTCAAATTTGTAACGAGTGATTTTTGAGTTATAAACAAATGAAAATCGTAATTTTTAATTTTCAAAACAGTGTACACCGATAACGGCTCAAGATGTCGGAAAACGGCTTACATGTCCCTATCCTAATTTTTCATGTAGTATCCTATTGTGTGGATGAAATTTTTATACAGGGTGATTAAAAATCTGGTAATTTTCATGACCCTGTATAAAAATTTAAATTACCTAATAGGGCTCTAAATGAAAAGTTAAGATAGGGACATGTAAGCCGTTTTCCGACATCTTGAGCCGTTATCGGTGTACACACTGTTTTGAAAATTAAAAAATGGAACGGAGTGTTCGGGGATTGTACTTGAGAAAAATCGGACTAGCCGTTTTAAAATGGCGACCTTTTGAATTTTACGAAAAATTGCTACTTTTTGAACCCCTAGAAATGCAAAATGGAAAAAAAACTTACAGACAACTAAACTAACAGAATTTGGAGAACATTTTTCGAACTTGACGTTAGTGTCAGAAAATATTCATTATTTCTAATAGTTGGTAGGAAAAGGGTCAACGTACGTAATTTTTATTTTGTAAGCACACTTTTAAAGACATCGAAGTGAAGTTTCCAGAGTTGACAGCTATGCGAAAGCCCTTCAACTAGGAAGTGTTAAAAATGTAGTTTGAAAAAACTACATAATTTCCTAAGTCAGTGGTGTGGGTAGAAAGAGGGTAAAAATTGCTAAATGTCTATAACCATTTATAAGCACACTTTAAGGAATTGAACTGAAAAATTTCAAAAGACAAATAATAAAATGGCGGACATATTGTAAATTTTTATACCTATGATGTTTATTTCCCTAAAATTCAAATTTTTCGATTTTCAAAGCTTTTCAAACGAATTGTAATGAAATTTAAACAGTAAACAACTACGCGATAATGATCTGACCATGAAAAATTTCAGAAAGTCATTTAAAAACGGTGAAAATATTCATAATATCATAATAATTGAATCAACGCATCAAAATACACTATTTCTGCAAGAAGGTTTTTGAGTTTTTTGATGTTTGATGGTTAGTTGTTAGTTCTATCAAAAAAGGGTAAAAATAAGAAAAATATTTTCTAAAATAACCGCGAACTAACACTATGAATTGAAATGGATCGCACCTAGGTAGGATGATAAGGAAATTATTTCCATCTCACTCGTTAAATCAGCCCAAATCGAAAAAGCAAATAGTGCAAGAATAGGTACGTAAATACCTAAAGGCAGTGCCAACGGTGCATTGTTACGTGTTGTGTTAAGAAAGCGGACCACCGCTTCTATAAAAGCAGACGTCTTACCGCAGCTCGAGACAGATTAAGATCAGCTTTCGAGCAGGTCGAGTCTGACTTCCTAACCCTTTATACGGTACCCAGAGATGGCATATAGTGGACTCCGGGCTACCAAATCCTTATCTAAACCTTAAAATTCGAATCCAGAGATGGCATTATAGCGGACTTCGGTCGAATTTTCCTTATCTACCTTGGAAAAACTCCAGTTGAAAACCCGAAAAAGGCAAATATCGTTTCACGCCAATTTCAAATCACAATTCTAATAAAATTCGAATCCAGAGATGGCATTATAGCGGACTTCGGTCGAATATCCCCTATCTACCTTGGAAAAACTCCAGTTGAAAACCCGAAGAGGGCAGAAAATCGTTTCACGCCAATTTCTAATCACAATTCTAATAAAATTCGAATCCAGAGATGGCATTATAGCGGACTCCGGTCGAGTTTCCTTTACCTCTCCCGGGAAATCCCAGTGAAACATACTTCATTCGCGTCTCGAAATCAATATTCGCAGTTGGAAAAACTTCTCCGAACCAATTCACAAGTAGATGGCAAAGCGCCTATTTTGAAGGAATTTGCTTCACAAATTAGGGAAAATCCATTGAGAAAATAGTTAGGGAAGATCTCTCTTCGAAACAAAATCCACATCAATACTTTATTAAACAGATTCGCCCAATCCATGAGCGCAGATCCCATTTTAAATCAAGAAAAATAATCAGCTAGGAATTAGGCGGCATCAGCAGTAAATACCTAGTAGGTACCTACTCAATCGCGTTAACCAATAAAGAGTCCGCGGCAGGAAGCAATTCCTCAACAACAAATAATTTATAAATAGGAAATTGAGATAGAGCTAGGAAGAAAATGGACCCAGGTCAGGAATAAAATAACCTGTGAATAATAATTAAAGCAACACGTTATTAGAAATAAAACAAGTTAGGCAGGAAGCAGTCCCTTTAAATTATACGACTTTAAGAAAGGAAAGTTAGCAATTCCTCTCATTGTATTGCACCATGAATGAAGCGGAGCACCCTCCGATATACAACAGGTCCAGATAGAACACGGCAGCGTTGTCAGATGTAGTATCGGCTACTCGCATATCTTATCAGGAAATACCAGTCACATTACAACACCCAATTAGGAGTTATAATAGGTACTCGATTACCACACGTTGGGGGAGGCATTCACCTCGATGTTCAAATGGAGACCTCCGGGGGCTGGTAAAAGAGCATGACTCTTTAAAGTAGAAATCGTAGAGCGCAACGGGGCAAAAATCACCCTCAGTTGTAGATTAGAGCAGGCCAAATCGAAGCAGAGCTGTCAGGTGTAATACCTGCTCATCAAATATCAGGAAATACAATAACCGAAATAAACTCGGATTATCAATTGCTATTCAGCAAATAAGAATTTCAAAGCAACCAAAAACAAATTAGTCTCGAGTATGTGAAAAGCCATTCAAAATCAATCAAAACCAAAACTCCTTTAGCACATCATACGAATGTCAACTTCAATCAAAATTTAAAAACAAGCTCCGCAGAAAATTGCTATAAAATGTTATTGCCAGTCTGGACTGAGTTATCTGCTTTCTAAACAGGTGTTAGGGGTAAAAACCTTGGACCACGGTGAAATCGATGGTTGGTCCCGATTATAAAACCCACCGGCTCCAATATAGGTATATTCATAAAAATTCCAGCATTCAATTATTACCCAGGCAAGCCCACGGGAACCCTGAGGAATAATTATAGAATAGCGGCCTAGTTTGGTCAGTTGGTCATCATATTTAAAATAGCAAAACAAAACTGCGAATTGCAGAGAACGTCATATTCGAAATGATAAGGTATATTGACTCATCGCCTTACGAGGCCAGGTAGAACAAACAGGTAGCCGCAGGGCAAATAGGTATTGACGGTTCAAAAGAGGCCATATAAAGGTAGCCCAGTGAGGCAAAACGACGACACAACAAATAAACGAAATGAGTTAAAACAACTATCATGAGTATGACGTCAATTCAGGAAAACCGCTTTCAAAAGAAAAAAGCAAATTGAAAAGACATTCGTATAATGTTTAAAGAGGAGGTAGAAATCAAACAAACATGGCAACACTGCTCTCGACATCCAAGCCAAGACAGACATTTCCGCCATATCCCGGATAGTCTGTAACCAAAGTGGTTGTTGTCTTTAATTAATTCAAGCCGTTGCTTGAAGTGAAATCAAAGAAACCAGAAAAAGGAAATTAGGCAAAGGAAAACGTCGAATAGGTAAACAGACAGACATTTCCGGAATATACCGGATAGTCTGTAACCAAAGTGGTTGTTGTCTTTAATTAATTCAAGCCGTTGCTTGAAGTGAAATCAAAGAAACCAGAAAAAGGAAATTAGGTAAAGAAAATCGTTGAATAGGTAATGAGACAGACATTTCCGCTATATCCCGGATAGTCTGTAACCAAAATGGTTATATTCTTTAATTAATTCGAGCTGATGCTTGAAATGAAATCAAAGAAAGGAAACAAAAACAAAACGAAGTAATAAGAAAGCACAGGAGTGCAAAAGAGTGGTTTCTGAAATAGATAGAAGTTTGAAAGATATATGAAATATATCTATCTTCGCTTTCCACTTTTTTATGATCTCTATGCAAATAGGGATTCATCATTCGCTTTCCATTGTTTTGTACTCTCTATGCAAAATTACAGCCTCTCTCGCCCTTCACAATTTTACGCTCTGCAAACGAATTCTCTCGCTCATCATTCGCTTTTAGACATCTGACAGGAAGTCCACAGTTAACAACAAGTCTTAGTAAATTTCCCCGCTTTTCTGTGGGAAATCCCCATCAACCGAGATACACTGAGTCATAGTAGGTTGTTTTGCGCATTCGTTTCGGCCATAGTAATCCTAGCATACCTCAATCAAAGAGCAGGGGTGACTACGGTAAAAACTGCGGTAAACACAACGAGGAAAACACAACGGTCCTATTAGGGGAAACCCAGAGATAAATAGACGATCACAGTGGCTTTTCAGTGGATTACAGAATTTTGATGGTTTGTAATTTTTTGTTTCAATAATCAAATTTAATGCACACAATGTATAGTAACGTTGTATGACTTCGTTCGTATTTTTACCGCATGTGGAAATAATTGGATAAAGTCGAAATATGTACTAGCTATAAATACCGCAAGTGGTTAATTACGGTATATACAGGTTGAGTCTTTAATGGCGCATTTCCTCAATGTTACATTAACCTTTAAGTGGTAAGGTGGAACGACTTACTCTTACGCCAACGCGGTGTCTCACAGGCACGGAAGACATTAATGCATCATTGGGGGGTTATGCAATATTTTTGTGTTAATATATGCTTGTTATTTAATTTTTTGAACCTATAATAATCGGATACATTTGTGTTTAATTATTTTTTATTTGACAAAAAATAAAAAATTTCACTTTTAAAATAACAATCTCAAAAAATTAAGTTAAAATTTCTAGTCAACAGGTGGCAATAAAATACAATCAAATAATATTTGATTATATTTTTTTTATTTTTTTTTTTATTTATGGCTGCAATAAACTGCATAAAGGCGGGCGGCCATTGCGCGCGAAGCTAAGCTAAGCGAAGCGGAGCTAATATTTTTATAAATTAGCTCCTATGTAATGTTATGAACGCGCGGCAATTGATGCGAAACTAAACGAAGATGTGCTAGCGAAGATAAACTAAGTTTTTAAACTTCGCTGGCTTTAGCTTGAGACAGGTCAGAGCGAATATTCCTTAGCTTATTAGCTCAGTTTCGTATGCACGTATGTCGTAGAAAGGTACAATAAAAATAAATAAAAAAGAGTTAATTATATTGTAATGTATTGTCTATTAAAGAAAATACCTCAACCAAATTGCTAGTCGTTCCTTGCTGTTGCTTGCTGTTGAAATGGCTTTTCGAAAATTACTGTCTTGCTTTTCGATGTCTTCAGAAATCATCTCGTGTAATTCATAAAATTGAGGGCGTGTCATTCTAAAGTAGTTCTTAAACCTTTCATCTGATAATTCCGAGGATAATTCATTTATTAATTTATGAAATTCGCCAAAAGTTTCTCTTCTTTTCATATAACCACTTATCCAGTACTTCTTTCTCTTCTTTTTCGAACATAACAATGTTATTTTCTGATTTTCTTCAAAATTTGATTCGTCAAATTCCGAACTTATAAATCTAATAACAACAATAATTATTGATGGTTCATAGCTCCACGTACGTTGTTCTTAAACTAAGCAATCCCTTTTGGGATATTCGCTTCCAATGGCCGAGTTTACTTCGCTTCGCTTAGCTTAACTCAGCTTCAGTTCGTTTCGCTTAGCTTAGCTTCGCGCGCAATGGCCGCCCGCATTTATGTTACATTCCGAGATGTGCAATAAATTGAAGCAAACATAATTGCATGCATAGTTCTTTTAGGAACGTGAAGAGGATAATAGAAAATATTGTTCTTTATGAGACAGTTATTTACTTCCTTTGGATGAATGAAAAGTTTATACAAAGCAATATTTATGTTTGCTTTACCCACAATTCGGTGTAATTAATCATAAAAATAAAGTATTCTTTACGGTAGGTGTCTGCCAGACACAGAACAGGACATGCTATACTTAAAAAATTTATTACTCGCTTCCTGTGTGCACAAAAATTATGAAATTTTTTCTGTAGTTTCCTAAAGGTACAGTGAAAGAATACACGAACGGAAAAAATTATTTCAAAAGTAATAACAAAAATATAGCACATTGAAAATGTGTCAGTGTCTGAGAGACACCGCGTTACCACTTAAAGGTTAAAGCCGAAAGTTCTTGGAGCCCAGGAAACATTGTTAAAAAATTTTGCTCGTAAATTGACCGAGATATACGTAGTGTTAAGAAGTCGACTTTTTTATTCTTGTGTTTTTTTCAGAACGCTGCTAATCGTTACATCGCCTGTATCACCAAACGTTGAAAAAAGTTATTAATAGTGCTTAATAGTACTTAATTATATCTTATTTTCAACGCAAACATTTAATTTTTTATCAAAATTATGTAAAAATGCATCTCTGGCAATGATGCTTTTACAACTAGGGCGCTGGGACTTTAAAACAATAGAATTATTATGTAACTGTCACTGTCAAAATTGAATTAATTTTTAATTTATCAAAAGTTGTAGTGCTCCATGAAGCTAATAAAAGTTTGATGCCTGAAATTAAAAGATAGGATGTATTCTAATAGATATTATTTGGATATGTTGCCATTGCTTGGCGAATTCCATGGGAATGTCACTGGAGCTGCTAAAGCTTACACTAATAGATTTCCAGGCAGGTTGCATCCTGATGCGAACATTATAAGGAGGTTAGAGCAACGTGCGCGAGAAACTGGATATCTAACTCATACATGCGGTGCAGATCGTTGTCGTCCACGAAATGTGGTAACACCTCCGGTTGAAGCTCTAATTCTAGAGATAGTTGAAGAGGAGCCCACACGAAGAACAAGAAGCATAGCAGATGAATTGAGGTTGTCGCAGAGTTCCGTAAGCCGATTTCTTGTGGGTGAAGCATTTCATCCTTACCATTACACAACAGTTCAATCCCTTTTGCCTCTAGATTTTGGCCTGCATGTGAATTTCTGCAACTGGCTGCTACAAAGAGTAACAGAAAATAATAATTTCATTTCCTGTATCCTGTGGACGGACGAGGCAAACTTCACTAGAAATGGATTGTTTAATCAACACAATGCTCATTATTATGCCCATGAAAACCCTCATTTAGCTATTGAACATGATAATCAGCATCGCTTTAGTGTGAACGTGTGGGCGGGAAATTATCAATTAAACATAGATGCAATGAATCTTATGCCTACAAAAACTAGCATAATCCAATCTAGGCACAACAAACAATCTTAAAAAAGCAAAAAAAAAATCTGGATGATATTCCTCTCGTTGCAGTTCGCAATATGCGGATACAATTAGATGGTGCTACAGCCCATTCCGCGGCTCCTGTAAGAGCGTGGCTAGACGTGGAGTATCGGGAAAGATGGATATGTCGTAATGGACCAGTATATTGGCTGCCAAGGTCTCAAGACCTATAACCCCGTTAGACTTTTTTCTCTGGGGTCATATAAAATCAATTGTGCACAGAACTCTCGCACAAAATCAACAAGACTGATTGACCGAATTCGAGACGCTGCTGAAACCGTCACTCCCCAGATGCTGCAACGTGTTCGTGCAAATATTGTACATCGAGCACAAATCTGTTTGGAAGCGCAGGGACAGAATTTTAATAATAATAATAATAATAATAATACTTTATTTCACGTCAATAAAAATCAATACATCAACACTCTGTAAACTATGAACAGTATGCTATTTTGACAGAAATAAATAAGCAATAACACCCTTGCGTTAAACCTTAAATCTACATAATTTCAAAAACAAACAAGAAACAGGTACCTACAAGAATTGAATTGCGCCAAAAGACAGAATCAGAAAAATCGCGCATCAGAAGCTAAGCTTGTTAGATGCGCAAGTCTATCCCCAACACCATGTAGGCGACATTACTCACATTTTAACAAATATTTTCCATCTTTATCTTTTATTTATTTTCGCTTATTTATTCATTTATTCATTAATTTATTTTTTCTGAGAACAACGCCCACCATGAACAACCCGTGAGCGGCATACAGACCTAGTCCAAATTCAATACTTTAGAAATATATTCATTCATTACTAAGGGTTCTTATCCAAGATTTCACTTTTTTTTTAATTCGTCCGTCACTGTTTGGTCTCCTGATTTCCGGGGGAATTATGTTATACAATCTTGGAGCCAGATATGCATAGTTTCTAGTTCCAATCGTTTTAGAAGCTATTGGAGTTACCAATTTTCCTATTGTATTATAGCGAGTAAGGTGGGTATGTTCAATTTTTTCTATTTTATCTCGATTTGATAATAATTGTCGTAGTACAATGGCTTTGAAATACAACGCCCTTATATCTAAGACATCTAGTTCTTTGTACAGCTAGACGGAAGGGTATAATCATCTTTATTTAAAATAATCTTTAGGAATCTATGTTGAATTATTATCTCTATGATGGACAAATAGTTTTTGTTTACCCCACCTCAACCAATTATACCGTAATTCAAGTGGGACTCGACCAACGCATGGTATAGTATCTTCAGCTGCGAGGTGTCTAAATATTTTTTATATTCTATAAATCTATATAGCAAGCCTCGTAATTTATTTGCCAAAAATTAATATGGTGGTTCCAACGCAAGTGAGAATCATTTTGAGCATTTACTTTAGTTTTTTTTCATAAATATTTATTAAATTTTTTGTTTGTAGGTATTTACTTACTTGACTCAGTAATAATACGAATTGTCAGTTTTATTAAATGGTTTCCATAGATACTATAACAATGAAGTATTTATTATAACAATATAGAATACATAATTATTTACTTACTTGGATCCGTTGTCAGATGGTTGATGATTTACCCAGAAATATAATGTGCTATAACTCTGAAAAGGAGTCAATTGTTTTTTTATTACTTTTTTTAGGGTCTACGAACTTTCCCCTTTAATGTACCATTGAGGAAATGCGCTGTGAGAAAGACTCACCCTGTATAAGTATACAGGGTTACTGGTAACTGGATACTTTAATGATCTGATAAAACAAGAGGTAAGGAGTAAATTTACCCTAATACCATGCGCTATAATACAAAACTCAATAGATTTTAAGATTTTTTTTTGTATTTTTAATTTTTTTGTTTTTCTTTGTAATTTTAACACGATCGAAAAACATCCAGATATTTTTTATCCCAAACGGTGTATATAGGACGGAGTCCTATACAACGGAGTGTATAGGACAATTATTTTAGCAAGAAAAATACAAAAATTTAAAATACATTTTTTAAAATTAAGTTTCAAGGCATTTATATTACTTTTTTAAGAAAAATTGAAAATCGCACCTTTTGTTTTATCCGATCACCAAAGGAATGTATTCAGTTAATTAGCAGTAGCCCTGCATGCATAGTATCGGCGGTTCATTGATTAACACATCCTAGGTGTGCCGTAGAGATCGGAACGAATGTTGTAACTGGAATTTCTATTCGTCGAGAATATGAGATATATAGGGTGTCTGCGTAAGGCTGGCCACCGGCTATATCTCGGAAACTAATGGGCCTAGAACGTCAAAATAAAAAATTTACAGACATAAGTGATCACGAGAAATTCAATGAAAATTTTTTCAAGATGGCCGCACTTTCGGAAATACCGGAAGTTGACACCTACTTCGTTATTTTAGCAGGAACACCTTGTATATTATTATATTTTTTAAATATCTGAAGAAATCGAATACAGATGGTTTTCACCATTGGAATTTAGATTGAGCGGTTTATGAGTTATAAACAAGTGAAAATCGAAAATTTTCAAATCCAAAACAGTGTAGAACTAGAACGGCTCAAGATATATAAGAACGGTTTACATGTCCCTATCTTAACTTTTTATGTTTTATCCTACTATGTGGTTTAAATTTTAATACAGGGTGATGAAAAATCGGATAATTTTCATCACCCTGTATTAAAATTTACTCCACATAGTGGGATAAAACATAAAAAGTTAAGATAGGGACATGTAAACCGTTCTTAGATATCTTCAGCCGTTCTAGTTCTACACTGCTTTGGAGTTGGAAATTTTCGATTTTCACTTGTTTATAACTCATAAACCGCTTTCATCTAAATTCCGAAAAATAAACTGCTTTGGAGTTGAAAATTTTCGATTTTCACTTGTTTATAACTCATAAACCGCTCAATCTAAATTCCGATGGTGAAAACCACCTGTATTCGATTTCTTCAGACATTTAAAAAATATAATAATATACAAGGTGTTCCTGCTAAAATAACGAAGTAGGTGTCAACTTCCGGTATTTCCGGAAGTGCGGCCATCTTGAAAATATTTTCATTGAATTTCTCGTGATCACTTATGTCTGGAAATTTTTTATTTTGAGGTCCTAGGCCCATTAGTTTCCGAGATATAGCCGGTGGCCAGCCTTACGCAGACACCCTGTATATATAAGACTGTAAATTTAAAATAAAACTTGTTTCCTCGGCTTCGTTACCAAGATATAGGATGTCCCTTTTCTAAAATTTAAATCAAAATGGCAGTCAATTTTAAACAATAACCTCCACTGGCAAAGCACATGATTTGACATAACTATTACGATAGTGTTTGCTTTTCATTGTTTTATTATCGGGAACAGAACTACAGGCATTCAAAGTTTACCTATTCCCCGAGTTCAATAAAATTTTCAATGTGGCATCGTTGTTCGAATTCGAACTCAACAATGGAACTAAAATAGATTTTAAATAATACTATCGAATATTATCCGTGCAACGATTATTGTTTTAAGCTTTGTTGGAGTTGCCATTTCATATGTTTCCATGGTAACGTCTATCTGGGTATTAGACCTACACGTTATTTTTCTGCCTGAAGTAGGGTGTCCAGTGTGCAGTGTTGTGACTTTTTTTTCCACAACAGTGGTCACATCTTCTTAAAGGAGCCATACTGGAGAAAAACGAAAATGAACTTAGAATCTTTAATCCACAATATGGATCCTGTGGTAGTGTCTGTGTCCGCCATTTCGGAATCACCCTGTATAATGGTAGACTACTTAGTAGACTAGTCTATTCGACTTTCTATGATTGTGATCCTCTGTCACTGTTACTAATTGTAACTGTTATTCGTTTTGAGTTGTTTGGAAATAACTCTAATTTTAATCCCAGGTGTTAGTCGTAAATTAACGATATTTCATCCGTAACTCTCTAAACTATTCAGTAGTTATGCGTCAAATAGTTGAAAACAGTGTTTCTCTCCATGGGTATCTCAAAGTAACAGTTATTTTAGATCTTTCGCTACCCCCCTAATTCGGTTTTCCCATCTCTAGTACCAGATCAATGAAATCATGATACAACAAACTTTACAAGATATGATATTGCGCAGGTTATTCGACGTCACCGGATCTCTAACTGTCACTTTCCCATTCGATCTGACAGAATAGCATTGAATTTAGGAAATGTTAAATACCTATACACCGTTCACTTATTATAAAAGAATTGGGTTATGGTGTAGGGTGATAGAAATCACTGGGTATAACCGCTGTCAATCATTGGCTGGAGTTTGGTTATGTCTCTTTTTTATGAGGTTGAAGTTTTATGACAAGGAACAGGACATAGTTGCCAGATGGATTTTTGATATTTTTGGTCTTCTTCTTAATATGTTTATATTTACATCGTTGAGGGCTTTTTATTTTGAATCATTTAGTCACATATATTGCAATCTTTAGCTAGAACGCAATGTCGCTGGATCTTAGATCTTAAATCTTAAGCTTTTCATAAGAGTTTGAGAAAAAGGTTATCATGTAATTTTGCCAAGTTAGGAAAATACACAAATGTACTTTTTGAATATAAAATAAAAAACTTGAATCAATTATATTAATTTACTTTTAATAAATACATAGCAGGTAATTAAAATATAGGTACGTAAATGAAATAGTTATTTACATTACAAGCTACGAAAGTTCACTTTTAGGTGTGAGGTGTATTTAAATACCCGAGGCGAAGCGTAGCGTAGCCGAGGGTATTTAAAAACTCCGAGCACCTGAAAGAGCTTTCGTAGCGTGTAATGTATTAAACTTTTCATTCTCCCCTTGCCATATTGAACCACGGATTAAGAAGAAATGAGTAAAATAATACGATTCAGTGATAACAATGGAATTATTATAAGGTGCCATGTTTTTAACATTACCATAGTAACGATAGTTTTAAATTATTAATTTATGACACTGTCAAGTTTAAAACTCTCTACCGCTATATTTTCAGAATCTTTGATCGTAGTTCAGTTCAAAATGAATTTCATTCAAGAAGCTGCAAATTCCAGTAAATCTTTCTGGAACATACAATAATAATTATTTGTATGTTCCAGAAAGATTTACTGGAATTTTTATTGTAGTTTTACATTTAATTTTCCATCTAAATAAACGTTAATCAAACTGACATTTCTACTTTTTTGTCCAGGCCACGAAAGTTTTTCATAGCTAGCAACCACCTAGCAACCTATCACCTAGGATGTTTTACTTTCGCTTTCGGTTGCCTTATCAAGACAGAAAGTTACACTTTCGTAAAGGGGAGAATGAAAAATATTTTTCGTCAATTCGTCGGTTATTCGGTATCGTAGTAGTGTGTCAGGAACCAGCCAAAGATTCTGGACTTGAGAATATTTTACACAAGATACTTTTCAGTTTTCGCTTCTGGCCCAAAATTATCCCCCATTATCAATAACCGCTACTGCATCCTGCTTAGAATCAGAATCATCTTCAGCGCTCTGATTTTAATAAGATTTTCACCATGTCCATTTGTTTCGTCCAGTCCTCCGAAATAAGTTTTTCACAATGATTATATTAATTTTGTCACATGTCGGGTGTACTTACATTTTGAAAGCTCTTCAAGCCATATAACATTCCTTACTTTATCCTTAGAGGGAAGCGGCTAATTTACGTACTTGTATAATGAAGATTGCAATATCCCCATGATGTCGATTGGGTTTGTATTGGAAATAGATTATTGCAAATCTTTCGGAAACACAATATTTTCATAATTAGTGCCTGAGTTTTAGACGCGGGCTGCCCAAAGGTGTAATTTCACATTTGACCTGTCCAATAATACTTGCTAATGCACGGTCTGACTACTATCAGAGACCGCATATTACTAGCAATTAATTTAGCAGATACACATATTTTACTTAATACTTTACATCCCAAATATATTTTACCTTCAGAGAATGACTTAAATGTTTGCTCAAGTTTGGACTTTCTGGATCTTAATCATTGAAATGCTTTCCTAATGCGGATTTATCCATCTAAAGATATTATTTTCGTCATTTTGCTCTTTCGAAATTTAAAATGTCAAAAATTTAATAATTTTGTTTGAAAAAAATTGATCAGAGTAAAAAATTACCTATCCTAGATACCCCTTCTTCTAAAACTTCAATTAGACAACAAGGCTGTTAATCAGCTGAGACAATTTGAGTGATTTGACAAATGTCAGTGTTTACTTAACCTTTAATATCTCGATCAGCTGATATTGTCAATCGAGATCTAGGGAGTTTTCATTTTTGCAAACCTAAAAACAAAAGTTCATGGCCACCTAGTTCTTTTTTAATATGTGAACGGTGTATAGTTTAAGGTATTTGGTAGTGTGTTAATATTAATTAGTTTATTTGGCGTTAATATTCGGTATACAAGAACTGTTGAACATTGTGTTGTGCTCTGTACAATAATTATTGTAATAGCGATAACAAAGCTAAATAAAGGATCGATAATGTGATAAATGTGATGTTTTTTCGTTTTCAAAGTGAACCAGTGTTATCAAGGCATGGAAAAACGCGTGTATGTTCTCATAAAGACAAAATAAAAATAAATAAATACAGCAAATGCCAGAAGAGGGTTTTTACAACATTTCAATATACAGTGAAGAAAAATTCCAGAAATCATGTTGAACAAAATTCTAAATAACTTTTTCACGTATTGCGCCAACAATAGAAAAATGTTATCTCAATAAAAATTTACCTATTATTAGTGTACGAATTTTTATTTCTGACCACCAGGTGCAAGCATAACTGCAATGCAATGCCGTTGATCGTCTCGAGCGAAAGGAGAACGGGCAGCTTGTTTGCGAGATGGGGAAGGCATCAGGAGAAATACAAGTGCTGGTGCTGGTGTTACATCCAGTCAGTAGTCTGAATTATAAAAGAGTATAAAATAAGAGTGGAGAACAACAATTATTTTGAGAAGCAAAAAAAGTGTAAATAAATAAGTACCTACTTCTTCTGAAATTCCACTAATTTTACCCTTAAGTTTCACAAAAATTTCAAAACTGAATACAATTACATAATTTTTGCCACTTGTTTTTTATTATGAGATAATCAAATAATGAAATCCTAATTCTCTCTGCATTTTTTTTCTCATGCAAATACCTGTAATGTAATTGCGAATACAAAAAAAAACTTATTCACTCGTTATAATCGTTATATTTAATATTTACAAATCAATGGCACATAATCTACAATCTACTTATTTTCCAGCAGCCCTTTTGGTTTGTTCTTGATCCTCTTCGGGATGAGCTTCGTTCCATTGGATCGACCTTAAGATAGCTTCTGGTACTTCTGGAGCCTGGGGCAAGTGAGCGCCTTGAGGTTGGAAGCCGTTTTCGTCAGCAGTGTAGGTTAGATCGACACCAACGCCATCTTCGCCCTTGTAGCTGTACGATCCTTGAACGTTGATGCTCTCACCGGCAGGGGATCCTTGTTCCTGGGCGTTGATACCGTTTCCGGTTTCGTAGGAGTAGCTATATGAACCGTCTGGGTTTACTTCAGAGTCCTGACGAACGATCGGGACCTCGGCGTCACCAGCTGGGGCCGCGTAACAAGCGGCGAGAAGGGCGAACAGGATCTAGAAATTTAAAAAATGAAAATTTTATTTTGAGTGTTTTTAAGGTTACAATATTTTATCGAAATTCATTGTAATATATGCCAAAATTAGTCATGGTTGTATTTTTAAGAAGTGTGAAAGCGCCACTAAATAAATGAATAGTATTTACCTCCTTTGGGGAGGTAAAGTACTTGAACTATAAGTAGTGAGCTGTCAAATTTATTGAATTTAAATTAAGTAAGACCCTTTAATTTGTTCACGAAATGAGTGATAAGCTATTTAAAGAATGAGTGAACCTTTATCGTGTAAGCCTGCAGAAATTTTGCCAGAGAACAGTAGCCAATAAATTAATATCTCATTTATGACCAGAAAAATACCACGTATGGTTGAAAGTAGTTGACTCATTGAATGATTTTTTTTTAAAGAGGGAGCATTGGTCTTAACTGTATTTGTAAGACATAGTCGCTCCACTCTGGTAATTTGGCTTCGAGATCAAGTTCATTTAGTCAGCCACAAATTTTAAATTTAGCCTTAAAACCTTCGATTACTTGTTTTACTTTTCACATACATTCAAAAATTAATCTGAAAAAAAATGCGAGCCGAGCTGAGTTTCGAACCCGCGATCTAGGTCTCCGTAGCCAGCGGAGGTTACCGCTAGGCGACGCCGGTCACTCATTGAATGACTGAAGGACGACCAGCGACGGCTCGTGGAGCCGGGAGCTTTCTACCAGCAATGCCGTCTGATAAGATACTTGCCTGACAAGATAATTGGAATTGTTAATAAGTTTGAATCGTTTGAGCATTCCATAAGTTACTACAGTCGAATAATCGAAAAAAGAGGGCTGAAATTAAGCTAATACTAGAAGTTTGATGAAATTTTAATGGTAGGTAGGGGTGTAACTATTATAACATTCCACAGTCAAGTTTTCCCCCCTTTCAAATTTCAGGAAAATGATATTGTTTTATCATTTATCTCTTATCAATTATGATTTATATACAATTTATCACAAATCTATTACAAAAAAATAAAAAAAAATATTTAAAATTAGATTGCACTTATTGCTTATAATATTACTTATTAAGTTTGTAGTCTGTTCTGGTCAATTTTCTAAATCAGAAGATTTTAATTTATTTTTAATCGTAATTTTTAAAGTAAATTAGAAAAAAAATTTTTTTTTTTTTTTACTCATTCAACAATTTAGGGTCCGCAACCGTCATTCGAATGGGGTTGACGAAGTTAGGGAAGAAATTTGTTTGCTGCAGAATGTCATTGTATGATCCAAAATCAACCTCTTTCGGGTTTTTTAAGTCCACTAATAACAACTGAGAAAATGAATTTATTCATTAATATGATTCACACTGTATAACTTACATTAAAATAAATATCATGCCGTTTCATATTTTTGTGTATTTCACGACATATGTTACTCCTATATTTAATAATCATGCACAATAGGCACTATAAAAATTTTGTTATTTTGAAAGTATTAGGTATATAGTTTCTAATTTAGAAACGTTGCCTCCCTTAATTGTACCTAGATGAATACACTTCTATAGTGATTATAGACATAGACCTATACCGGGTAAAAATGATCTAAAATCGTTGTGTGACTAATTTTGTAAATTTAAGAGTTTTCAGATTACGTTGAATTAAGCAAAGTTGGGCAAAATTTTACGCTTATTTAGAATCTTAAAAAAAGGGTAGCTTCGGTTGTTGAAACATGGCGATAAAACTAAAAAATCTTAAATATATCTATAAATTACCAAAATTTTATTTTTGTATACCGAATAACATGAAAAACGATACGGCGACCATAAGAAAAACAAAAGTCGACTTCGAAAACCCAGGGATCTAGTGGGCTTTGAAAATTTTTGTAATGTCACATGGCTCTTGACGTGCAAAAATAATTAATTTGTTTTCAATACCTAATAAAAACGATACGGATAAAGTGAAGTAATCTCTATTTCTGAATGTGCTCAGCATATTTCAGCGACGGCTATATAAATAGTTATCGTAAATTTATAAATTTAAATTTAAAAATAAGAATAAAGATATCATGTTTGCTAGAGTTCAAAAACTAGCAATGTGAGAATAAATCTCTACATGGAGTCAAAATTGTTGTATTGAAGACGCCTTGAAAAATTATATCAAAATAGTACATTAGGTATTGTTAAGCCACAACAGACCTTCGATCGCAGCGAAGGTATCACAATGGCCCACTCACGAGAAATCTAAACTAATCTAGCTAGATATTACCTATACCTAATCTCTGTGATTTTTTGATCACTAAGAAAATGGTGAACTTTTATGAATTACTTTTTCGCCAGTTGAATTGTAGATAGTTTTGTAAAATACGGTACTGTTGATAGACAGCAAAAGTGATTTCTTAAAATTATATATATAATTTTCCAAGTGATAGAAGGATGCAACATGAAAACAAACTCAAAATATAACTTTAATTCACTTAAATAACAATTGGCGAAAAAATTATGTGTTCAACTCTGTAATGCATGAAGATTGAATGACTTGCTTTTCTTATTTATTTAGCTATGCCTATAATATGTATAGTTTCTTTAGTTGCTGATTGAATGCATAAGTATTTTTTTTTTTAGATGTCATAAGATTAGATGTCTTTAATTGAAATCATAGTTGATTCCGGGCTGTTGTACCGTGGCCCATGGAGATTTGCTTCTAACATTTCGTCTACAGCTGAGGTAGACAGCATAGGCAGTTGGTAGACAACATACGAACGCACGCGACAAAGCCTCCTTTTAATTGTATTTGTAGAAAAAGAAGCAGTAGTAACAATATCAAACTTTTGGAATTTATGGTATCGCCTTCGTGTTTATTACACCTTACAGTTTATAAGATGTTAGAATGAAATAATAAAAAATAATTACAATAATTTAGATAAAATACATACATTTTTTAATTTAATATTTTAAACTTTCCCGACAGTATTAAATAAAAATTTTATTTTGATTCCAAATGAAACTATGACGCCTAAACAATGAACTCTCATGATTATTAGGAATAAAAATTGAAGCAATATTTGATAGCTGAATAATAAAAACCTAGCATAATTTTTATTATTATGAGGATTCGCGATGGTACTAGTATTATAAAATGCATCAAATAAGTAATTAGACATAACTTTATCCACTTAAGAAAAAAGTGGTAATTATCGCCACAAACAACAGATAAAAAACTAAACAATAAACATAAGTGAAAGTGGGGACCATTTATATTAGATTTCAACACTCAGTTACACGGTAAAGTAATTAACCTTTACTATGCAATAAAAATTATAATAATTTATTATTAGTAAATGGTGAAAACTGGTAAACAGTAACGAAGAGGTACTTACGATTACTTTCATTGTGATGCTGTGTTATCAACTACTGGACTCAGTATAAAGCTAATGTTAGCATCCCCGTCTATTTATAAGAACGGCGACTTTTTGAAGATCCATGAAGAATTTTGCAATCAGATTGTTAATAAAAAGTATTCCCATCTCATTCAAGGCTAAATAATATGGTACATACAAATAAATCTATTGTAAATGTCATGCGTATCTTCGGAATCAAAAGCTCAGCTCGACCAGGTTGGATCTGCTTATTATTAGAATACCTGATATTTTCTGCTTTATACATTATATCATGAGACAAAATTAATTACTGCTATTTATTTTAATTTACTAAGCTAATAAAAGAAGAATTTCATTTAAGTAAGTACCTATAATATTTTACTAATTATAATATTCTTCCTGCTATGATCGAAAATTGAGTTAAAAATTTGAAAAATACCTGACGTAAGAATTTTGACGCTTTCATAAGGAACATGTAGACCTCGGTTATCAAAGTTGCATATTTTTATGCTTATTAGTAACCTGAAAAGCATATTTGTGGAAACTGCTGCAGTCCTTGCGAAATACGCTAAGATAACTGAAAAATCGCGATTTCGTATTTTATCAATATATTTTATATCATTGATGATATTAGCAATTATTTGGGAATGCAGTCGGTTTAAGAAAAGAACACTCTTTTCTCTACGCCAAGCTTTCGAATTTTATTTAATTCTTTATCAGGGCTATCTATAAAATGATTAACAATATTGAAATTTAGTACGTAGGTCTTATATTTAAGTATAAATTTTATACTTACAGAAGTTGAGATTAAAATTTAAGTTCTTGTAAATTGTTAATCATAAAATTTGTAAATTCAACAGCAATAAAAACGATATAATGAAACATATTAATGAAATTTGAATTCTAATTTGGGTCAAAATGATAAAAAAAAAAGTTTTTTCTAATATTAATCTAAAAGTGATTGACATAAGAATAATAAATTTAAAAAATTTGAATAAAGATGATTTTATATATGTATAATATTTTTTGTTTTTTGACGACTTTATCACCACTTATGTAAGTTTAATATTATTATTATAATTTAATATATAATTTAATGGCTATAGTTCCGAGTTCTTTTCACCATCGTCTGGTGTTCCGCAGGGATCAAACTTGGGTCCGTTGCTGTTTTTATTATTTATTAATGATGTAGCGGACATTATCCACATACCCAAGCTGCTCTTTGCGGACGACTTAAAGATTTTTTCTATAATCAGAAGTCATTATGACTGTCTTATCATGCAGGAGACAATCAACAGACTGGAAGAATGGTGCGGCTCTAATAATATTAATATGAATGTCAACAAGTGCCAGGTTCTTACATACACAAAAAAGAAAAATCCTCTCCTATTTGATTATGTTTTCAAATCTATAGTCCTTAAACGCACCAGTTCTATTAGAGATCTAGGCGTCATCTTTGACAGTCATCTTTCCTTCTCGGACCACATCTCTAGTGTAACTAAATCGTCCATTAGGATGCTTGGATTTTTTTGTAGAAATTGTAGAGATTTCAGCAACGAACATACTCTAAAGGTTTTGTATTACTCTTATGTAAGATCGAAACTCGAATACTGTAGTCTTGTATGGTCACCTTTATACTTTTGTCAAATCAATGATATCGAACGTGTTCAGAGAAGGTTTCTGAAGTTTCTGAACTACAGATTATTCCGTGAATATCCGCAGAGAGGCTTTGACTATGATGTCCTGTTAAATAAATTTGATTTCGTGTCACTTCAGAAACGTCGGAGACTTGCTGCAGCGGTCAAATTTTTGTACTTGCTTTTTCATGGTCACATAGATTGTTCCTCAATTATGTCACTGTTTGATTTTCATATTCCCTCTGTAAACTTAAGAGGAATTAAGACCTTCTCGCTGTTTATTTTATGTCAGCAAACTTTAATCAAATTTCAGCTCATTGTGATCTGAATACGAGTGAGCTGCATAGCATAATAGCGATCGCAGCGCGGTACTTGTGACCATGGGAACAAGTGCGTTTTTGTGATTGATTTTTTTCTTTTTTTTTGCACTGCTGTTCATGAGTATCTTGTTATTTTTGCTTGTATAATTTATATTGCTCTTGATTTTGATTTTGTGTATCTTTGTCATTGTCTTTATCATTTTGCTACTTGATCTGAACTATTGTCCTGTAATTGGATTGTAAATCTGTTGGACAATAAATATTATTATTATTATTATTATTATTATTATTATTATTAACATTATTGTAATTATTGTGAAAGAAAAAATCTCGGAAGAATCAAAAAAAATTTGTACATCAATTTAAACTATGTTTGGTTTTAATTCTTCCGAGATTTTTTCTTTCACAATAATTACAATTATTGTTTCTTTTAATATTTTTATTGGACCTTCAAAAGTCGCCGTTTGTATAAATAAACGGAGATGTTAACATTGGCTCTACACTGAGTTCAGTAGTAGTTGATAACACACCATGACAATGAAAGTAATCATAAGTACCTCATCGTTACTAAGTTGAAACATTACCGTGATTCTTATTACCGTGCACGAAATAGTTCTCGCTCTAGTGAGCGAAATACTTCGCGCACGCTGCTGAGTCGACAACTAACAATAATGTGCCATTTTTCATTCGGTATTGATGAAAAAATGTCAACAATATTCGACGGCTGTGTAAGATAGTTCTAATAAGATAGATCTAATGCGCGGAATTGAACTTTCGTGCTTGAGAATAAGAAGAATAATTAGTTGGATACCTATTTTTTACTTTTGACGTTTTTTGTAGTTGCCAGAAGGCTTTAAATTAAATTGTTTATTTTGACAGCGAATGTTGTAAATAATAACAAAAAGAGTGTAACAGTTCACTGCTACAAAGCTTTATTTATTTGCCACCATTTCGGTTTTATTTACATTTATTACAGTTTCCATGTTAATATTTTACAGTCTTTTGCTTTTGGTTTTCCTTTTTTGTCAATTGCTTTTCCTTATTTGTCAAATGATTTTCTTATTTTTCTATCTATTAATGATTATAGTCATTGATTTATCAATCAATTTCCTTATATGTCAAATCAGTTTCACTTTATGTCAATTGCTTTTCCCATTTAGTTGCAGTGACACTATCATAATATTGGAAAAGCATTTGATAAAAAAGGAATCTCATTTGACAAAAGAGGAATTTCAATTGAAAAATCACTCACTGACGTTTGATAAATGGGAAAAGCATTTGACAAATCAGGAAAAGCAATTGACAAAAAAAAGACTGTATTATTTCATTTCAAACCTTCCTTTCATTTTGCTATTATACCAACGCATACTAAAGAGCGGTATTGCTTTTAGTATAGGGACGCACTTCCGGATACCCCGTCAGTGATCGTATCTAGGACAGTCATGGAGAATGACATTTTTTGTTGATCTCCCCGACGGATTTATTTTATACCTTCCATTCGATCATCAATTCCTGGCCAGTTCACTAGGCCATAGCTGGTGATATCATATTTAACGTTTATTTGAATTTAAAGTTCAGATAAACCATTGAAGTCACTTCGTAAGTATGACTATAAATACCTATTTCAACGCTGAGCACAGTATTTTTCGTTTTTTTCATGTCATTCTATTTCTAGGTGATACACCTCGCGGCGCTCCGAGTGGGTCGTATATTCAGTCTTAATCATGATGTGAATTTACAATTGGTAAAGCCCGTGTAGACTTCACCGTGTTGTAATAAAAAAAAGAAAGACATTCATTGATTGTGCCATGCTTTTATAGCCTTCGCCGCAAACTTATTCGAATTATTTCTCCGCCGGTGCCTTCGCACCTATTCCTTCGCCGGTATTGTTTTCGCCGTATTGCTGTTCACCAACTATGTTGCTTCGCCCGGTAGCTGATTTACTTTTCCCGGAGACAAAGTCACCAGCAGAAATCAGCAGCACCAGTAACATATCTCACATCATTTATATCCTTCAACAGCCGAAGATAAGCACTCAGAGATTCTTTACAATTATTCATTTTGATCTGTAAGTTTTTTTATATTACTTTATTTGTACGTCACGCAAAGCTACGTTTTTTCAAGTCATTCATTTTGTGATGTATCGATGAATAATAATTTAGGTTGAAATGTTTATCATAAAATATGCCTTATCAGGTGATTGGACATTCTATTGATTTTCTTGTACAGCTACCAGTCTTAAGGTGGAATTAAAGGCATTAACATTACAATAGTATTTCATTCCTTTTCTCCCCTTAATTAGTGCTCAATTTTAGTTGTGATTTAATACATCACACATTTAATTTGTAATTTTAAAAAGTTACTAAACCGTATATTTTTTTATGTCATTGTTTCATTTTGTCTGTGACTGTGTAACCAGTAGCAACGCCACTACCTTTGAGATTAGTTGTCATTGCTTTCTGTACTAGCCTGGGTAATATTACATTTTTTTAATTTTAAATTCAAACATATAGAAATAAATTTTTATAACTGTTCCTTCAAAGATGTTTTTTTTGAAAATGTAATCATTAATTTAATAATAATAAAAAAGTCAGACCACTAATAGTAGCGTCAATGAAGCCTTTTGCTTGGAACTCCTGAAGAACAGTTTCGATTTTGATGACTCTACTTCTCAACTTACTTTTAGAAATTTTGTTTTTTTAGATTTTTTTTGTTTTTGTTTTATAAAATCAGAAACCTCTTTGAGCCGGGACGAGATTATTTGCACATGGTGATCCATTTTAATCCCCTCACATGATTATTTCTGACCACCAAATAAAAAAAAATAAAAAATTTCAGTTAAGCATCGTTTGGTTTGGAGGGGGCCATCGTTTGGGCACAAAAATCGCTCCCCACCCCACCCAATTGCAAGGGTGTAGGGGTGACTTTGAAATTTTGAATAGGAACATCCAATTTTTTATCGCGGATCATAATTTTGTCTCTTACAATATAAACATTTTTTCACCTGATTTTATTTATTTTATTTTATTTTATTTAGATTACATCCACTCAACAGCCAAAAGCCAATTATTGGTGGGAGAAATACATCATTACAATGGTTACATCACTAAAATTATAATTATGTACAACAATTATTGAAAGTTCACAACTAACGACTTGATTTCCGAAGTTGACGCAAAGAACAAGTCCAGAGTAGGTACTCTCATATAAGGAATAATTAGAGCACATCCTATAAATAGGCGACGACTCAAGCAGACGTGTACGAGGCGTTGGAAGGTAAAACGTTGTTGGGAATCTTGCACCCATCCTCGGAACTACAAAGTTCAATCTACTAAGGAGCTGCGGGCATGCGATAATATTATGCAGAAGCTTGTATAAAAAAACTATGGAGGAAGCTGTGCGACAATCATGTAAGCTGTCCAGTTCAAATCTCTCCAGGAGCTGATTCTGTGGGAAGCCTCTTGGCGGATACTCCGAGTCAGAACGAAAACTTAAATATTTGAGAAACTTTCTCTGGACATTTTCCAAAATATCTATGTGTGAAATATAAGAAGGGCTCCATATCAGAGAGGCATACTCAAGGCGAGACCTTATCAATACTTTAAACAGGGACAACATTGTGTCTGTATTGAGAAATTGCTTAGAATTTCGAATAATGAATCCGAGAAGTCTATAAGCGGCAAGGGTAATCATATTGATATGTTCTGTAAAGGCCAAATTATGGTTAAATAAGACACCAAGATCCTTAACACAATAACTCCGCTTCAGGACGACACCAGATATATTATACTGATGTAAGACTGGGTTTTTGCTACGGGAGTACGATATCACCGAGCATTTGGGAATGTTCAGAGACAGAAGATTCCTCTCACACCATTCAGCGAAACGATCAAGGCATGTCTGAAGCGTCTCCGTGTCATCTGCAGACTTAATAACAGTGTACATTTTTAGGTCATCGGCATAGAGCAGACATCTACCAGCAAGTATCTCAGTCACATCATTTATAAAGATGTTGAAAAGCAATGGCCCCAGAACGGAGCCTTGGGGGACACCAGAAGAAATATCAAAGACGTCAGATCTGCCACCAGAGACCTCAACAAACTGACTTCTGCCAGAGAGATAGCTGCCCAATAATTCAACAAGGCTATCAGAGCAGCCAAACCTATGCAATTTAGACAGTAATATATCGTGATTCAGAGAGTCGAACGCTTTGCGAAAGTCAGTGTACACGACGTCGACCTGTAGCCCAGCATCAAGACCCTCAGACACAATCTCATGCATGACCGCCAAGTTCGTGACCGTCGATGTACCACTCACAAAACCATGCTGACAGTCGGCGAGCCTGTGGACAAGATCAGGAGCAATCTGATCGAAGAGGCAAAACTCGAACAGCTTAGAAAAATTACACAGGAGCGTTATTGGGCGATAGTTTTTAACGTTTGACCTATCACCAGACCTAAAGATTGGGATTGTCTTCGAAGCTTTCCATCTATCCGGAAAGCGACGATGCCTGAGAATTATGTTGAATATATGCAGCAGAGGGTCTAGTAGCAATGGAATACAATCTTTGATGAAGAAGGAGGGAATTAGATCAGGACCAGCGGTCAAAGTAGCCTTAAACTTCCTAACACACCGCAGAATGTCCGAACTCTGGAAAGCGTTAGGTAAGTATGTGATGTTACCAGAAGTGCACGGAAGAACCTCCCCCGAGGGATCGGGTTAACGGCCACTGAAACAGGAAGTAAAGAAGGCGCCGAAAGAATTTGCCACATCTTGACGGTTACTGTTAACAACATCGTCACAGGTTGCATGAGATGGAATAGATGACACATTTCTACTACGATTGACAAATGACCAAAACTTCGAAGGGTCAGATTTGATAATCCCCTCAGTGTTGGATATACAGGGTGAGTTTTTTTCAATGTTTAGTACAGGGATCTCGTAAACTACTGCAGTTAGAGGAACGGTTAAATGGGGAAAGAAGTGCAGTTTTATGAGCTTAATTCGAAACAGCTTTTGTTTTTTTGAAAATCTCCATGGCTTCCTAGATATTTAACAAAAAGTAAATTCCGCGGATTTCTTTACACCGAGATAGCAGTCTTATTATTGGGATTAGAGAAAAATCGTAAAGGAAAACCTTTTAGACGATTTCATAGACAATAAAACGGCGTTACAATTTTTTTTATTTGTTGTGTCATTTTCGAGCTATGACGTAAACTTGTGTTTTTTAAATGTAAGTCATAGTTGGCTATGACATCATTCGATATGTCTTTTTTTTCTAAATACAACGATATAAAACTCGATATCGTTTTTTCGGGAAATAAAAAAGTTAGGACGGTTTTTAATTTTATTTCTTCAACTTAACTTTTTTAACGAATTTCGTTTGTAACGCCGCCAACAGATGGACTTTTCCCTGATTCTACGAATTATGTCCTTGGAAAACCAAGGTGGGTATTTTCTGTTGGGTCTTGGTGAAGACTTAGGAATAAACCTATCGAAAGCTGCAAATAGGATTTCATAGAAACAAGACAGTGCCAAATCAAGATTCTGCTCAAGAAGAACCTCAGACCAAGAAACAGAAACCAAATACCGATAGAGAGAGACATAGTCACCTCTTCTAAAATTATAAGAGAGGTGGTTGACATTTGTCTAGAGCGTGTCTTGTTGTTCGGGCCCAGGACTAATAATTTTTATATAAAGACCCGGATGGTGTGGATCCTCTGCAACGGCACACTCCAGAAGCCTATCAACAGAGCAACTAAGGGGAGACAGAATCAAGTCAAGAAATCTGCCGTTATCATTGCAGGTAGAATTATGCTGCTTGATGTGTAACAGACTGCAAAACTCTTTGAGGGTTCTAGCACAAACACCAAAAGATTCGCCGGAAAGGGGAGAGTAATCGCTTATGTTAAAGTCGCCAACAATCACAAGTTCAGGATCATGTGTAAGACCAAGAACCTCGAGAGCCTCGAACAGAATCCCCACACCTCCTCAGAAGTGACAAATGGCGGAACATAAACGACGACGATGCAGATGGTTAAGTTCGCTAATCTCACATCCACGGCTATGATATCAATTGCTAAAATCGAATTGAACAGAGCAGAAACATCATGAAGATCGACAATTCTGGCATGCATGTGAGATCTCACAGCCAACATTACCCCGCCACCACGAGATCTCCGAGTGGCACTGGGAGAGCGGTCACATCGGAAAACACTAAACTGATGGCAGAAAAGCTCATTGTCTAGTACGGAAGAACTCAACCAAGTTTCTGAAATGGCAAAAATGTCAAATGAATCTGTAGCGGAAACGAAATTGTAAAATTCATGAGTTTTTGTGTTTAAACCCCTTACGTTTAACTATACTTGATAGTATAGTTTCAGAAATGTATTGCCACGCGTGGACGAGGCTAAAAGAGCCGATGGTGGTAGTTGCTATTGTTCTCCAAAGATTTCCCTTCGCAGGGAAGCGAGTTTTTTGCAGTAAGTGGGACAATTATGGTCCCATGCGGCATGATTTAAATCAGAGACAACGGCGTTCTTGTTGAGACCAAAGCAATTCGCACACTTAAGAGATTCAGAGGAACACTCCCTCACAGGATGGTCGCCAGCACAACGAGGACAAATAGTCTTGCTCTTGCATTTACCAGAGACGTGATGAAAGCCGCAGCAGTTGAAGCACCTAGTGACTTCCAGGGCATCGTACACTGAGCAAGAGTCATAGCCTACAAAAACGCTTCCATCAGAGATAGCTCTCTAGCATATGATTGTGCGTCAACTTGCAGAGTAGCCTGAAACAGAGAGGGAGAATTTTTTACAGAATTTATGGATAAACATTTGATATCTGAGGAGCAAAAAACTCTGGGGTTTTGAGCTTTTAGAAACTTCACAACCGATTCAGGGCTCAGTTTCTCCGACATTCCTACTATTCTAATACGGGGGCACAATGAGGGCTTCTGAGTCACTTCGTAGTTAGCCGATAGATCACTAATGGCCCTCTTCACAAAGTTATCAGCCTCTTCACCCGAGGCGCAGCTGATCACGACGCCACCTCCAGAGATGTGCTTCACGCCGGCCAATCCGAGATTTGAAGTCGTAGGATCGATTGAACGGAGAAGGTCAGACTTAGTCCTGGAGTTACTCTGCTGGACTTTTGGTCTGACGACAACCGCAGATCGCTTAGCAACAGTCTGAGCAAAGGATCCAGCACTCGAGCCAGCAGAAGCGGAGGCAGCGGCAGCGGCGCCACCAGCAGGCCGCAGCGTGGAACCACCACTCATCAGAACAGGAAACTCACCATCACGTCGCAGACGCCCGATCTCCCCAGTAAGAGCGGCAATTGTAGAAGTCTGCTCACCGAGGCTGCTGCGCAGGGATGAGATCTCGGACCTGAGAACGCGAATCTCCGCGAGAAAGCCATCCTCCAGATTCTTCATGCGCGAAAGGAGATCCTGAGTCCAGCCAGCGGGAATACCAGTAGCAACAGCATCACCAGCAGACCCACCGCCAACACTCGCCCCGCCGCGAGCGTCGCACCTCCCGCAGAGCCATGTAGTCTTAGCTTTTCTCATGGCTTCGAAGGAACTCAGAGAAATATTGACGCATTTTATATGGAATATTGAGTCGCAAACTTCACAATTCAAAATATCCTCATTGCGGGATGTTTTAGTTCCACAGGTCCCACAAGTCGAGGGCATGCTCTCCAGCCAGGGCACCAGAGCAAACAGCCAACAACTTGCCCGCACGTGTGTGTATCACTTTATAATGGACTTTAACATCAATCGGCCTGTTATCAGTGCAACGGTTTATCAATGAGATACCGATTTTTTATGAAAAACTAACCGAATTGTTTATTGAAAATTCAGTTTAACTATTTGGGAACTCTTTGAACTATGGATCAGATTCACTCACCGACAAAGTCCACTATACAGGGTGTCCCGTAAGTAATGGTCCGTGGTGAAATGGGAGATTCTTGGTTTAAAAATATTACGATCTGACACTACTTGCTCCAACAAAATCTTGATAATAAAAAAGATACAGGGTGGCAAAGTTGAGATTTAAAAATTTTCTTTTCAAAATATCTCGAAAAATTGTACAGGTACGAACGTGAAAACTTGGGGATAGATGTTTTACGGTATGAGAAATCATAATTTGATATCCGTGTCGATTTATTTTATAGAGGGCGCCACTTAGGTCATGTTGACGACGTAAATGAACACATAACTTTTTTATCCTTCAGGATATCGCGCATTTTATTGCGAAATATTAAAACTACATCATTGACGAGAAAAAAAGGTATACTGGTTGTCAGTCTCAAAAGTTAGTGGTTTTCGAGATAATTGACAGTTAATGATTTTCTGTACTGATACTGTTCAAAATTTTTTGCTTACTGCTAGTAGTTGGAAAATTAAAAAATGCCGAGACATAATAATTTTTCAAATTCAGATAAGAGAGATATGATTTCTCTTTATTGCAAACAAAACTTCAATGGGCAAGCTGCGAAACGAGAATACCTGCCACGATATCCAAACAGACTGCAACCTGGTAATCGACTATTTCAGAATCTGTATAGGAATTTAGGTGAATATGGTTCATTTGTTTGCTTTTTTAATATGTCAAAGTGAAAAATGTTTAATTGCCAAAATGCTGGTTATTATCTCAATCTACTGCATTAAGATTTCTGATAATAAAAAAAAAAAAAATAGAAATAATGCAGGAGATTATTAAAACGTGATTATCTCGAAAACCACTAACTTTTGAGACTGATAACCGGTATTCCTTTTTTTCTCATCAATGATGTAGTTTTAATATTTCACAATAAAATGCGCGATATCCTGAAGGATAAAAAAGTTATGTGTTCATTTACGTCGTCAACATGACCTAAGTGGCGCCCTCTATAAAATACATCGACATGGATATCAAATTATGATTTCTCATACCGTAAAACATCTATCCCCAAGTTTTCACGTTCGTACCTGTACAATTTTTCGAGATATTTTGAAAAGAAAATTTTTAAATCTCAACTTTGCCACCCTGTATCTTTTTTATTATCAAGATTTTGTTAGAGCAAGTAGTGTCAGATCGTAATATTTTTAAACCAAGAATCTCCCATTTCCCCACGGACCATTACTTACGGGACACCCTGTAGATGTAACAGGGTAACATTTTGTAAAAATTTTCACCAACTACAACTCAGCCAAAACACGAAAAATCGCAATGGCTATGATTAAGAACACCTTGTCACTTAAAGCGACCACACACGCACCTGATGCCTGATCCTGATGCCACTCTTGCCCCCAAAAATGCAGGTCAAAATCAAGTGATCCATTCTAATTATTTTTATTTTATTAATTATTTTAATAATAAATAATTGAATGGTCACAGCTGTCAATTGGCGTTTTATTTAGGGAACCCAGTCATTAAATCCAAAAAATCGACCTGAAATAAGAAAAATTCCATTGTGGATCTTTATGTGGATCATTGGTAGTCTAAATTCACAATGGCGACCAGATCAGAGGTGCGCATCAGTCCGCAATTTAGAATTTTATGGAAAATTATAAACTTGTTTAAAATATAATTGTTTTTCTTTAATAACTCGGCTATTTTAGATTTTTTGGTAGAAATTGTAGGAGCCAAACGTCAAACGTATGTCCGCAACGGTTCAAATTTTTTGTTACATCGTGTGGAATTATTTTTAAGACTAATTTTTTATTATATCGGATAGTGGTTCTGATATCTTTTATTATCTCTTTCAATTTTGGTACGTGTTAATAGGATATTTCAACCACATATTATAGTCAAAAAAGTTATTTTATTGCTCCACCAGTAGCTTCTCTGCAAACATGTCCTCTGACACTTTTGCAAAAAAATTGGTGCGTCAATGATATTTTTCCATGCAGATATTAATTCTGATTAGTTCAATTCTACATGATAACGGTATTTTGAGTTTTTCTCGTCGGACGCATCGTTCTTGATTAAAACAATTAAATTTTTAGAAACACACCTAACTTCCTTTAAAAATTTTGCTTTGCTTTGCTTATTATTATGTGATAGATCGAAAAATATCGATCATCAGTTGAAAATAATTTCTTTCATTTTCTTGATAATATTGAAATGAAAAGGATGAATAAATTGAAGGATATAGTAATTTGAGTCAAAGCGAGCGTCTGGCTGAAATAAAGGCGGCAGTCAGACGTGAAAATATGCATTAAGTATATGGGAATAATTAATAATACGAGCTCACACGGTTGGTAGGAAGTTGAGTCGTCATTATTTTAACAAAACGTGGTATCAGGTTATTACTACAACAATGTTGCTCTTTATTCACCGCCGCCACGAGTGAGAAAATAGAACGAGAGTCATTAAATAATAGCGGGGATCAGGAGGTTTAATATAAAAAAAATCATGAACGTGAGGTGCAAACAGAGGGCACGCGGAAAGAAATTAAGAGAGGGAAGCGAGGTATTAAATAGAGGAAAAAAGGGAGTAAGCGTCAGTTTTTAGTTTAGTTTTAATTCCAGTTTCTGAGAGTTCCTGAGTTAGTGACTACTTTTTTGTCGGTCGGCCATTTTTTTACTGTTACTCACGAACTGACTTACTCGCTCGGGTCAGTTTTTCGGAGTTTGGTGGCCAGTCTCGGTGTCAGGGTTAGTTCCGTTGAGGAGTTTTGTGGGGTAGTTTCCGGTAGTTCCTGAGTTCAGTTTTAGTTTTAGTTACTTTTGACCTTTTAGTCGGTCAGTCGTAGTCTTTCGGTAGTTAATTCGAGTTCTTACGCGTCACTTCGATGTAGTATCCCGTGGAGTTAGTTTTAGTTGAGTTTTAGTGATGGGACCAAGTTTTAGAGTTTGGAGTATTGAGTAAATGTAGGTACCGAGGGCGGGTGATGAAGGGTTAGAGTCTCCGTGATATAATAATTGGTGAAGGGTTAGAGTCCCTGAAAAATATAATTGGTGTAGGGTTAGAGTCCCCGAGATATAATAATTGGTGAAGGGTTAGAGTCCCTGAAATATAATTGATGAAGGGTTAGAGTCCCCGAGATATAATAATTGGTGAAGGGTTAGAGTCCCCGTACATAATTGGTGGAGAGTTAGAGTCCCTTGGGATATAGTTGAATTTTGAAAATTAAGTCAAGTTAGGTAGTCGGATCTTGGTTCCGATAAAATTATTAATTGGGTAGTGGAACTCGAATTAGGAAGTCGTACCGTGAGCGCGCGAAAATGTGTTGAACTGTAGTGAGTGTCATTTAAAGGATTACTTGAAGAAATCACACCTCCAACTTTCTAATGTAAGTGTTAAGATGTAAGAGTAGAATGGTAGAATACTAATTGACACAGTCGTAGTGTCTTGGCCACTGGAAGCCCCCAAATTCGGGAATTTATGAAGTAATGGTTATTGAGAGTGTCAGAATGTAAGACTCATAAACAAACTTTTAATTGAGTAGAAATATGGAAATAATAAATATAAGTCCCAAACTTGAGTGCTGCTTAAGAGGATAATTTAGTTACAGAATGTATCAATACTTTATTTGAATTAATTTTCCTGGTTTGGTAACAATCAAATTATATAACCATTTGAAGTAGATAAGAGAGGAGAGAGAGTGATGACTAACGATTAACTATCTGGATCATCCGTCTATCCTTCTTTTCGAAAATTTAAAATTAATAATTGAATAATGCAGAGTTAATTATTTTGTATTTTGGCAAGTGCCTACAGAAAAAGTAAGATATTATTAAGGGTAAATCAAACTCTTTTTGTAATTCATGTATATATCAAAATGATTTATTTTATCAATAATAAATTTGTTATATTTTACTTCTCCTCTTTCATTCAAGAAAAATCACGCTAGAACCCCAGCAGTGTTAAAAATAAATTAGTTTTGTGAGACTCAAGATTTTGAAAATAGAAAATTAAAATATTTAAAGAGAGCCAGTGGAATTTTATAGAGTCAATCAATGAATTAAAATAAGTAAAATAAAGTGAGTCCAGAAGAGGAAAAATAAGTACAAAAATTACTGAGCTGGCAATGCCCTATACTGAATGAGAATCAATTTAACTAATAGTACAATATAAGTAAGTATCCAACCAGACGAAAAGAATTTGGAATAATCAAAAGGTGGCAGATTTTCTGAAATTTCACGAAACAAAAGGTAAGTGCAGATTTTTGAGTTTTCTTGGATCGTTTTCGCTAGAGCCGCTGTGCATTAAATTGTACAGTGTGGCCCCTACCTATTCATTTCTTTCGAAGCCTTTAACTGACAAACCGCTCGGCCAGCCAAAGGACTATTGTGACAGGGAAGAATGGAGAGAGTAGTAGGTAGATAAATAAATAAAGAAATTTGTTTGTTTGTTTACGTACGTACGTGCGTGCGGCGATTATCGACAGAAGTCGCCTCTCGCTCGGAAAAACTCACCCCTTTCTCGCCCCGCCGGTTACAATTACAAAATAATAAGGGTATCAACACATTTCAAATTTCATATAGCCAACTCTAATTTAAAAACATCTGGAATAGGATTTAGTGATGGCTGTGGTCGTGTTGGCGATCTTTCCTCTGCGAGGGATTATGGATTTTCTGCTCTGCTCGAATTTCCCTCACAACTTATTTATTTTATTTCTTTATTTTTCCGAGATTTCTATTATTTCTATTATTTCTTTTTATCACACGTTTTTGGTTTGTAAACCTCTTTTCTGAAACAGTTTCGACCAGCTGTCGGTACTTCAAAACAAACAGCCTGATGTGTAATTCTGGACGGTAACATGTCGCTATAGTTTCTAATATGACTGCACGGTTTATTTCATCTGTCCATAGCCTGTTTAATCGGATTTGTCCTGCCTTAATGGTTGATGGTTGTTCCGTCGAAAGAGTTCAGGTAGTTCTTGTTTCTGTCGTTTGGTCGAAGTTGCTTCGGGCTCTTTCTTTCTTTCGTTCGCCTCCTCAACCATCTGTCACCGACTTGCATACTTTCGTATTCGTCTCCGACTCGAAGTACGCCCTGGCGAACCCCAGATAGCGTCTCTTCTAGATCATTCTTATTGGACTCCATTATAATGGAATTTCCATTTGTCGCCCCATTATTTCGAGCTGCCAAATTTTTTGTTCAAACAAAGGTGCTTTAATTTGGCATGTAATTTATAAGGCGGGAGAAAGGTGAAAAAAATACAACGCACAACAAATCATAAACTTTTATTTCTATTACTTAAATAATAATGTCGCAGAATATTTATACAGGGTGATCCCGAAATGGCGGACACGGTATACAGGGTGTTGTAGAGGAAGTTCAGAAAGACTGTAAATTTAAAACAAAAATTGTCTCCTCGCCTTCGTTACTGATATATAGGGTGTCCTTTTTCTAAACTTTAAATCCAAACGGCAGTCAAATTTAAACAACCTCCACTAGCAAAGCACATGATTTACGATAGTGTTTGCGTTTTATTTTTATTATCATCAGGAACGGAATTACAGGCATTCAAATTTTGTCGAACTCAGCGAATAGGTATTCGCTGAGTTCGACAAAATTTTTCAATGTGGCATCGTTGTCCAAATTCGAGCTCAACAATGCAACTAAAATAGATTTTGAATAATATTATCGGATATGTTTCCCCGCAACGATTATTGTTTTGAACATTGTTGAACTTTCCATTTCATATGTTTCCATGGTAATATCTATCTGGGTATTATTGTAGACCTACACATTATTTTTTCCTTAAGAAGGGTAGTGCAGTGTTGTGACTTTTTTTTCCACAAAAGTGGTCATATCTTCTTAAGGGAGCCATACTGGAGAAAACGGTAAATAAAACTTAGAATCCTTAATCCACAATGGATGCTGTGGTGCTGTCCGTGTCCGCCATTTCGGGATCACCCTGTATACATATGTGACGAGGTCTCCAGTAGATCCCTTTTTGCGAAAGCTGTACTTGCGGTCGCAGACCACATTAGATCCTTCCAAGTACTCTAAGAAGTGTTGGTTAATGGCTTTCTCCATGATCTTAGATATTACTGAGAGCAGTGCCACTGGCTGGTAGTTGTTTTGTATGGTCGTTTTGCCTTTCTTGGGAATAGGCTGGACTCCTGCGTATTTCCAGCATGAAGGAAATATGTCCTTTTTATAAGACATGTTGAGGAGGAAACAGAAAATAGGTGACCGGTACTGACGTCAACTTTTTCCATCTTGCTTCCCCCATTAGGATAATGTCAGTACGTACTTTAAGTAGCTTTGCCTTCTGTTCTCCAACTGCCTTTCTGTTCTTTACCGCATAGGTCGAAATGTAATATACGTACGCAGCACACTGCTGCTAATTGGGACTACGTGCATTACAAGCTCTTTCAGTTTGGCAAAAAGATTTTTGTTGCATTCACATGCCTTCTACGAGTATTTCAAGTTGTACTTCTATCAAGATATCATCTTGGTTCAATTTTGTTATTCTCAAACGGATAGTATTTCCCTATAAAGTTACCGTTTACTGAAATTGAAACTTTCAATGGTCGCTTTGTTATTTTTTTTATGTGTCTGAGGGACTATCATCAAAATAATTTTTAATTCCATCTTATGTAAGGAAATCTCAAGCTGATATTTCCTTACTTTGTATGACATCATCTCAAGTAATTATTCCTAAAACTGTAGTTTCTTTAGGATGTTTTCTTTATAATTGAGGCAAAAAGCCAAAAGACCCGTAATCTCCACCGAATTGAGGCGAAAAAATTTATCCTACATGGGATCCATTCAATCCGCCTTCGAACTGAGGCAAAAATTATTCGCACCCAAACTGAGGTAAAAATAATAACAATAACAATAATTGAAAATATTCAAAATCAGAAAACTAGGGAGAATTTATTGCCGATTATTATTTATTACTCAATTCGGACGAGTCCAAGATTGCTGTTTTGAGCTGTTTTTATTCTTCGTTTTATTATTATTACATTTTCTTATATTCTTATGCAGTTTTTTTAAATTATTTTAAATATTTTATTCCAAAAGTAGAAGTTCCCATATGAATTATCTTAATATTTTGATAAAGAAATTAAAAAAAATTCTTTAAAGTTGAGATTTGTCTTTCTATAGTGAAGCCTAACAATGAGAATTACCAATTTTATATTTAAGTTATTATTTAAGAAAATTTTTGTATATTTCAATTATTCCTTTTAATAAAAAAAATATATGCATTTTGTCTTTTGGAAATTGTTTTTTATTTTATACAGTTTGTCCCAAAAAGACAATTGCATTAAAATAATGGTTAAAAAAATATATGTATTTGTATATTTTAAGATATATGTATACAGGGTGTCCCATAATATGTGGGCAATCTCCCTGATTTGGGTAAATTTCGTAAAAATAAATGAAAAAATAGCTATAAAATTAATTCCTCAGAGACACCCCTACAAAGATATTAGCTGTTGAAGTTGACAGTTGGAAATCAATTTTTTGCCATAACTTTTTTATTTCTTGACCGATTTTGATAATTTTTGGTGTTATTTTGTATTATTTGGGACTATTTAGAATAGTGTTTCATAATCTTTGGTAGCACTTACATAGACCTCGGGATGGCATAACCCCCTCATTCACTTGAAATAAAACAATAAAAATAATAATTTTACAGTTTATTAAGGTTAATTTTCTTTTTATTTGACATTTTTTACATAAAAAATGTATCTTTATTTATTTCGATAGAGCGAACCGTTATCGAGATAAACGTCCTTCTAATAGGTGATGCGTCGCAGGAACTTTCTAAATTTCAAGTAAATTTTAACAAGATGGCTGACCTATGACAGTAAATTGAGCAGGAAACAAAACAATAACTTAATTAAATACACGTCAGTGTCAAAAGATTTCATTTCATGCAGATTCAATTCTAACTGATTTTCTGCGTATTCAGCGTTTTTGTAACTCATTTTAAAATCAGTTAGAATTGAATCTGCATGAAATGAAATTTTTGACACTATTTGACGTGTATTTAATTAAGTTGTTGTTTTGTTTCCTGCTCAATTTACTGTCATTCGTCAGCCATCTTGTTAAAATTTACTTGAAATTTAGAAAGTCCCTGCGACGCATCACCTATTAGAAGGACGTTTATCTCGATAACGGTTCGCTCTATCGAAATAAATAAGGATACATTTTTTATGTAAAAAATGTCAAATAAAAAGAAAATTAACCTTAAAAAACTGTAAAATTATTATTTTTATTGTTTTATTTCAAGTGAATGAGGGGGTTATGCCATCCCGAGGTCTATGTATGTGCTACCAAAGATTATGAAACACTATTCTAAACAGTCCAAAATAATACAAAATAAAACCAAAAATTATCAAAATCGGTCAAGAAATAAAAAAGTTATGGCAAAAAATTGATTTTCAACCGTCAACTTCAACAGCTAATATCTTTGTAGGGGTGTCTGAGGAATTAATTTTATAGCTATTTTTTCATTTATTTTTACGAAATTTACCCAAATCCGGGAGATTGCCCACATATTATGGGACACCCTGTATTTTCTGCAGTAGGTATTAGTATTTGTCATTAAGAATAGAATGGAACTACATTATGAGAAAAGTATCATCGGCACACAGTTGAGTTGGTATACATATTTAAAAATCAGGTAGGAGGTAAAAAACATAAAAATAATAACGGACCCAAAAAAATAGAGTTTGAATTGACTACATTTCAATAAACTCATAATTTATCGGTAGTTATTTCTTCTAATCCACTAGCCTCATAATTCGTCGGTTGCGGATAAATCGTGATTTCTAACTTATACAAGCTATTGCGTAAAAGTAGATCAAAACTTTTAGCCACATAATGTTTGGCTAAAAACAAAAAAAAAATGCTTTCCTCATGCAAATTTTCACATAGACGCCCCTCTTTTGAAGTAGGCACAGGATGTTCAAGTTAAAATATAAAAAAAATCAAGACTGCGTTGTTTCTCAAAGTATTCATTTGATGTTTTGCGCCAACTTCTTTCACAGGCCGACTCACTTTTTGTAAAATTTTGTTCAAAGATAATAGACGCGCGAACGGACGGAATAACTGGGGCTACAAAACACGTTGACCCCTTTCACCTAACATTTTTATGTGCACGCCGCTTGATCAAAGGATCTTGATTGCGAGCTTGCTTTACGAGGTGCTGTAGCTTAGTTTGACTATGTGCCGTTGATCAATTCGCACTTTCAGGCTAATAGTCCGGTCAAATTAGATCAAAAACGTTGGTTTTGCTGCTTTAAATCATGTAATTCCCAGATTTTCAGAAATACTTTGGTTGAGGTTCCCTGAAAAACGCTTAATAAAGCCCTATCGATTACAGATTAAGCGGAGTTTAAGCGATGGTTAAAAATTTCATTTTTTCTGCGACGGGCGAAAAGTGTGACCTTTTTTCCCCGTTAACAGGTAGAAAAATGCCTCATTATTATGAGCTGCATCTTATCGGGGAAATAAATGAATTAGCAGGGAAATAAATGAGTACTTATTTCCCCGAAATGGCGGCTTAGGTATAGCTACTATTAACACTAAGATATCATTAAATTTATATCAAATATACGTAAAGGAAAGTTACCTTATTATCCAAATGGCAATTATTAAGGGAATTTTCATAACAATCACTATCCATATTAATAAATTCACTCATTGAGAGCTTACAAGAATCTTTGCAAAACTATCTAAAATTTTAATAACATTAATATGACGTAATCATTTTTAATTAAAATACGCCAATAACACTGTCTCAGAGAAAGAGCTGGATTTTTTTTTGGCATTCCATTGCATTAGTCTTGAATACGCGTTTTCATAAACTTTTTGTGATTTACTTGGTAGTAATTTCGCCGATGCCTCTTCTGCTAATTTTATTAGTTCTGGAGGTGTAAGTGAAAAGGATTTTTCACAACAATCACTATTATTATCCATTGAACAATCAAACTCATCCATCTAAAACTTTATATGTACCTAATTGCGAAATAAACTGTCATGAATTAATAATTAAATTGACATTATAAGGATTTTTAATATTTCGTTTCCAGGCAACGTCAATTACGATAAAAGACAGTTTGAAAATCCAAGTTTAACATAAATCATTTTTCCGACATAATTTTCAGTTATCTAACTACGTTTTTCGACATTCTAACACTGATATTTCTTCTCGCAGAAAAAAATTGTATATTACACACGAGAAAAAAGTGCGATTTTAGCTCTCGATGTGTTTGTCCCCTCCGCTAAAATCTATCACTTTTTTCCCTTGTATAATAAATAACTATTATTCATTTTTAGCGAGTATATCGAAAACGATGTACGTCACACAGCTTATACTTGTCAAAATTGAAGCTTATTAAATTACTGGAAATTCAGCATATTTCTGAAACTGTCGAATAATAATATGTCATAATATGGAATCATGAAATGGCGGCCATGAAAAAACGAAACTTAATAATAAAAAACACTATGGGATCTAGTCGACTTTGAACATTTTTGAAATGTCAAATGAAATAGCAAGTATAACTTTTTGGGGGGTGGGTTTTTAAATTAATTTTGTAAAATTTAATAAATGAGCGAGATAACCGACGGGGAACCTCTCAGCAACCGGCTCAGATTTTTCGGTGATTGACGAGAGAGTTCCATCCCCACTGTTTTTCCCTTTTTTGAACTTTAATAATAATTAACTGTCTGGGATGCCACCAAAATCTCGAGGTTAAAAAAAGAAAATGAGAAAGAGAGGAAGCGAACGTGCCCTGAGATTTTGGAGAAGGGTTACGTCGCCTTTATTTAAAATTTTAAGTCTGTGACTAACCTGTTCCTGAAATAGAGAAACGTGCCTTTTTTTGTACTCTTTTAAATGGGGAAAAAACTTTAATCAGTAATTTATTGAATAACAAAACAAATGGTAAACCAGGTCAAATGTTCGATTTAATTATTTATAGATTTATAAGTCATATAACTAACCTTCTAATAGAAATTGCGGTAGGATCCTATGGCATTTTCTTTACACACGCATTGTATTAATAAATTATTTGGCATAAATAAAATAACGACGGAGTGAATGAGTCGTTTTTATACACCCAGGATGGTATCTTCTTATTGATGGTTAAAAATATTAGCTAGACAGACTTACAAGTTCCTTTTGAGTTCTGAGAGTACTTATAAGAAGTGTTCGGGCGTGCTGGTCTTCAAGCACCATTCAATTTCTCCTCATCTAACAGGCATAGGGCATACGTAATTCAGGCGAGTCTTCGGGGTTGGGAGTTCGACAATACCGAGACGTATCCGGGAGCTGCAGGGCCGTGGTAACGGGATATTTAAGCCGAAAATTGCGGGAATGTTCGGTCGAACCATTGAATACAGAAGAAAATATTTTCATTGAGTCGAACAGATATGGCTGCCGCTGCACGGAGAAAATGGCGAAGAGAAAATTCGAAATTATATCCAAAAAGCTAGAAGTAAACAGTGAATATTAATTAACTTTTCGATCACTATAATCGTCTACGTTGACTTACCCATTTTTTTTTAAATAATAGCTTTGGAGAGAAATTTAGGTAATATAATTTAAGAAATTTATGATAATAAGTGACTTCGTGTTGCATCGAAAGTCGTTAGAGAAAAAGCAAAACGTCTCCCGGCCGTCAGTTTCGACCTTCTCCGTTTTTTTGAAAAAGAAGGAAGGGGGAGCTAATCAATATTATTAGCATGCTCGTTGAAGAGCAGCTCCGCGGCAGTCGATAATTATACTGCGAGTTATTCTCTTGGGACCAAGACATTCGGCCACTGTTGAACAGGTGGCGCAGGCCGTCCCATAAATTTTTAAACAACTGGCGCTACCTCGCCAACCTTAACGACAAAAACAAAAGAACTCTGTAACAACGTTACAACTTTTATATGTAAAAAATAACGTACGCTCCATAAAGTTTACCAATAGTAACGAAAATTATTGTTAATAAAAAAATATGATAAAAGGCACACTGAAAAATTCTGCCGACAGCGTCCTCTCCATTATGCTACAAGACTTTGAATCTAACATCATTTGACTGCCTCTGAAAGTGACGTACTTATACCAATTTTCAGCTTGATCGCTACTTTGGTTACCGAAATACATACAGGGTGATTGATTGAAACGCCACATTAGAAAAAATTCGACTTCCAAATGATCTAGGAATCTGAAATTTGGAACTTAGGCAACATACCTAATAACGAATCAAAATGAAATATTACCAAGATGGCAGCACATTTAAAAATGGCGAAAGCAATGGCCATCTTTGTTTTTTTAAATGGGACACCCTATATTTTATTGCATTTTCAGATTGTCTGAGAAAATGTAATAACAATAATGTTTATAGTTGCATTTTAAATTGAGTAGGCTATGAGTTATAAACAAGTGAAAATCGCAATTTTCCAACTTTAAACCCATTTACCACGAAAACGGCTAAAGATATCAGAAAACGGCTTACATGTCCCTATCTTAAATTTTTATCTGATATCCTACTGTATAGTTTAAATGTTTATGCAGGGTGATGAAAAATGTGATAAATTTCACCACCTTGTATAAACATTTCAACTGCATAATTGGATGCCTTATAAAAAGTTAAGATAGGAACATGTAAGCCGTTTTTTGATATTATGGGCCGTTTTTGTGGTAAATGGGTTTAAAGTTGGAAAATTGCGATTTTCACTTGTTTATAACTCATAGCCTACTCAATTTAAAATGCAACTATAAACATTATTGTTATTAAATTTTCTCAGACAATCTGAAAATGCAATAAAATATAGGGTGTCCCATTTAAAAAAACAAAGATGGCCATTGCTTTCGCCATTTTTAAATGTGCTGCCATCTTGGTAATATTTCATTTTGACTCCTTATTAGGTATGTTGCCTCAGTTCAAAATTTCAGATTTCATTTGGAAGTCGAATTTTTTCCAATGTGGCGTTTCAATCAATCACCCTGTATACACAATTTTAAATTTCAAATTTTCTTCTTCGAGGTACCTTAACTTTTTGAGGAAGCACTTTTGTACTAAGATATGTTTCGTTTAATCGCTTTTCCTTGAGGTCGCAAAGCTGCAGTTGAGCTATGTCCCATTAATTTACGGACACCTGTATTTACGCCACAGAATAAAGGTCTATTGACATCTAGCGGCACGGACACGGGCCGGGTGTTCAACGTAGACGTGCATTTTGATTAATAAATAGATTTTAATGGCTGCATTTACATCTGACGGGAACGGGCTGACAAGAAAACGTCGCTGTCAGATCTAAATGCAGACAATCAAAATCCATTTATTAATATAAAAATCCACTTTGAACACCCGACTCGTGTCCGTGCCGTTAAATGTAAATAGACCTTAATTGGTGAATGCGAAATTTTAAACATAAACTGACAGGTATGACCTGTTGTAGTGGCAATAGTTGACGTTGCGTCGGTAACCAAACATTGATAATCAAATAATAGCTGTAATTTTGAATTTTTTATAGAGGTCATAAAAGAATTCGCCAGCTTATATTTATTGTTTGTTAATACAATTTAACAGCAAATACCTGCAAGCTAATACAAGAGTGTTGATTTTCAATTATTGATTATTTTGAAATACCTATTCAATTTAGATTAGTAAATTAAAATAAGACTGAAAAATCAAATGTTCATTTCACTCAAACACACTCATTGGTAATATCCCCCTGAGAAGAAGAATAAAGTAAAAGCCGGCAGTGGCTTCACGGGTTAGAAGTACAGACTGCTAAACCGTTGAACTGCCTCGGACCGAGTTCGATTCCCAGTCTCGCTCTGGACGTTTGTGTCGTCTATTCTACTAGTTAATTTGCAATCTTGACGCTGATTAATGAGCAAGATCTCGAACCCATAATTACTGGAGTGGAGCGACTTTTTCTTACCTACATAGTTATGACTGATGTTCCCTCCTTTTTTAATAAAAAATAAAGCTAAGAATAAAGTAAGTACCTACTTAAATTCCTTGATGGTGAGCAGAATTTGCAAGTGATAGCCACTACGTGGATAGAAGATGAATATTATTGCATGGACGTATAAACTAAATAAGTAACTATAGTGACGCCACCACGTGGGCAAACTTGACAATTCCATTGTGCAGGTACCGTCCACAGCTATTAATTTCACATATACACTGTGTCTCTTGAATTTCCCGACATGGGGAATTCCCATGTGAAAATAAAATATTGTAATCATTGGCTCTCCTATAATTATTTTACAGTAAAAGGTCAAATGTAAAACTTCCCAAGGAAAAAAAACTGCTTCTTATTCTACAATTGAATTTTCATTTGGTTCATCCGTTTTCGAGAAAATCAGGAATAACTTAATGGTTTTTCGTAGTTTTTCAAGGTTGCTTTGATTTGACAGATAATGCTAAAAACTATTAATTGTCAATAACTGATTGTTCAAAAGTAATTCATTCATCATTAAAACTTTTAAGTGGCAAAGTATTACTTTTAAAGAAAAACTTGTTTATAAAAATGAATTATTACACCATTGAAGAAAAATAAAATTTATTGAATGGCATTACTCTGGCAATTCACTCAGAAATATCAGAGATTTGTACTCGGTTAGTAGTTATCAAAATATCTGTCAAAAGCAAAGCAACCTTGAAAAACTACGAAAAACCAATAAGTTTTTCCTGATTTTCTCGAAAACGGATGAACGAAATGAAAATGCAATTGTACCATAAGAAGCAGCTTTTTTCCTTAAGAAGTGTTACATGTGACATTTTACTGTAACATAATTAGGGGAGCCAATATTTACAATATGTAGTTTATTTTAACATGGGAATTCCCTATGTCCGGAAATTTAAGAGACACGGTGGATTTCTGAATGTAAACATGAGCAGTGGATATTATAAAGGCTCATTAAATTAACGGGAAAATTCCTGGGGCTGTTTCTAGAAAAAGTATGAGTCTAGGTGGAAAAAATAGTGATTCAGTTATTCTTGGCATGAAAAGGATTATAAAAATGTTAAGAAAAGTAATCTGACGACAATACTAGCTTTAAGAACAGTCACAGAAACCTGCCCATTCACTTAATGGACCTTTATAATACTCGCTCGAGGTCTTTCAGCGATAAAAAAGAAATTGGGGTGTGTTTTTTGTATTGTGGGATGCAAATTGCGTGCGTTACGAAATATCGGATTGAGTTTTCACGGCTTTTCGTCTAAATCGTGACGATGAAAGAGATAATAAAGTGGATTATTGCAGTACGTATAATCACGAGTATCCTTATTTATGTAATCATTTATTTTTTTGTATATTTCTATAGATTCCAAATTAAAGTAAAAAATGTAAAATTTAATGCAATATTGAAATATTTTTCGATATTCCAGACAGACGGTTCCAAATGATAGGCAAATCAGTTTCTAACTGACATTTTCTTCATTAAATGTGTTCAACTAATATTTTTATTATGTAGAAACAATACCTGTAAGCATTGACATGCAGTCTATACGTTATAGAAACATCAAAAAATTATTACTTTTTGACATTTCAACAAAACCTCAGTAATATCGAGTGTTCAATAATTAACACGTGCCGAGTTGGCCCTGGAGATCGAAAGGTATGTAATAACTTAATTTTCTATTAATATAGAATAGTATACTTATTAGTAGACTAGTCTATTCGACTTTCAATGATTGTGATCTGCTGTCATGGTTACTAACTGTAACTGTTATTTGTTCCGAGTTGTTTCAAAGTAACTGTAATTTTACTGCAGGTCTTAGTCTCAAATCATCGGTATTTCTTCCGTAACTCTGAATTCTTCAGTAAGATATGCTTCAAATGGTAAACAGTGTTTCTCGCACATGAATATCACAAGTAACGGTACCATAGGAACTGTCACAGCTACCTAATTAGGTTCTCCCAACTCTAGTCCAAGCGCAATGAAATTGATATAATGTAAACAATATGACATTAGTGACATTTTAGCATTATTGATTTACTGAAGGCCGTTCTTTTTTCAAAGGAAAGGTTAATTAATAAAAATAAATTGTCAAATGAATAACTGAAGAGGACTCGATATTTTGTGTGAGACTGTTAGGGAAGTCAAGCCAAGTAACCGAGAGGAGAAGTTTGTCGAGATAAACTTTACACCAGGCGAACAGTTCCAGAAAGCATTTAGTGGAGTAAGAAACCGTGTATTAAAATGTGTTCAGGTGAATCCTTAAATGAATTAATTGTTAATTTTATTTATGTGTTTTATAAAATTTTCGATAAAGGGAGTGTCTATTTTATTAATGTTCTTAAATGTTTTGACAACTTTCATAACCTAACAAAATCCAGAGCTGTCAGTTGTAAAGAGTGGATTGAGTTAAGGCAAACGTCTTTGTGTCGGGGCCTACTCCAAAAAGGATTTATTTTCGAACATCCCTTATTTTTGTCCATAAATCTTATTCAGAGAATAATAATAGAAATTTCATTGACTTTTACTATCCTTTCGATTTTAATATTTTTACATGAATCTGTGCCAATGCTCATGTCACGTTGACAAGGTTGTCAGTACCCATTTAAAATGCATTGCCCTATGCTACCCGTAGTACATTATAGCTTTTACTGTAATACCTTGTTGGCTGAATGATACTTGGTACTTATAGGATTTTTAAGCGGGTAGAGATGAAAGTACACTGAACATTGTAAACGCAAAAGAGAAGGCGATAAGTATCCCAGTTGAATTACTTTCCAGCAATGTTTTCTAGCCTATTTCATTTTTAGTTAATTTGTCGTAGGTATCACAAGCCTTGACACAAGTAGCACATTTTTGTCGCTTCGCTAATTTCCGTATCAGCATGAGAGCATGCAGATTCTTTAATTCTTTAAGTCTTTACCCCGATGTCGCTATCTTCTTCTGTCTATTCTCTACATACCTACTTATCATTTAGCCAACACGATAGATATGTAGGCCTAGTTTCCCGAAAACTCATGTTATTCTAAAAACTGTGTTTTTGAGAATTTTTTATGATTTGAATATCCCCGCTTGTGACGTGTCAGTGGACTATTTGTCTTAAAAAAAAAAAAAAAATTAAACTTTACGTAGGTAAGTTTAATTTTTAGATATCTCAGAAAATGTCGAAAAAATATACATTTAATTCCACTGATAATAAATAATAAATAACATTTAGTTAAAATGAATTTCAGGTATTCTTTTTGACCGGTATTTCATATAATTAAGAATCGGCGTGTTAAGAAGCTTCGAAGAACTTGTTGGTCAAGGTTCCTTAATTTCAAATGTCAGGTAAGATTTATTTTTAAATTGCTTGAAATCTACTTATCTTAGAGCTGTTACAATATGCATATGTATAAAATATGAACGATTACTGAATATACGGCATCCCACTAATGGAATAAGTCGATTTTATACCAATATAATCGACAATATTACAATCAATATAACACCAAATTGAAAGAAGCGAATTGAAATCTTTTAACATTGAAAATCACACGTCAAGAACTTATAGGTCGACACTAATTAGGCACAAACCATTTGAAGCTGGAACAATCGGGTTATACTATTAGATAATAATAATTGTGCATAATACGCAATAATAAAACACATACCTACTCGTATTGCAATTACTTAACAATAAATAATTTCTCCTCAAGTACCTACTAATTTTATACACATATTTGACATTTCACAAATGGTGTTCTGTCTAGACAAGCAACCTTTAAGGTATGAGAATTACTTGTCTACTTATTTAATAATCAATGAATGACTGTTGATTGTTAAACACTATCACGCCCAAGTTTGTGTATATAAATTATACAATCATATAAATTATGAGAACAATAATTAATTCATGCAATCGAACAATCCGTTTTACATCCGAAATTAGATCTAAAAAGTTCCCAGAAAGCAGCATCTTTATGATGCTTTGACAATATACAGGGTGATTTATACCAGGAGGCGGAAAATGAATCTTCGTGTTTAGGATTGGATTTTAAGCAAAAAATACGAAAAAAAATGTTTCTACCGGCTTTTGTTTTGGACGTGTCGAGGCATGAAGTTTTCTGACCTTGATTTTAAAAATTGACAGTAAATATGGAAAAATATTTTACCCTATTCACTAGTGTTGTTGGCAGTAATCTGTCATACAGGGTGTCCGGTAAGTACCTCCTAATCTCTCGGGAGCATACAGGGGAGGTCAAAATAAACCTAGTCTGTCATAAAAAAAAACATTCCTAAAGTGTCCCTAAACGGAGATACAGAGCCCCAAAATGGTACCCTAAGATTTACTTTTATGGCTCTAACTTTTGAACCGACCTGTATAATTTGATGAAATTTAAATTTTTTTTTAGAGGCCATAAATACTCATTAAGCCATATCAGAGTGGATGTTTGACGTCCTAAAGGAAGTCAGGAACGGACTTACCACCACACTCATTGTGTCAAAGTTTTGACAGGTGTCATTTTACAGAGCTGAAAACTTATTTTTTAAATACGCTGGTCATTCATCTTCACAAAAGGTACTCTTAACTTATTTCGATAAAACTAGCGGTTCTCAAGATAAATCAACTTTTATGCGAATTTTGATCAAGTTTCGTCAATAGCAATCCATTATGTAGGTAGGTTTATCAACAAGAACCTGATTTTTACCTGTTTGTGTTTAGCATTAGTAAATTTTGAGTGTTTCGCATACCTAAAAACCGATTTATCTCGAAAACCGTTTTACCGAAATAAATTAGGAGCACCTTTTTTTAAGATGAAGTATTAGACTATTCAAAAAAATAGCTTTTAGCTCTGTAAAGTGACACCTGTCAAAATTCTGACTCAACGAGTATGATGGTAAGTCCGTTCCTGACTTCCCTGACGATGTCAAACATCGACTTTAATATGACCTGATGGCTCTCTGTGGCCTCTATAAAGTGTTTAAATTCCATCCAATTATACAGGTCGGTTCAAAAGTTAGAGCCAAAAAAGTAAATTGCGGGGCACCCTTTTAGGGCTCCATATCTCCGTTCGGGGACACTTTAGGAAAAATTTTTTTATGACAGACTAGGTTTATTTTGACCTCCCCTGTATGCTCTCGAGAGATTAGGAGGTACTTACCGGACACCCTGTATAAATTGAAATAAAATTAATATACTGTTAGTGTAAAGACGGTAAGTACAAGTTTTGTTAATGAAGAATATATTTTTTTTACACTTTTCATGTAAAGAATATGAAAACAATGTAAAGAATACGTAAACAATGTAAGGAATTTAAACAATGGAATCAGCTGTCACTGCTGTCAGTCACGTCATTGCTGTGACTGAAAAGTTTCACATGAAAAATGTACGCAAGTTAGGTTTGTTGGGTTTGAGCACAAGATTGAGAAGATATGGTAGGATTAAGCTTAAAAAGTCAGATGTGACGTCACAGTAACCGTCCGAATTAATATTTTTAATTTCACCAGAAAATGTCAAACAATTAAATGTCAAATTGTGAACGAGCGTAAATTATTGAAGGAATCATTCAAACAATGAATTGAACCGCTTACGTCAGTTTGAGAGCCACTGACAACTACAGAAAATTTATTCACGTAACACTCTATCCTTTATGCTGTTAATTTAATTCTCATTCAAAACCAATGTTGACGTATACTTATTTACGCGGGATGGAGTGTTTAGACAAACTGGACGGTTACTATGAAAATCACGAATAGGAAACAAAATAAATCGAACAATCAAATGGATGTGTAATCTTATACGATAAAATAGATTTAAAATCTATCAAAAAAAAAAAAAATAATTGGATAACGAAAGGTATTAAATGTTCTTGCAGAAATAGAAGATCTCTTTTAAAACTTTCCAAATTAAATAATGATACAGATTTAAAAAATTATGTAAGAAATTATTCAAAAATTTTAAGCAGAGTTATAAAAACTGCTAAAATTAAATACATAGAAAGCAAAATTATTAATTCAAAAAATAAATCAAGAACTATTTGGAATTTTATTAAAACCAAAAAAGATAAGAATAATAATTTCATAGAAGAAATTTTAAAATCTAATAATTCTATAATATCTGATAAAGTAGAAATTGCAAATATATTTAATAATTATTTTGTTAACTTATTTCCAAATAATAGTTTAACGAATTTTGAAACAGAAAATATAAGATTAACTTTAATAAAATTCAAATCACCCCCTCAAAGTAGTTTTTATTTATCTGAAATTACAAATAATGAAATATTAACTGCTTGTAGAAGTTTGAAACCAAAAATGTCTAGTGGTTATGATTTAATCCCACAAAAAATGTTCAAACAAATTTTGAATAATTTTCCAAATATTTTCTTTGATTTAATAAATGAATCTTCTAAAAAAGGAATATTTCCAAATGTTTTGAAAAGATCTAATATAATTCCAATTTATAAATCTGGAAATAGATCATTAATTTCTAACTACAGACCAATTTCCCTAATTCCATCATTATCTAAACTAATTGAAAAAATTTTTTCTGAAAAATTATTAGATTTCTTAAATAAAAATTTATTTTATCCACAACAATTTGGCTTTTTAAAAAACAAAGACACGAACCTAGCAATTCATTATTTAACAAATGAATTATATTCAAAATTAGATGATAATTATACAAAAGTTGGAATCTCTTGTGACTTTCATAAAGCTTTTGACAGTGTAAATTTGGAAATTCTTTTATTAAAACTAGAACATATGGGTATTAGAGGTACAGCATTAAATTGGTTGGAATCATATTTGATTAACAGAGAGCAAAGAATAATAATAAATGATTTTGAAAACAACAAGACATTTTCTAATTGGAAAAAAATTAAATGTGGTGTTCCTCAAGGTTCCATCTTAGGACCACTCTTATTCTTATGTTATATTAATGATTTACCTGCTTTTTTAAATATTCCAACTTTACTTTATGCTGATGATACTTTTCTTGTAATTTCAATTAAATCTAACGATAATATTGATATTAATTTTAAAGTAAATGAAATCTTGGAAAAATTATTTACTTGGTGTGAGTTGAATAGGATTAAAGTTAATTTTCAAAAGACAAAATTAATTCATTTTTCAAATAAGAATAGAAATAAAAATACAATTCAATTGAATAATAAATTCAATATTGAAAACGTAGAATCTTTAAAATTATTAGGTTTCAATTTAGATAGAACTCTTAATTGGAAATTACATATTAATACAATATCAAAAAAACTGTGCAAAGTTTGCTTCCAACTGCGATTTTTAAAGAATAAAGGATTAAAATTAGGAATTTTAAAAACAGTGTATTATTCAAATTTTTATTCTATTTTAAAATACGGAATAATACATTGGGGAAATTCTTTTGATTGGTTAATTATTTTCAAAATTCAAAAAAATTGCATAAGAATACTAGGCAATGTTAATCGCATGACATCTTGTAAAAAATTATTTAAAAATTTCAAAATTTTATCATTTCCAAGTCTATTTTTATATAAGTACGAATGTTTCTGTTTTGTACATAAAAATAAAAATTTGTTTACTTTTTTCCATTCTAATACCAGAAATTCTAATACAATTATTTTAAATAAACATAATACCACTCATTATGAATTATCTTCTGAATACATATGTGCGCAAATTTATAATCACTTACCAAATAATTACAAAAAATATAATTTAAAAAAATTTTCAAAAGAAATTAAAAATATTTCATTACAAAAATGTTTCTATAGCTTAAATGAATATTTGAACAATTCTTTGGATTTATAATTTCATAACTTTATTTCATAATTTCATAATTTTATAACTTTATAACTAATTTTACGATTTATTATTTTCCACAAAAAATACAATATTATGTATTTATAATAAGGAAATAAATGTTATTATGTTATTATTGGCACTGTCCTATACCGTGAATTCGTATGTTTTATTTCTTATCATATTATCTCCTTTATCGTGAGACGTAGCACGTTGACCTCGCGGCTACCTTACTGAATTGTCCTAAACCTGAACTACCTAAATTTTCCTTAAAATCGGCCGATGCTTTCTGGTACTTTCTATTGTATCTACCTATTAATTACTCGTCGGCTTACATTTCATTTCGTGTTTTCACCTGCTTGCTGTTTGGGGATCATGATGAATTTTTGGCTACTGTCGTTTATTCACTCGCTTTACTGATTGCCCTACTATCATTACCGTGGGTGGAATACCTGGCGACTTGCTATTGTCTTATGACTGGAACTATTTTCCTTTTCGTGCCGCGTAACTTTCCTTCCACCGCCTCGAGGTCGTTCTATTTTTTCAATCGGCTCGAGGGTGCCTTTACAATAATAACCTGCCTTAACATCTGGCGAGTTTCTACCATTGCTTTGCCGTTTCCTTCGATGTTTTTAAGAGGCTGGAATACTACCAGCTAGAGCGTTTTTATTTTATGAATATTTAATGTGCAGACAGGAATCGTTTCTTTGCCGCAATGGCGCGTAATTGCGTTTTAATTTCCTAACAATTTTACCTTTAGGTAATTACGCACCTATTCTTGCGCTATTTGATTTTTCGGTTTGGGTTGATTCAACGAGGGAGATGGAAATAAATTCCTTATCATCCTACCTAGGTGCGATCCATTTCAGTAACTATTGTGGCGCCACCAAGTAGGCAAATTTGACACTTTCATGCGGCAAGTCCTGCGTGCCCACTATTCATTTTAATGTATTTGTTATTGCAAACATGAGGTCGTTCAACGATAAAAAAAAATCGGGAAGGGTTTGTTGTACACGAGTACCTTATATGATTGATTACATACGCATTTATTACTCCTGAATCTTTTTTTAGATAGTAAATTAAAGTTAAAAAATTTTGTTAATTCAAGATGACGTTTAAGTAATACCTACTAATAAAACAATAACTACTGCTATAATTTTTTTCGAGCTGTATTTCAGGCGAAGGGTTCTAAATCATGGTCAATCAGTTTCTGAGCAGCGGAATGTTTACAGTAACATTTTCCTGCTTTACAGCTGCAAAATATGTCCAAAACTCTTCGACTTTTTACATAAGCTGAATAAAAAACCCGAAAACATGAGATGAAATAATATGAACTTATTATGTTGATAAGAAAGGTGATATTTTTTAAATGGAACAATTATATCACCTGAACAATGGGACAGTAATAGGTTTTTTCATTTTTACGAGTGCTATGTGCACCAAAAGTCTCTCTAAATGAGCGGTTCCTTGAAGAAAAGTTCCATGTAAACGTATTCTCTAACATCGCTCATGTGAAAACTCATCATGAGATTTCGCCCATTTCTCAACGATTTAGAAAGAAAAGCAGTCGAGACTGGGTGCTTGGTAATGACTTTTAATAATAATTGTAGTCATAATAATGTAACCGCTCTACAAGTTCTGGCCGTCCGATCACTCTGTATAGTACGAGGATACGAGAACAAGAACATTATCCTCAAGTGGGTGAAGTACACCAGGTTGGTCGGGTGCCTTGGATTGCGGAGCGGAGACCGGGAAACCGGCAGTCTGCGCTGGATCAAGGGTCGGCATCAGCGAGCGTTCCCTGCTGTCTTAAGAAGACTGACGTCGAGTTACATTGAATACCTAACTAATATAGCCTACCTTTATTATACCGGTGTTTCATTTATTTCTGGCTCTAGATTTTATAACATTTACAATAAATTCAAAAATCTAGAAATACACTTCCAGATAATGATTTTAGAAAAGGTTTTATTTTATGGAAACGAGCTGTCGTGGATTAGTATGCCGCACAAAAGCGCGAAAAAAATCCACGAGGAGGCGCGCGCTCCGCGAACAGCCGATACTTACTTAGCGTATAGTACGTCTTACTGATATTCAAACAGAGGTCGTTCCCGGCAAAATTGTCATTCAATTAATAACAATGCCGTCAACAAGGGAAGCCCATGTGAAGTCCAGCGCCTGCTGTTTTCCAACAAGTACAACAACTGTAGCCCCATCGACGTCAATTTCACTCAAGCAAAAATACAAAAAGCTACCGAAAACAAATGGATAACGGAAACTACCGTAACCACAGTTTGAGACCAGCATGAAGACAACTCAGCCCTTCAAGGCAGTCACCTCATCACGCTATCTGAGAACTGCTTCCTGAAACTACAACATGAAGTCATCAGAATCTATCACAACCCTACAATGCCCAAAAGTGTTGTCAGTGTTCCCAATATAAAAGTGATTCAACAGAATTTTAAATTTAGTAACTGTTCCACACGAGTTTGTAAAGAGTGAGATTATAATTTAGCACAACATGTGTCTTCCAGATATCGCCCGATTTCCAGACTCTGGATTGCCTTACGAGACATTTACTCAATATATTACTATTTTAGAAATTAAACATAGAACGACCTGAATATGTATCCTATTTTTCACCCACATTACCAAATATGTCTGAGTCAAATCAATTTTAACCAAAACGTACTAGATATTTTTGAAGGCTTTGATCGCATTATAACAGATAATTCTTTTGAAAATTTTTTTACCTACATAATTTTTGAGCGTTTCTCCAGTAAGGTACAAAGTGTTCCAAAACTTGGTTAACGTAATCTGCTATAGTTTTTTCTGTATATGAATAGACTGGTACTATTATTGTCAAGTACCGAATATTTCAAAAGAATATTTCTAAACATGTCTTTAATAATTATTATAAACTAAGAGTGATATAAATAAACATCGCGTAGTATTACTAGTCGACGAAAGCAACCGTTACTACTAGTGTTATGGATATTATAGAGTAGGTATATGCGGGTATATAAATTAACGGAATGTGTCATCATCACTTACTGTAAAACCGTTCACTATAGAAGAGAATCAAGGTTCCGTGTCAAGTTTAAATTACAAAAAACATTAATATTCTGGTCATTTAGTAAAATTAATCACCTGCGTTTTATTGGCTCATTGTCACAGGAATATGTTAACATTTTAATTAATTTTGATTTATTAAGTACTGGTATCACACGTTATTACAGTGTGATTACGTGAATATGCTAAAATATTTAATATAACTAACAGGATCAGCAATGACATATTTTTTGAATGCCTACTCAAAATTTTACAAAGATAGAAGAACTTTATAATAGTAGGAAATTTATTCTATTAATAATTTATGTATCACTAGACACTTTGGGAAACATAGCATTACCTATATGTATTAGGGTACGAATTAAAACACTTGGTATGGTTTCACTTTTTAAGTTTTTATTAACTATGTAATGTCTTACACGCGTTTCGAACTTGCGTTCTTCATCAGGACTTCAGTTATTTGATACATATTATTGTGGACACAGTAGTTGTGCTTGTTATACTATATTCTTGACTTACGGGTACGAGAGATTTCGGTGGCAGGTTGGGAATCAGAAACGTTTTTCTGTAAGTTTCACTAGTTATTATAATGAATAGGGCAGGTATGCATTACAGATATTTATGTATTGTTTGCACAATTGGTCACCTTAGAAAGTTTTTTAACTATTATTGGATATTCTTCACGGGAAACATTGTAATTTTCGACCAGTTTATTGGATGATATTGCTTCTTTGATTCTTAGGATTTAGAATAAATTCATCATTCTTCCTTTGTTACACAAATTCAGAATTTTGAAGTTCTTGGGTTAAAACTATGATTGTTTTGTAAGCAATGTTCAGAAAAGCCTGTGCAGGGGTTTTTAAAAGTAATTGACTTTTCGTGTTCTCTCAATCTATATAGAAGTATTCTGCCGCATTGTCCCATATAGATGGCCTCACAACAGTTACATTATTTCATAGACTTCGCTTTTATTTTCATTTGAAATTTAATCCTAATTATTGATAAATATTTTTCCTAGATTGTTTCTGTTGGCTGGTATCACATCTAAACCTATTGTTTTAAGTTTGTTACTGCATTTTATGTCTATTAACAAAAAACAAAACAATACTAGTACAAAGGTCCAAAGTACGAAAATACAAAAAAACAATCATATCAAGCCCCACAGACAATCACCGAGCATATCGAATTTCAACATCACGCCTGTATGCACCGTCGAAGTCCTCAATTTCGTAAATAGCTAGTGTCAATAAATAAGATCTAATCGCGACTCCAAAAGTTTTGATATCGAGCTGCTTTACTTTTGTCTGGCAATTAATTGTACTATTTGGGCCCATAAAAACTTGTAGCGTTTCTACTTGATGTCAGCCGCGTATAATCAAGATGCATACTGCCAGAGTTTCTTGTCCAGGGATGGGCGCTGTAGATAATAGCATGTAGACAATTGCATTGTCTACATGTCGACTATCGTATCGATGTAGACAATTTTTGGGATGTTTTCTTATGTTGACAATGTTGACAAAAATTGATTTCAACATTTGAATTATTTCAGGATGTATAATGTATTTAACATGTTTTATAGCCTATTATAGGTCAAAATTCAACTCATAAGTAAGCAGAGAATAGCCAGCAATTCATAAATAGGAGAGGAAAAAGAATAATCGGAAAGTATAACCCTGTATTTTACGAAAGTTTGAGGTTAGGTTAATAGAATCAACAGTAAAATTTTAATCTGCCTTCAGGTTTTTTCAATTTAAAATATACCTAATCCTTTTTTAAACATACCCAATGCTTTAAAACCTGAAAAATTGTGAAACTTACAAATTTATTCTGATTATTCCTGTGCATTTATCAGCACTTGCAGAATTATGATCAAGATTATAATGCCAACAGTATGGGGAAATTCGATCTTGAATTTCTCTCACTCGATTCGACACAAATATTTTTCAATTATGTGGAGACGATTTAATCCAAGCAAGAACTATGATAGAATCTAACCAACAAAAAAACATCACCAAGATTTTTCGTGTAAGATTTTTGCGCAAATTGCATCAAATACAATGTTTATTTTAAGACAAGAAGATATGATTGACCCAAGTCAAATTTGGCTTCGCGGAAGAGCAAATTAACAATATATCTACCGTTGGGAGCACGTCGTGTATGAATTTCTCGAAAATTCATATCATGCTTTTGATCAACAGGATCTATGTGTAGTGTACAGTCTTAGGTAGTATATAATACAAAAAGAATTAATTGTTTGTTTAGAAGATTCACTGACTCTGCCCATAATCACCCAACTAAATACAGTATTCAAAGCAGATGGTACATCGCCATTGGCTTTTCAAATATCTGGTATAGAATTGAAGCACATTTATTATAGCACTGAATTGAAGCACTGATATGAAAATCGGAACATTAGCGATAAAAATAAAAACGATAACAAATAAAAATGACTGTTTCCATGGTAAGTTTATAAGATCTCTCTATAATAACAAATAATCACTCAAATACTATCGGCTAATATCGAATTGATCTGCAAGCTCGTTTGAAATACGTCGCTGATTTAAAACTAAGTATGGCTAAGTAAGCAAAGAATTGAAATTATTATTATGATTGGGTACGGCGACAGAAGAAGAAGTCAAAAGAAAGTTTTTTTTTGTTGACGTCTCTGACCATTTATTTTATTAACGTTTTATTTCTTCTTTATTTGATAATGCAAAAAATGCACATTTCCAATTTCACAAGCTTTTTTCTAAGAAATTTCTTTATTAGGTAACAAAATGATTATACATTACCATATTGGCAGTTGAATGATGCATCAAAAATTGGAATAAAAAATATGGGTTGCTATTTTTTTTTAATGGCGATGACGTCTTCACTCTTTCGCGAATCACCCTGTATACCCTAATTTTATGTCAAAAGTCGAACAACCTAAAAGCAAAACTGACCTGTTTTTTATTTTTTCGAAAAAACAGCACTTTCCGTTCTATTACTTTTGACGCTTTACTGTATTAAGAATTTTTATTTATTTGGAAATAACATTTAAGGTTTCTTTTGATTATTCTTAACTGGTGTTAATTCATAATAGGCTAAAAAATAATAAGTAACTATTGGTAAAGAAAATTTTATTGTAAAGTTGCACACAAATTACAAATATAAATTAATGTAAAGCTTGACAGTTGATAATTTATTATTCAAAATCATAAATCATCAATAATTCCACAATTAATATTTCTACGCAGTTTGTATGCGCAGTCCTAAACCCTTTTATTTAGATGAAGTTTAGTCTTCACCTTCAGATATAAGTACAACTTCAGAATTTTGAGGTAAATTTTGTTCTTCCACTTCTCATTCTTCCTCTCGGAAAGAGTAAATATGTAAAGGAACTACAACTGCAGAAGGAAGAAGATTAACGATCTGGAATAAAATCATCTCGTAAACTTCGTAGCGTTTGACATCGACCAAAGTAAAATGACTTATACCTCGCTCAATGATGTTACTGGTATTGTATAAAGGGCCCCCATTCATAAATCCATCTTCAAAATATTTAATCAAATCTGCCACCATCTGTTTGGTTTCTTTACTTAAATACTTTGGGATTTTTCTTACTTTTATTGAATAAAAAAATCTCTATTTCTTTCGTTTGTAACGTACTTATTGAGTCATTGTTATTATTCCCGCAAACTGGAGTTATCGTAGGCAACACGCTGACCTCTCATTTTGACGGGATGGTGCACTTGCGTGAGTCGACTGAAAGGCCGGTGTAACCGAACGCGCCCAGCGTGGAGAGATAGATCGGAGAACTGATCGACATCGGGTCAATGTCAAGTCAAAGTAATTACCAGCTCTCTTCCCTTTTTTTCTGCGAATCCGATTGTAGACAATTCCTGCTGCGATAGTCCCGTCTATCCGTGTAAGTGGTGGAATAGTGGATCTGGTAAAGTTCTGACTGAAGTTTGTTCCTAATTCTTTGATAATGAGCTTCCTTGGTTTGATCTATTATTTTTTTGCATCGGTTTCGAGCAATGATGGAATTGTGGTGATTTATGCCGTTGAAGATCTCTCGCCATTGGCGAAAACCCAGTTGTTTGGAGACGACAGCTTCCTTGAATCTTTTGTTGAACCAAGGTTTACTCTTTGAGGGCTGTTTTTTTGGAAAGGGAATGTTTTTTCTTCCATGCCTGTTAAAATGACTTGAGCAACTTCCCCAGCACAAACAGATGGATCACTAGAATAAAAACAAACACCCCTCCATAAAAAAGCTCGATAATATTCCCTAAGTTCTTCCCATTTGGCCGATCTACATATAGTGCCAGACTATACGCGGTTTGCTTCTTTAATATTAGTAATTGGTAGAATATATATATTATGTTGAGACGAGTTTGTGGTCTGAGAAACCCAGTGGGGCTTTCACTGTGATAGTATATATTTGAGGGTTCGTGGTTAAAAAGAGATCTAAAAGGCTAGCGAATTCTCTCTCGCGATCGAGAATGCGGGTTGGTTTATTAACGAGCTAGGTAAAACTAGAGTCCCTCAATATACAAGAGTCTGGTCATACGGTCTGCGGCAGCCATGTTTATCCTGTTTCACCGAAAAAATGCATTGATGAGATAGGCGCTTAGCACTAAAACAATTAAAATACGCGTTATTTTGCATATTATTTATACAGTGATTTTTTTTTATGGTGACTATGGGAATGTTAAAGGATCTTGTAAAATCGTTTCCACATTATCTCTTGTTTTACCTTGATTTACTGCGTATTCTTCAAAACAATGTTAAATGTAGTCAAGTTCAAAAGCGAGGTTTTTCATTTATTAACCAAGCAACATTAACAATAAAATAAATATCCTTCAATACGAAAATGTAAATAGATATTTTATACAGGGTGATTCATGAGTGACCTTACATAGACCAATGGTGATAAGCGGACTTCAAGGCGGGTCGAAAACCACAAAAGAATTTTTTTTTGTGTGATTGGTTAAGAAGTTACAGGGTGTTTTATGTCTCAGGTACAAAACTTTGATAGGCGATATTTCTGAAACGGCTGGAGATATTTTGTCGAAATTCACTAGGGATGGTGCATTCCGGAAACTCATCAAAACCGCATTCTGAGTTAATTAAAAATCCAGGACCGGACTTGAAAATTTTTGCCCCCATGGTCTTTGTTGAAAAAGTTTATTTTCTGACCGTGCTACTGAAAAACTGTCATTGAATTTGAAAAGATAAGAAAAATCTCTATAGAAATCATTCCTCAATTTGAACGGTACACCCAAACCGTCTCGAAAAAAAAATGTCAAAGTAAAACTTTTCAGTAAATTATCGTTTTCGAGCAGACATATTTTACTTAATGTTCGTCTGAATTCCTTCAAATTTATTTTTTGACTTGTTTCTGTGGGAAAAATGTCAGTGTAAATTAAATGTTATCAATATTAATGTTATAAACGGTTCTCAAAATGTCCTTTACCAACTTCAATACATTTCCTGCAGCGTTTCCATAAATTTTGGTTTGCTTTTTGAATTATTTGCCTGTTGTTTCTAATTTCATCAGCAACTACCATTATTCGCGTCCTGAGCTCCTCTCTGGTACTTACTTCCGTTTTTTAGACTTCCTGCTTCATATGGCCCCATGGGTAATAGTCTAAAACAGTGAGGTTGGGGGACCTAGGTGGTCAGGAATGAGGGCCGCCGCGCCCGAACCAACGATTGGGGTACTCATTGTGGAGATGCTCTCTGACTTGTCGAGAAAAATGCGGTGGTGCCCCATCTTGCTGGAAGGAAAGAGCACGCCTGTTCACGTTCGCCTCTGCAAGCAAGCCGGGCAAAATTACTTGTAGGAAAAGTAAATAAATTTCCCCCGTGAGCCGCCCAGCAAAAAATGGGGTCCTATTAGGGTATCATTTTCAATGCCACACTGCACATTTATAGAAAATCTGTTGCGAGTTCTTCTGAACAACAGAGCGCGGATTTTCATATGCCCATAGGTGGGAGTTTTTTTTATTCGTTACACCATCCCGCGTGAACTGAGCTTAAATCAGTACACAAAATTCTACGCAGTCCATTCAATGGAACTTCATTGAATGGTTGAAGCCTATGTACGCTTTGTACGTGACAGGGATGCATCCGCGCTCTTCTTTTTTTCAAGGTTCCCCATACTCTTGATTGAGAAATGCTCAGTGCTTGCCCAATTCTTCGCGTACTTGTACTTGGATTTACTGCCACCATCTCCACGATGTTTTTATTGCTCAGATTTTTCAATTGAGGTTCAGCATTCCTTTGAACTCAGGGAAATATGCCGTGGTTTCGAGAAAATTGGAAAACAGACGCGAAACGTTACATGGGCCGGTGTTCTTCGATTGTGATCTTCTATGGTATTCTTGCGCAGCTGCTCTTGAATTTCCATTGCAGAAACCATACACAAACATAATGTCTGGTATTCGTTATAAGTGAAATGACTTGTGAATATTAGTGAAATCTGACTAATACCAATACTGGTAGTTGCTGATGAAATTAGAAACAACAGGCAAATAATTCAAAAAGCAAACCAAAATTTATGGAAACGCTGCAGGAAATGTATTGAAGTTGGTAAAGGACATTTTGAGAACCGTTTATAACATTAATATTGATAACATTTAATTTACACTGACATTTTTCCCACAGAAACAAGTCAAAAAATAAATTTGAAGGAATTCAGACGAACATTAAGTAAAATATGTCTGCTCGAAAACGATAATTTACTGAGAAGTTTTACTTTGACATTTTTTTTTTCGAGACGGTTTGGGTGTGCCGTTCAAATTGAGGAATGATTTCTATAGAGTTTTTTCTTATCTTTTCAAATTCGATGACAGTTTTTCAGTAGCACGGTCAGAAAATAAACTTTTTCAACAAAGACCATGGGGGCAAAAATTTTCAAGTCCGGTCCTGGATTTTTAATTAACTCAGAATGCGGTTTTGATGAGTTTCCGGAATGCACCATTCCTAGTAAATTTCTACAAAATATCTCCAGCGTTTCAGAAATATCGCCTATCAAAGTTTTGTACCTGAGACATAAAACACTCTGTAACTTCGTAACCAATCACGAAAAAAAAATTTCTTTTGTGGTTTTCGACTCGCCTTGAAGTCCGCTTATCACCATTGGTCTATGTAAGGTCACTCATGAATCACCCTGTATAATATTATGCGATATTTAAAAAAACCTTCTTGCGCATCAATCGCAGAAATAGTGTATTTTTATGCGATTCAATAATAAATATTTTCTTCCTATTTTTTTTATAATGAATTTAATGAAAAATAATCCTATTTTTTTTGGGAAAACTCCACCTACCTACAAAAAAAAAAAAGAATGATCCTCTCGTGGATGCGAACCCGCTCCAACAGTTAGCTAGTCAAGGATGTAACAAACTGAGCCACACGGTGCGTTTCGAATTTGTAGTGATGATGGGGTAGATATATGTAGTACGTCAGGTACCTACATCTACTCATTTTATTTTTTAAACTGGTCATATCTTAGTTATTAAAAAACCAATTTGAATACTTTTTTCACCTGCATGTAGGTGATTTAATTATCGTTGCGATTGCTCTTCTAATTTTCAGAACCATTCATAATTGAATGTGAAAAAAAATAAAAAAGAAATTGCGAACCATTTCATCGATTTAATAATTTTATATAAGTGTAAGCTAATTTTGCACAAGCGAAAAACTTTTTTATCTTTCGTTTAAAGTATTAATCGAGGCGAATTGAAGCTAAGACATCAAATTATATTTTAAAGCAAAAAAAATGGAAAATTTCGGTTCAACTTCTTCAAAAATGGACTCATAAACGGTTATAGAATTGACACATTTTCACCCTTTTTCCTACCCACGACACTGGCTTATTAATGGAAAATATGCTAATTTTATTGCATTAACTCAAATTTCCAATAATTTTCTTCAAATCCTGTTAATTTGATTTCAAAGTTTTTTCGCCATCTTGCTCATACAATGGTTCAAAAAATTGTCAATTTTTCGTTAATGTTCAAAAAATTCAAATGGCCGCCATTTTGAAACGGCTCGGCCGATTTTGCTCAAGTGCAATACCAGACCACTCCTTGTGGACATCTTACTCTCACAAAAATTTCAGCCCCCTAGATTGAAAACTGCGGCCAGAAACCGTGCCTCAAGGACCGGATTTGGGGAACTTTGAAAGGACACCCTGTAGAAGTAACGTGACTTTTGGATTTTTTTTCAACGAAAATCTAAAGTCATTCCCAAGCTTTACAAGAATCCAAAATTTCGTTCACTAATCTTGAAAGATAAAGCTACAGGAGCGTTTTTAAAATCGAAAAATCGTGATTTTGGAGAAATAAATAAATAAATATATATATATATATATATATATATATATATAT